>BSBM01000445.1:25045000-25645000 GCA_027924585.1 Larix kaempferi
TGTACTCCTCCTTATATGCATCATGGCTAAAAGGTTCCATGTGCATAAGAGTTACCAAATCTATAGTCTTAGTTGTAGGTGGCCTTCAAAGCATGTCTTCCAGCTTGTTGGAACTACCCTTCTTATACTTGATGATTAGATGGAATTGTTGTAAGAATCCCATCCACCTATAATGTTTGGTCTACTATAGCTTACTATAGGCCTGCAAATACTGTAGCCGGTGATCAGTGTGAATGATGGTCTCCCTAGCCATCAGATAGTGCTTCCACTTCTTAACAAGTTGAACATGCGCATAGAGTTCCTTATCACAGGTAGGGTAGTTTAGAACTCCCCCATGAAACATTTCAGAATTATAGTGTACTGGCCTCCCTCCTTGCATTAGCACCACTCCCATAGCATACCCAATTGCATTTGTCTCCAATTCGAAAGGATTTTGTAAATTAGGCAATGAGAGAATTAGTTCCTGATTGATCTTTCACTTGAGCTCTTCAAAGACTTTATGTTGATTATTTCGCCACTTGAACCCCTGGTTATTGGTTGTTATGGCATGGAGGGGTGCAAACACAATGAAAAAGGAATCTATGAACTTTTGAAGGTATTGTGTTTCCCCCAAAAAACTTGTAAATTTAGTGACATTTGTAGGACTAGGCCACTTAGGGATGGCCTCCATCTTTGCAGGATCAATCTTTAGTTCTCCTCGACATAACATACCCCAAATACACCAAAGACTACTGGGAAAACTCACATTTATTCAAATTCGCCAGAAATTGGTGCTTTTTAAGAGTCTCAAACACCTACTTGAGATGTGAAATGTGCTCTTCCCAGGTTGCACTATAAAACAGTATGTCATCTAGATATACTATAACAAGCAAATCTAAGAAAGGGCATAATACATCATTCATCAAATGCATAAATGTAGTTGGTGCATTGCATAAACCAAATGACATTACTAACCATTCATATAGGCCTTTCCTAGTGTTGAAGGCGGTCTTCCAAGTGTCTTCTTCACTCACACCTAGTGATATCTCGATTTGAGATCCAACTTGGTGAAGTACTTGGCATGTTTCAAATGGTCCAACAGATCATCGATCCTGGGCAGAGGGTACCGATTCTTGAGTGTGATCTTGTTCAAGGCTCTGTAGTTGATGCACATCCTCCAAGTCCCATCTTTCTAGGTACTATGATGATAGGTGAGCCACAATGTGAGTTGCTTGGTCGAATTACACCCTTCTCCAACAACTCCCTCAACTACTTCTTCACTTCATCTGCTTCTTTGACAAACTATTTGTACTGTTCGATGTTTGGCAATGGATAATCCAGCAATAATTGTATCTCGTTTTGCACCTCCCTCTTAGTAGGTAGCCCCTTACACTCCTGGAACACTTCTATGTATGCTTGCAAAAGGCTCTCTGATTGATGTTTATGCTCTTTGGTACATCCCTCCAGGGATGCCTTCACTTTTATCGATTCACCTTCTTGTTGATTCTTAAGAAAAGCAATACAAACTTCCTACTTGAATTGATCAACTTTTTCGCTTAGTTAGCACTTACCACAGAGATCTTCGATTTCCCTTTGTGCACGTTAATGATGAAGGATTTCTTGTCCTTGATCTAGTATTGGTTGGCTTTCCTCATGAATATCATCACTCATATACATGTAGGGGCATCCGAAAACTACACCACAAACATTCAAGGGTACTACATCTACCACCATTGCATCAACATACTCTAAACTTATGGCAAACTTGATCTTGCATTGTTTCATGAATCTAAGTTATGCATCCTTACTTAACCATACCAATGGTCAAGGACATGGATGATCATGTACTTCCAATCCAAGCTTACGTACCAGATCCTTTTCTATGAGGATTTCCTATGAACGGAATTGAATGGAGCATCGACCTTTATCTTCTTGACATCGATCTTGATGTGAAATAGTTTTGTATTCTCTTTCTCTTCCTGAGGGTGGAAGCTACTCATATTCACCTCCTTCTGCATTGTGGTATAAATAATATTTTCATCCACATCTGAGATGCTTCCTAACTATTTTCTTGACTTTGTGGCTAGAAGGTTCTTCTTCTTGGCATCCTTCTTGATATTCTTAGGTTTCAACTCTAGATGTAGCTTCCAACAATTTTCTTGAGTGTGACCATTAATTTCACATTACTTACAATGGTTTTTCGAATCCTTGCATGGATGTGCCATGGTTGTATTCTTCTTATCCTTTTACTTCCACTTCTTCTTCCCCTCCATAGTAGCATCTTGGTTCTCTTTCTATTTTGAACCACTTGGTTGTCTTTTCTTCTAGCTTATGGTTTCCAGGTACTGTGCTTGTACACATGCTTCATCAATTGATTTGGGATTGAAGAGCATCACCTGCCTCCATATGTGACTATGTAATCTCCCTCAATACTTGAGGAGTACATATGGACTCTTGGGTGAAATACCCAACATGATAGCCATCTTCCTGAACAAGGTGGTATATTCTTGCACACTTTACCCGTACCTTTGCCTCAAGTAATGCCAACAAATCCATTGGTCAACTACATATCCAATAAGGTAGAATTGGGACTTGATAAGGGTTTTAAAGTCCTCCCACTTAGTTACTGGAGGATAACTCTCCATCCTAAGCACTTCCATGTGTCTTTCCCACCATGTTAATGCATGGACCTCTAACTTCAGTTGTACAAATGAGATATTTTGGTCCTTGTATATTTAATGGATGCTAAAATCAACTTCCAAATGTTACAACCAATGATCCAGTTTCAGAGCATCAATCTCACCTTAATACGACTTGATCTCGACTTATGCTTCCATCTTGAAGAGATATCGAGAAGGGATAATGGTACTGGAACTCTACTGCTCTCTCTCAGGCTCTTTCATCAACTCCTTTTCTAGGTTACTTCTATATTTTGATTTCCCCTCATATCCAATAACCAATTTAGAGCCTCCAAAATCCCCGGAAGGTTTGAATTTGCTCTTCAGAGCTGCCATGAGGATTGAAATATTACATGAGATATCGACAACTTGTATTTCGACTGTTGAAAATCGTTGCTCATAATCATCTATCGCTCCTTGAATAGACTCATCCACCATGGCTAGGGTTTGAAGACTTTTTTTCTTTTAGAAACTACTATATCCTATGTTTACCCACAAAACCCAAAAGAAAAACTACTCTGAAACCAATATGATCCGTAAACTGGTGTGGATATTCCACTGGAATAGTTCGTCACAACGAATCTTACAACTTAGTTCTTATTTTATTAGCTTATTTTTGTGAATTCCAAATAACTGTAACTGAATCAAGAATAACTAGATCAAATAAGTACACAATCCACACAATGGCACAATATATACCCTATGAAAATCCACTATGGGGAAAAACCTGGCCACAAATGAGGACTATTCCCTGTTGTTGATGTCAAATTGCAAATACAAAGGAACCGACACTCTCTAAGGAGTTACCTATGGCTATGCGACCATAATGGATACTACGGGATCTCATATCTCCTCTTCTCTACTCTAACATCCACTCCCGTGTTGTTGCTCAACTATGGAACAATACAATACATCAAAAGAATGGAACCCCCTTCTCTTCTAGTGGCCTGGTATTTAACATAGCCCAATAACCGTCTAGGGTTAGATTTAAGGTTTCTACATGCCCCAACTCTCGATTAGGGTTAGGGTTTTGGTCCTTTTAGAATTTTCTTGAAGGTCCACATGTGACTGGCTCCACATGTGTGAGAAATGAGAGTTGACGTGGAATCTCCTCTGTACCATGGAATTTTTCCTCTACCTTCTCCTTGGATTATGATTTAGCCTTGTCTGGAAGTTGTCTTTTCAACCCCACCTATCAAAGTTCATACTATCCTTTCCTAGTAGTTCAGGAGTTCTTTTGAAAAACTGTGTCTTTTGCTAACTTTGCTTGAGCCTCTGGTGCTAAGCCCTCTATAGAAGGTAAGACCTGCTCAGGTTCATGATCCAACATGGAAGGTTCATAGAGTTTCATATTTTCCACATTCAGTACAGAGTAAATGCACATGTATGGGGGTAGATTGAGTCTATAGGAATTATCTCCCACCTTCTCCAATACCTCAAAAGGACAATACCTTCTAGCCTTGATCTTCTTAACAGGGCCTTGTAGTATTTCCTTGTTTAGGTGTAACCATACTCTATCTCCTACCTTGAATGTTTTCTCAACCCTGTGTTGGTAATGTCTTGACTTCTACTTTTCATGTGACTTCCTCAATTCCTCCTATACTTTTAGATGGATCTACCTAATCTTATGAATGAACTTTTCATCTCTTACTCCTTCACCTATGGTGTCTTCGCTCGCTCCCCCTTGTTGTCCATAAATAACTTCTAAAGGTGAAGGTGGAAAGTATCCAAAACAAGTTTCAAAAGAGGACTTCCCAATGGAAGTGTGGACTACTTTGTTATAAGAGTGTTGTATGTATATCACATTTTCATCCCAAAGCTTCGGATTTTTTTTATTGTAGCCCCTCAAAAATTGTACCAAAGTCTTGTCAAATACTTCCATCTGTCCATCTGTTTATGGATGGAATGTTGTAGACCTCTTCAAATTAGTTTCCATATTTTTCCCAAAGTGTAGTGCAAAATGTATTGAGAAATCTAGTATCCTTGTCTGAGATGATGATCCTTGGTATCCTGAAGTGCACCCAGACCTGTTTAAAGAACATGTTTGTTACTTCTTATCCTTTGATGTTCTTTTTACAAGGCATAAGAATCCACATCTTGCTGAATATGTTAACTACCACAAATAAATAGTCATGTTCCTTCCTAGAGGTTGGAAGACAACCCACAAAATCCACGAAGATGCTCTCCCATGGTCTTGTAGGAACAAGTAAGGGATGGTATAGACTTTGCTTCCTATTGTTGGGCTTGCTTGCAAATAAAAGTATGCATCCTCTTGTAAACCAAGCTACATATTCTTGCATTTTAGGCTAATAAAGATACCTCTGTAAGTTTGCAAATGTCTTCCCTACACCAAATTTCCCTATAACTTTGGATGTGTGTGCCTCTATGATAAGTTGCAATCTCTCTCCTTTAGGAACACAGAGCTTGTCTAGGTTGTAGAGTAACTCATCTTGGAGATGATAGTTAGCCTTTCTATCACCTTCTTTTACATGGAATTGGCCTTGCATTTGTTGGAATACCTTATTGAAGTCCTCATCTTCTCTGTACTCTTCCTTGTATGCATCATGGGTAAAAGGATCCATGTGCATAAGAGTTCCCAAAGTTGTAATCTTGGTTGTAGGTGTCCTTGAGAGAATGTCTGCAAGTTTGTTGGTATTTCCCTTCTTATACTTGATGATTATATGGAATTGTTATAAGAATCCCATCCATTTACAATATCTTGTATGTTGTAGCTTACTCTAGGCTTGCAAATATTACAGTGGCTGGTGATTAGTGTGAATATTGGTCTCCTTGCCCATCGGATAGTGCTTCCATTTCCTAATAGCTTGAACAAGGGCATGGAGTTCCTTATTGTAGGTAGGGTAGTTTAAAACCCCCCCATGAAATTTTTTAGAATGATAGCATACTATCCTCCTTCCTTACATTAGATTCACTCCCATAGTATACCCAATTGCATATGTCTCCAATTCGAAAGGATTATGTAAATTAAGTAATGCAAGAACTGGTTCCTGATTGATCTTTCGCTTGAGCTCTTCAAAGGATTTCTGTTGATTTTTTCCACTTTGGAACCCCTTGATACTAGCTATTATGGCATGGAGGGGTGGAGCCACAATGGAAAAGGAAGCTATAAACTTCTAAAAGTATTTTGTTGACCCCAAAAATATCCTAACTTCATATACATTTGTAGGAGTAGGCCACTTAGTGATGGGATCCATCTATGCAGGGTCAATATTGAGTTCTCCTCCACCAATCGCATACCCCAAATGCACCAAGGACTGATGGGTGAACTCACATTTCTTCAAGTTAGCTAGCAACTAGTGCTTTTCAGAGTCTCTAACATTTACTTGAGATGTGATATGTGCTCTTCCTAGGTAGCACTATAAACTAGTATGTCGTCTAGATATACTATAACAAACAAATCTAAGAAATGGCGTAATACATCATTCATCAAATGCATAAATGTTTCCGGTGCATTTCATAAACCAAACGACATTACTAAGCATTCATATAGACCTTTCCTAGTCTTGAAGGTGGAATGTTAGGTCTCTTCTTCCTTCACTCACACCTGGTGGTATCCCAATTTGAGATCCAACTTGGTGAAGTACTTGGCATGCTGCAACTGGTCCAATAGATCATCGCTCCTGGGCAGAGGGTACTAATTCTTGAGTGTGATCTTGTTCAAGGCTTTGTAGTCAATGCACATCCTCCAAGTCCCATCCTTCTTGGGTACTATGATGATAGGTGACCCACAAGGTGAGGTGCATGTTCAGATCATGCCCTGCTCCAAAAACTCCCTCAATTGCTTCTTCACTTCATCTGCTTCTATGGAAGACTGTTTATACAGTCCCTTTTTCGGCAATGGAGAATCCAACAATAATTATATCTCATGAGCCACCTCCCTCTTAGTAGGTAGCCCCTTATGCTCCTGGAACACTTCTTTGTATGCCTACAAAAGGATCTCCAATTGATGTGTACATCCCTCTAGGGATGCCTTCACTTTTATCGATTCACCTTCTTTCCGATTTTATCTTAAGAAAAGCAATACAAACTTCCTACTTGAACTAATTAGCTTTTTCGCTTGGTTGGCAGTTACCAAAGAGATCTTGGATTTACCTTTATGTGCATTGATGATGAAGGATTTCTAGTCCTTGATCAAGCAGTATTGGTTGGTTATCCTCATGAAGACCATATCCCTCGTATACATGTAGGGGCTTCCAAACACTACACCACCAACATCCAAGGGTACTATGTCTACCTACACTTCATCAACATACTCTGTACTTATGGAAAACTTTATCTTTTACTGTTCTGTGACTCTGAATTCTGCATCATTATTTACCCATCCCAGTGGGTAGGGACTGGGATGATCATGTACTTCCAATCCAAGCTTATGTACAAGATCCTCTACTATGAGGTTTTCTTGTGAACCATAATCGAATAGAGCATCGATCTTGGTCTTCTTGAGTTGGATCTTGATGTGGAAGAGTTTCGTCATCTCTTTCTCTTCCTTAGGGTGGAGGCTATTTAGATTCTCCTCCATTGCATTGTGGTATATAATCTTTTCATCCACATCTGAGCTACTTTCTAACTCCTTGCTTGACTATGTGGCTAGAAGGTTCTTCTTCTTGGCATCCTTCTTGTGGTTCAACTCTAGATGTAGATTCCAACACTTTTCTTCAGTGTGATCATCGATATCACAATGGTTACAATGGTTTTTCAGACCCTTACACTAATGTGCCTTGGCTATAGTCTTCTTTGTGTTTTCCCTTCCACTTCTTCTTCCCATCCTTGGTAGCATATTGGCTCTTTTTTCTGTTTTGAACCACTTGGTTGTCCTTTCTTCTGGCTTATGTTTTCCAGGTACTGTGCTTGTACACAAGCTTCATCAATTGAGTTGAGCTTGAAGAGAATCACCTAATTCTGTGCATGACTATGTAAAGCCCCCAGATACTTGAGGAGTACATCTCGGTTCTTGGGTGAGATACCCAGATGATAGCCATATTCTTGAACTCGGTAGTGTATTCTTGCACACGTTGCCCATGTCTTGCCTGAAGTAATGCTAATGGATCCGCGTTGATCCTCTACATATCCGATAATGTAGAAATGGGACTTGATGAGGGTTTTAAATTCCTCCCACTTAGTTACTAGTGGATCACCCTCTAGCCTAAGTGCTTCTTTGTGGATTTCACATTAGGTTAATGCATGGCCCTCTAACTTTAGTAGGGAAAAATGAGATATTTTGATCCTTGGTTATTTTATGGATGCTAAAATAAACCTCCAACTGCTGCACCCAATTATTCAGTTTTAGAGCATCGATCTCACCTTGATATGGCTTGATGTTGACTTTATCTTCCATCTTGAAGTGAGACTGGGAAGGAATAATGGTACTGGAACTCGCCTGCTCTCTCTCAAGCTCTTTTGTCGAATCCTTTTTTGGGTCACTTTTATTTTTTGATTTCCCCTTAGATCCAAAATCTAAGTTAGAGCCTCCAAAATCCCTGAAAGGTCCAAACTTTCCCTCTAGAGCCGCTATGAGGATTGACATCTTGCATGAGATATCGACAACTTGTATTTTGAGTGTTGAAAATCGTTGCTCATAATCGTCCACCACTCCTTAAATAGACTCATCTGCCATGGCTAGGGTTCAAAGACTTTTTTTGCAACAACTACTGGATCCTGCAATTACCCACAAAACCCAAAAGGAAAACTACTTTGACACCAATATGATCCATAAATTGTTGTGGATTTTCCACTGGAATAGTTCGTAAGAACGGATCTTACAACTTAGTTCTTATTTTATTACCTTATTTGTATCGAATGCCAAATAACTAAAACTGAAATAAGAATAACTAGAGCAAATAAGTACACGATCCACAAAATAACACAATATATACCCTCGAAAAAACCACTATGGGGAAAAACCCAGCCACAAATGAGGACTATGATTTGCTCTTTATGTCAAATTGCAAATACAAAGGAAACAATACTCTCTATGGATTTACCTATGAATCTGCAGCCATAATGGATATTACAAGATCTCTTATCTCCTATGTCCTAGTATAGCATTCAATCTCATGTTGTTTCTCAACTATGAACGGTACAATACACCAAAAGAATGGAACCCCCTTCTCTTCTAGCGGCCTGGTATTTAACATAGCCTAATAGTCGTCTAGGGTTAGGTTTAGGGTTTTTGCATGCCCCAATTCGCAATCAGGGTTATCATTTTGGTCCTTATAGAATGTTCTTGAAGTCCCACACATGACTAGCTCCACATGTGTGAGAAATGAGATCTAATGTGGAATCCACTTGGTACCAAGGTGGTCAACTAGATAGGTCAACTTGTGGGAGGCATAAATTTTGTGTACAAACTTTGTTTGAGACTATTTTTGCACCGTTGGAAAGGTCTCAGAGTGTAGAATCATGTGAATGTTCATGGTATATTCAATGAACTTTTGACCCTAGAAAACATCATTTATCCCCTCAAACAGGCCCCATAAGGTTCCATACCCCAAATCTACAAAATGAGACATGTCCATAAAATGGGCCCTACAAGCCAATTCAACTAATATTTTGACCCCAAAAGCTCCAAGTATGTGAAAAATTATATATTGATCCATTTAAAATCACTACCTTTGGTACAAC
Source organism: Larix kaempferi (assembly GCA_027924585.1). Taxonomy (NCBI): domain Eukaryota; kingdom Viridiplantae; phylum Streptophyta; class Pinopsida; order Pinales; family Pinaceae; genus Larix; species Larix kaempferi. The sequence goes on from BSBM01000445.1 coordinate 25,054,300, forward strand.
GCCTTGAGCACCTACATATTGTATTTTATGTTCTATATTAGAATATAAAATACATTTTTTCTTTTGAAAAAAATATATTGAAATGTTAAGTTTTTCAAATAGTAATTGTATTGAAACCACATATACAAAACCATAGTGAGTGTCAAACTAGTCAATCCACTTAATGAATAGATATCTTGTAATTACAAAACCACTAAAGCATTACATGATAAATGTTTGATGAAAACTCTCCAAAACCACTCTTTGTTCGAAGTAATATGCCCAAAGTGGAGAATTAATGCTCTTAGACCAAAGAAGAGCACTAGTAGCTCATGTGCTTCGATACAAGATAGACCATAGGTGCTCCTAGAAAAAATAGAGCATTGATGCTCCAAGACAACCAAAAAGAACACTACTCTACACAAAGAAACCTCTTGAACTTACAAAGAAGGCGAGGTGAAAACCCCTTAGGACATGCACCCATGCTACAAAAAAGTGCCCCTTTTTTAGTTGAGCTTTACCCTCATTTTCCAACCATATTTGTTGATGTAAAACCCTAAAACAAATCCACCATTAACTTGTAAATTAAAGGAAAAACCCTCAAACCAATAACCAAAAATTTAGAAAACTAGCTAATAAGCAAGGGACAATATTTAGAATTGGAAAATAGAAAAAATAAAATTAATAATGGGGACAAAATAAATAATGAAGAGGGAAAAAAGGTTATCTTGCTACAATACCCTTTTTTTTTCTATGCATTCATCGTTATTTGTATTTAATTCCTCTTATAGAAGCACCTCCTCTTCCTCTTCTCTTATGTGAAGTATTGAAATGAAACAAACCCTCATTTTCCCTCTTTTTAAGAGTCGTATTGTAGTTTTTCCCACCTCTTTTAATAATTTTTAGAAAAAAATCATTTATTATTCGATGCTATGATTTATTAGGATCACTAGTGCTTCCAATGTACCAAACAAGAGCATTAGTGCACCCATACCAAAGGGGAGAACAACTATGTCCATACCTAAGTGGAGCATCAGTACTTCCATACCAAAGAGAAGTACCAATGCACCATACGTAAGAGGAGCACCAGTACTTCAAGATCAATAAGGAAAAGCATTATGCTACTAAAAAAACCTCATGAACCTATAAATAGAGGGAGATGAAAACCCTTATGGACATGCACCCGTGCTGCAAAAAATGTACCTGTTTCTAGGTTGAACTTGCCCCTCATTTGCTAGCCATATATGTCAATGTAAAACCTTAAAATAAATCCACCATTAACTTTGTAAATAGAGGCAAAGCCCTAAAACAATAAAAAATAAGAAGGAAAAATAACTAAGAAATTATGAACATCAGTGATAAATATAAAATAACATAAATAATATCAATGATGGGAAGAAATGAAATAATAAAGAGGAGGAAAAAGTGTTGCTTGGATGCAATACTTTTTGTATTTCCTTGCATTCTAGTGGTTGTATGTATTGCATTCTCTTGTAGAACCACCTCCTTCTCCTTTTCTCCCACGTGAAATGAAGAAATGAAACAAATCCTCGCTTTTGCCTCTTTTACGAGTCAACTTTATAGTTTTCCCACATCTTTTAATAAGTTAAAAGAAATGAAAATTATTGGGGTTGTAGGAGAGTTGGGGGGGTCATATATAGACCTAATGAAAATAAATAAATAAACTGCATTTGGAGCTTAGGAACAATGACTAATAATCAAGTAGAATTGCATGCCCTATATTGTGGGATTAACATTCTCTATTCACGACAAATTAAGTATGTTGAGGTTTTTGGGTACTCCTCTTTAATCGTTGGTGTAATTAGGAAGAGGAAAAATTCCAAAACCTACTCTATCTCGCATACTATTGAGAATTCATGACCTCTTATCCTTCTTTGACATTGTTCGTTTCTTTCATGTTCGGAGGGAAAACAATTGAATTGTTGAATTCTTAGCAAACTTAGCAACTAGTTTAAGCAAATGCATGCTTGCAAAAAATGGGGGACTCCCATAGTAACATGTTACATTCAACAGCCATGAACCACATCATATGTTGAAGCAACCCTGATTTAATGCACTTGCATGTAGAAATACAAGTGACAACAACACATGATATCCATATATACCTAGGGATATGCACCCATGTTGCACAAAAATGTACCTTTTTCTTTGTTGAACTTGCCCCTTATTTGATATCCATATTTGTTGATGTAAAACCCTAAAATAAATCTAACATTGATTTGTAAAATATAGGCAAAACCATCAAACCAAGCAAAAAAATAGCAAAACCAATTAAGAAATTAGGAACAATACCAAGAAATGAAGAATAACAAAAATAAATCATTAATGGGATCAATAAATGAAACAATGAATAGGGAAGAAAGGGTTATTTGGAAGCAATACTCTGTCTTTCCCCACATTCATGACTACTATTATTGCATTCTCTTGTAGAACCACCTCCTCTTCATCCTCTCTATGTGATATGTTAATTTCTCAATACCAGATTTGATTTTTGTTCTTAATAACTTTTATTCCCATGAATAAATTATTGTTGTAGGTTACTCTTGAAATTATAAACAAAAATTCATTGATATTTTAACCAATAATTTCAGCGGAACAAAACATGAAATCAATAAAATTTGACAGAAGTGTTTACCTTGGAAAAACCCAATGGGAAAAAAACAACATTCAATGTTTCTTATATTATTCTTGGCTCACTGAGAAATTCAAAAATTTAAAATCGTAGAACCTGTAACTTGGCCCCACGGGAATATCAGCCTCACTAGTAAAACTAACCCCTAGAGAAAATCGACCCACTGAAGGAGAAATCGACCTCGGCAAATCAACCCCTGAAATTGGCCCTGCATCACCTTGCATATGTGGTACAACTGACATGCGGATCACACAAATCACTCTTTCAGTTGTATGGATTGACCTTTCCGCTCGGTTCGCCTGGAACTATGACTGGATTGACCTTTCCGCTCGGTTCGCCTGGAACTATGACTGGATTGACTTCTCTCTCTCTCTCTCTCTCTCTCTCTCTCTCTCTCTCTCTCTCTCCTAGATCGACCCCGTCTTTAAAATCAACCTCTCTTCCCTTGCTGGAAAATATCTTCATACACTAAGTCTCTCAGTCTTATCTTCAGAAAATGATCTCGTGTTGTCGTGTCTTTCTCATCTCCTTAGGCTATCTTTTTATAACATTCCAATGACCAAAACCCTAACCCTCAATCTCCAAAGCAATGGATGGCTAATATTAGATCTTGATCCTCACTTAAGATCAATGGTCATGACTTAATCTAAATTTCACTTAACTTTTCACTTAGTAAGCCTTAGTCATTAGCCAACATTATATTAATTAATGTGCTTTTCCTGAGTTAGACTTAGGAAAAAATATAAAATTCACTTACTCAATAACTTGAGCAAGTACCTAGAGAGGTAATGGACAAATTTTGAATGCTCGACACTTGCCTATGTAGAAGCACCTATCCAAGCTATAATCATCAACATTCCCTCCTAACGACGAAGGTGTTCTGCACCACTCCCAACTTATCCCTAAAGTAAACAAACTTGCATTTCATCAAAGCCTTGGTGAGAATATTTGCAACCTACTAATCTGTGCAAATATAATGAAGCTTCACTACTCCCCTCTGAACTTTGTCACTAATGAAGTGATATACGATCTTCTATGTGTTTGGACTTGTCATGAAACATTGGATTCTTCGATAGTTTTATGCAACTCTGATTGTCGCAATGGATCATTGTGGGATCCACCTAACCAAATAAACCTGTGAGCATTTTGTGAATCCAAATGGCTTCAAAACTCGCTAAACTCACTTCCATGTACTCTGTCTCCTTTGAACTAAGTTCCATTGACATTTTCTTCCTACTAAACCATGACATCATTGCAGATCACAAGATCAAGCAACCCCCTAAGGTGCTTTCCTTATCCACTACACTCCCATCCCAATATGAGTTTGTATAGGCATGTAACTACACCCCACCACTCCTAACATACCTAAATCCATACTCCATTGTACCTCATGGATATCTGAGCACATGCTTAGTAGTAACCCAATGTACCCTCCTCGGATCCACCATAACTGGCTCAGGGTATTCACAGCAAAGCATATATCTAGCCTAGTGTTGACCATATACATTAAAGAACCAATCAACTACCTCTACAATGTAGGATCCACCAACTCTCACTCAAAGGCATCCAACTTCTTTATATTGGTGATCATAGGTGTAGACATAGGCCTACAATCCACCATCCCGAATCTCTTCATAATATCAACTGCATATTTTGCTTGTTCTAGGAAAATCTCACCTATCTCCTACCACACCTCCAATCTGAAAAATGTAGTGCATCATGCCAATGTCCTTCATCTCGAAGTCCAAAGCTAGATCTCACTTGCACATCTCATTGATCTTCTCTGACCGCATAAGGAACAAGTCATCTACATAAAGTACCAAGATGATTGGATCATCTCCAACAAGTGTATAATACAAGTTGGGATCTGCCTCACTCTTGATAAATCCCATAGCCAACATATACACATCAATCCTTGAGTACCGCACACTTGGTTCCTGCTTGAGTCCATATAATACCTTCTTCAACCTACACACATGAGAATCTCTCCCATGCACCTCAAATCCTTGAGGTTGCTCAATGTACACCTCTTCATCAATTACTTCGTTGAGGAAGGTTGTATTCACATCCATCTGATGTATCCTCCACCCCATCTCTAAAGCAATAGATATAACAACCCTGATAGAAGTATACCTAGCTATTGGAGTGAATGTCTCCTCATAGTCTACTCTCTTGGGACAACCCTATAGCAGTGAACCTTGCTTTGTACTTTTCAACACTACCAACTGCAATATGATTGATCTTATGGATCCATCTCAAACTCACCACTGATTTCCCTTCCGGCCTTGGCACTATGTCCCACACACCATTCTTCATAATGGATGCATACTCCTCTATCATGACATCCCTCTAGACCTGGTGGCTTGCTGCCTCCTCATGACTAGTAGGCTCATAACCACTGATGTCACCCATGAGTGCCATGTAACATGGAAACTAACTCAGTGGTATGCTTTGCCTGAAAGTACTCCTAGGAGCCTCCACATGCTCTTGAGCATCTCTAAGTGTTTTCTCTATCCATCTCAAAATCCTGTTGACTTAACAAGAAGGAGCCTCAAACTCCTCCTCCTTATTTGAAGACTAAGTCCCTTTACCTATTGGTGTTGGTGTCTCCTTAATATTCAGAGCCTCTCACTCCTCGTCCTCTGCCACTGCTCCTCATCCTCTCCCACTGCTAGAAGGGCTTCATGTGACTTCTTAAATGATTGTCTCCCATCAAACCAAACATCTCTCGTCGCCACTGTTTTCCCTAGTGATGGAATGTATACCCTGTATGCCTTTGAAGTCTCACTATACCCCACAAAAAGACCCCTCTCTACTAAAGGTTCCAACTTTGTCCTCTTCTCTGATGGTACATGCACATACATCGAACATCCAAAGGTACGAAAGTGACCAATCTATGGTCTCACTCCTATGAATGCTTCCTTGGGAGTCTTGTCCTCCAAGACCTTATGAGGACTCTTATTATGAATGTAAACTATTATGTTGCATGCTTCTGCCCAAAGAAACATGGGCAAATCTTGATCATGAATCATTGCCTTGGCAGCTCCAGTGATGGCCCTGTTCTTCCCATCTGCAATCCCATTCTACTATGGGTCGTAAGGTACTATCAACTCCTTGCATAAATCCTTGAACTTATTGCCGATATACTCACCTCCATCATATTTTCTCTGAACTCTGATCTTCCTCTTAATTTGGTTTTCCACGAGAGCCTTAAACTCCCAAAACCAACTGAAGACCTCATCCTTGGTCTTCATGAAGTAGATCCACGTCCTCCTAGAGAAATCATCGACGAAGGTAACATAGTAGTTATAACCAGTCGATGATGCCACTAACATGGGACCACATAAGTTTGAATGCACTAGATCCAATATACCCTTGGACCTACTATCACTGCTAGGAAAGTTCATCTTGGTGTACTTTCCAAGTGCACATCCCTTCCACACATCATTCCACTCTATACTAAATTGTGGAAGACCATTGACAATATCCCTCAATGTCGATGAAGCCCTGTGATGTAAGTGACCCATCCTCCTATGCCATAACTCGGACAAACTGTCATTGTCAGTCTCATGAACCAAAGCACGTACAAGCTGAGCCTTCATCAAATACAAGTTACCCACTATGATTCCAATCACTCACCCTGAGTCTGTATTGGAACCCTTTAGCCTAACAAGTACTTGTTCATCCATAAAATAGACTTCATACCACTTGCCCTCCATGGCTGAAATTGCTAGTAGGTTCTTCTTTAGCCCTGATATATATAACACATCCTTCACCTCCAAAGGAACTCTAGACTAACTAAAACTGAATATCTCCAATCCCCTCTACTGCACACTTGGCATCATTACCAAGCTCCACGTGTAGCTATGAGTCTTCCTTTGAAATATTGGTGGAAATATCTTGCAATCCCATCATATGATGAGAACACCATTGTCCACGAACCATGCATCCTTCATTAAGGTGCCCGAAAGGAAAGAAAATGACAGTGACCTGCATCTTACTCTTGCCCTTCTTCTCATTCGTACACTAACCTACATAATGGCCAAATGTGTGACATGCAAAGCACTTGAATTTTCTCATGTCCTTCTTCTTCAAATCCCGAGTGGAAGCCTCTCCACTGGTATTATAAATAGCCTTCACCTTTCCCTTTCTTGCATGACTTGCAAGAGCATGTTCTCTTCATCATCACCCTTTCATTGGATTCCATACATAGATTCCTCTCGAGCCTCTTCTTGGATGAAGTCATCCCACAACCTCTCCAACTAGGAATATTATCTCGTGCAACAATCCCTTTGACAAAGGGTGCACATGGCTTGGTGAATCCATTCAGAGCTATCCTCACAAACTTTGGATCTGTCATTATTTCCCCGACTACTGCCAACTTATCATGAACCTGTGTGATCTTGGTAAGATAAGAAGCTACTATATCTACTATGGACATCTTGGTGCCCCTAAGTTCCTCCCTCAACACTATTTTCCTATTTTGGTTAGGGTTTGTACCAACTCATCTATTCACATGGTTAGGGTTTGTACCTCGGGTTGTTTGGATGAAGACCTTGGGATTTTGGATGACATTACCTCATTTTGTTATCACCCAAGTTGCGCAAGACTGAGCCTCACTTATATTCGGCTCTCCATGAGACATAGATCAAGTTTGTTGTTATGGTTATGATCTCTCAGTTTGAAATGGATCCATGCTTGTATTCTAAGTGGCCATGCTATATATACATCTCCTTGTTATGTATCGGAGATCATGTTGTATCACACTGCACATCTATATGATGTCAAAAATGTAATTGCTTGGTAACCTTGATCTTTGTTTTAGGTGTTCTTGTGACTTGTTTCCGGGGTTCCTTGCTCCTCCTCTGGCTTTGGATTATAATGTATTTCGGCCATCGTTTTCCCTCTGACCTCACACATTAGGGGGCATCTGTTATAGGTCAAACCTGCACCTCTCCGTCCGTGATCACCTTGAGATGTTGATCACACAAAAGGACAACTTGGATGGAGGAGCATGTTGACCTTAGATGAGACCTCGACTTACTCCACCTCCTTGCAAGCTGGAAAAACCCTAAAAAATGTCATTTTGAGACATGAGCGCTACTCTACTTCAATAGACTAGCGCCTGTACCCTACTCCACTGTACAATAGTAGCGCTCAAGCCTCATGAGCGCTACTCCTCTTCAATAGAGTAGCGTTCAACATTTAAAAAGTGTTGAGCGCTAGTTTAAAAACACTATAGTAGCGCCCTGGGCGCTACTCCACTGAGAAATAGTAGCGTACACCTCAAAATATGATTTAAAAAAAATTAATTTCACGAAGAGGATTAGTTGCAGTTGGTTTCCCAACTTCCTCCATAACCATCTCTCGACCTGAACTGCTTCCCTTGTCTTATAAATACAAGGAGGAATAAAGAGAGGGGTTAGACATGAATGCTATTGAGAGACTTTTAAAAGAGAAGCTTGCATTGGAGGAGGTTATGCTGGAAGATATCCAAGCCAGAGAAGAGCAGGAGCCCAGGATCAGGTTGCAGGGGCATGTTGCAAAGTCAGGTATACTTCGTATCATCGATTTGCATTTGCCAATAAAAGGTTGAAGCATTTTTCTTGTCCCAAACTAAGTGTTCATTGAAGTTATGTACTTGTTTGGATATGTTTTGGTTAATATTTGATGTTTAAATTGCTTTGTCCATCTCATCATTATATATTATCCAAGATACGCTGAGAAAGGTACTTGTATTGCAGGTTTATCGAACGGGAGGTTGACTTGAGGATCGAGCGCAAGATCGAATAAGAGCTAGGATCGAACTTCATTCGAAAGGTATGTTCTCAAGACCTATAACCTATTTCCATTCATAAACATCTCTGTAACACAGTTAGTATGCTTACCTGTCATCCCCTTTCAGTTGATAGTATCTATTTCCTTACTATAGGGTAGTTTTTCCCGCCAACACTCAGCAAATTGACCCCTGAAATTGGCCCTGCATCACCCTATGTCAACCGTACAACTATCGTATGGATCATACAGATCACTCTCTTGGCTGTACGGATTGGCCTTCCTGCTTGGTTCGGCTCACTGAGTGGTTGGATCGACTTCTCTCTCTTTCAGCTAGATCGATCCCTTCTCTCAAATCAACCTCTCTTCCCTTGTTGCAAAATCTCTTCACTCTCTTTCTCTTCGGCCACTGAATCTCTCACTCTTCTTTTCAGAAAATCTCTCTCCGAAAATGATATTGTGTTGTTATGTATTTATCCTCTCCTTATGCTTTCTTTTATAACATTTCAATGACCAAAACCCTAACCCTCAATCTCCAAAGTGATGGATGGCTAAGATTAGATCTTGAGCCTCACTTAAGATCAATGATCGTGACTTAATATAAAGTTCACTTAAATTTTCACTTTAGTAAGCCTTAGTCATTAACCAACATTAAATTATTTAATGTGTTTTTCCTGAGTTAGACTTAGGAAAGAAATATAAAAGTCACTTTCTTAATAAATGAATCAAGTACCTAGAGAGGCAATGGAAAACTTATGCATGCTTGACACCTAACCTATGCAGAATGTCCGAGCTATAATCATCAACATGAAATGAAGCAATGAAAAGCAACCTCTTTTTTTCCCTCTTTTTAAGAGTTTTCTCAAGGTTTCCCCCACCTCTTTTTATAAGATAAAAGAAATACAAATTATTATTTGATGTAGTAGTGTATTATGAGCACCAACGCTTCCATACCTGATAGGAGCACTGCTGCACCCGTACTATATAGGAACATTGATGTGCCAATACAAAAAGTGGAGTCCCGATGTCATTTTGGGTTATTAGCACTTTGGTACACATGGGTCATAGAGCACTAGTGATCCTAAACCAATTTGGAACACTAAAGTGGTAGAACTAAAGTGGAACATTGATGCATTTTGGAGTTTTCAACACTTCGATGTCCATTGGCATAAAAGCATTGATGCACCTAGACCGATGTGAAGCACCCATGCGCCTTAACTAAAGTGGAGCATCAATGTCTTTTTGGAATGTTGTTGCTTAATGTGCTTGTATCCATGGAGTTCTAATGTGTTGTAATGATTTAGGTGCATCGATAAATAAAAATTCGCTAAAACCTCTAGTTGTCTACGTTTGTTAAAAATGTACAAGGGAGAAGTGGTTCTACAAAAACTTATGTAATTGGTGTCTTCCTTGTAGTGGGGAGGCTATCAAATCCAAACTCCATTGGAAAGGGGATCCTCTCAATGAAAACTTGTCTTTGAATGAGCATATTCTTTGTTGGTTGCCACTATTACATTTAAGTGAGAAATTATTCATTGTAACAACCTACATTACTGTTAATTTTTTAGCATTAATTCAATATACTTTAGGATCTTTACTGAGAGAATAACATGTACATCATATCAAGTATAAAAATGCATATCAATCACACCAATCAATCACATGAGACAATAGACACACCGAGTTTCACTGGGGAAAACCATAAAGGTGAAAAACCCCACAACTTCCTCAGAGATAGAAAGAGCAATGATACAACCAAAGTACAAGAGATAGTCTTCTCCTAGCAGCTGATCCTCCTCCTCACATGTGCGCCACTTTCCGAGTGATGGAAGAGTGAGTAAGTGAATGATCAAATAGATATCTCCCGATCTCTATTTATACTTGTCCTGTCCTGCCCAATAAACTAGTGGGGCAGACTTGTCTAGCTTAGCCTAATAACCCTTGGTTAACTTAATCAGGGCCGACCCCACACATGGTGGTCTAATAACCCATCGACAAGTTATGACACTTGTCAATACAAATGACGACACTTCCGTATAGAGGAATAATACATCTCTATAGGAGTACAATATACATAGGTGAAATACATTCCGAAGTTACATATACATCAACACTCCCTCTTAACTAGGAAGGTATTTCTCGACACAGATCTGCTAGTACAAATCTTCTTCTCTGGATCATCATCAGCGAATCATCGTCATCGTCATTGCTGATGCTATCTCAGTCAATCTCTAATCTACTCGTCATAGGAAGTTCTAGAGAGCCAGTCCTTTTTCATATTGGATGTAGGCCCACCACCTGCAGGTCTTCATCATCACTGGCCATACTATGGAATCCTTGGGACTTATTACGTGCGTCACAATGCCTCGAAAGAGTATCCCAGGACCATTTATGTGCCTAAGCACGACCGACAAGATCTCCCAAGTCCACTTATACGTGATTGTCACAAAACCTTAAAAGAATGTCTTGCCAAGCAAGATCTCTGAAGAGCATCTGAGGCCTTTTTCATCCTGTCCAGATCTCCAGGACTTTTTACATGTGACCCCTACCACAATGCCTCGAAAAAGAATCCCAAGACTTATTACGGGCACATATCCCAACCTATCGGATCTCCTAGGTCTACTTACATGACATAGGACAATGCCTCGAAAGAGAATCCCAGGCTATTATGAGCACACAGCTCTACCTGTCGGATCTCCCAGGTCTACCTATATGTCCTCCCAGATCAATGCATCGAAAGAGCATCCCAGGCTGTTATGAGCACACAGCTCTACCTGTCGGATCTCCCAAGTCTACTTATATGCTCATCTGCACAACCTTTCCATGGCCACAGAGTATCAACCTGATACTCACCATACATCATCCTGATTTACATCATCACATGATCAACCTGATCATCATCACTGCATCGTCCTGATGCATGTCATCTGGAGCAACATCCTGAAGCTCATCATCCATGATCACCCTGATCATATAATGCATCCACCTAATGCATACCAAGTATCTACCTGATACATATCATCATACATGATCCACCTGATCATACAATGAATCCACCAGATACATACACAGATACATGATCGATCTGATCATACAATGTATCCACCTGATATATATCAACATACATGATCTACCTGATCATACAACGTATCCACCTGATACATATACAGATACATGGTCCAAGCATCCAACATGATGCATATACATATACATGATTCAACTGATCGTAACAAGCATCCAACATGATGCATATACAGAGCAGTGACCGGAGCATTGTCCTGATGCTCATCATCCAGTGCTTACATCCGCAACCATGGAAGGATCCTCCTCTCACCATGCTAGGAATGGCTCCTGTAAATGTGTCCATCACTTCTTCCTTGAAGTCTCATCAATCTGAAGAACACCAAGCCTCTCTCTGAAGTACTCGAACTTCACTATGGCTAGTGGCTTCGTCAGCACATCTGCAACCTGCTCATCTGTCGCAACATACAGGAGCTTCACTGCTCCTCTCTACACCATATCCATGATATAGTGATATTTGATCTCTATGTGCTTCGACCTGTCGTGAAACACAGGGTTCTCAGACGGCTTCACACAACTCTGGTTGTCACAATAGATACCAGTAGCATCCAACGGGAGATCAAATAACTCAGTGTGAAGAACCTACAATAATTAATTAATGCAAATACATGAGAAATCATAAATAATAGAACTCAGAATCACTTTTATATTGATCACGGGCCACTTCGAGGGGGCAACCTCCTTTGAGCAAGCTCAATACAATTAACTTCACGGTGCCTTCATAGGCCTCAACACACACTTATATACTAAGTCTAGGCGCCAATACTATGAGTCAAAACCATGGGCCAGTACAAACTATGGATCAACAAAACTATGGGCGACTTACAAAGCATATGCGCCAACAACAATAACACAAACTATGGATCAACAAATACTATGGGACGACTTACAAAGCATATGTGTCCAACAACAATATACTGACAAAGTAAAGACATGAGTTCCTAACATCCCCTCTCCCTTAGAAAAAGCTTTGTCCTCAAAGCTTTAGATGTGGAAATTGATGCAGAATCTGAAGGAGTGGGTCCCCTATAGCATCCTTGGGTTGCATTTCGAGCCACTGACGCCTTTGGAGTTTCAGGGAGGATTACGTGGAAGGCTGTAGATGAAGAAGAACCATATCAACGATGTGAAAAGTGCGCTTAGAACGGTGTTGATCAGCTTGTTGTTTCAGTCGAATTCTTGCCATGTGAAAATTGTCCTGCAAAATGAGAAGAAGTTGATCACGATTTCGAAGAATTGAGTCAATTTCCTGAACTGGGGAGTTGCTGAAGGTGTATGGAAGAAGAACTGGTGGTGCCTGTCCAGATACTGCTTCATGTGGTGTCCTTTGAGATGTGGTACTATACCACTGGAGCGCTTCTAGGAAATCCATAGAAATAGTTGTCCAAATCTGTGGAGGGATGGGCAAGGGTTCGAGCGATTCCGAAAGGAGGGTCGTTTCACCCTTGTTGACCTGGAAAGTATCACAGTCAACCACCATCCGTTGAATTGTCCTTTTGAGTCCCTGCCAAAAGAAGTTACATTGTTCTTGGTCATACGTTTTGAGGAACCCAGAGTGCCCTACTGATGAAGAAGCATGGAGTTCATAAAAGAGATAGCTGTAAGAGAAACTGGGTCATCAAATGTGCGAGGAGGAGCATCTTCCACCATATTGTCCTTACCCTTATTGTAAGTGATCGCATAGGGATAACCCATGAGTTGGATAACCCATTTCAGGTGTGTTGGGGAGGAGACCCATTGTTCCAGGAAATTTTCCAGACCCTGGAGATCAGTCTTGATGCAGAAATAATTCCCTAATAGGTATGGTTGCCATTTCTGTACTGCATGAAAAATAGCCATCATTTCCTGCTGAGAGGTAGGTGCGGCTAAATTCTTACCGGAAAGGTCTCTTGAAGGCAACAAGCTCATTCGTTCAACAAAGACACCTGCATATCTATCCAAGGAAGTAGTGGAGACTGTTGATGGGTGCATCTGAATGGAATGAAGCTAAGCGATAACACCATGTGAATTCTTCTTAAGGATTTTTTCCAGGCGATGTGAACTAATGATGCAGAGAGACCCTGGTTGTAAGCCCATAAATTTCTGTTGTGCCCCATTGACTGAAAATTGCATCCAAAGTTCAGCAAAATCCCATAAGATGGGTCCAAGTGTGCGTAACCATTGAACGCCCAAAACTACATCACATCCGCCTAAGGACAAGGAAAACATGTCAGAGCGCAGGTTATAATCTTCCATAGAGATACGCACATTGTGACACTTCCCCTTGCAAGGTAAGGTGCCCCCATTGGAAACCATGACTTCAAAGTTGGAGCAAGGATGGACAAAACAATCAGCCTGTTTGGCAATCCGAGGGTCAATGAAGTTATGAGTGCTACCAGAATCAATGAGTATGGTAAGAGGGAGCTTCTTGAAGTATCCCCTAACTCGCATTGTTTGTGGGGTGATGACACTGGTTATAGCATGGAGAGAGATCTCGGGTGGGTCGTCCTGAGATGGGGTGTCAACAGGCGGGTGCTGAATGTCAACTTGATCATCTACTGTATCTAGAGCTTCTTCACCAAGTTCAGAGGTAGGCAGAGAATCCACATCCAAGAGATAGAGCTTTTGTTGAACACATCTATGTCCCTGAGTGAATTTCTCATCACAATTATAACAAAGCCCTTTTTCTCGGCGTGTCTGCATCTCTGTTTCAGACAAATGCTTGATAGGAGTTGGTCGAGGAGCAAGCGTGATGGGCGGTCGTTGGGAACCCATATTTCTGAAGGGAACAAAGGTGGTTTTGGAGCGTTGTTGAGCTGCGATCTTGTCCTCGACTAGCTTAGCCAACCCCAGGACTTCCATCATTGTGTTGGGACAGAACATTTTGACCTCTGAGCGGATTTCATCTTTGAGACCACTGATAAAACAACTCCTGTAGAATTCATCAGACAATCCTTCTGTGTGATTGGCTAGTTTCTCAAATTCCATCTAATACTCTCTCACTGTGCCAGTTTGGTGAAGTTTAGTGAGTGCTCTTGTGAAGTCGTCAAAAGCACTAGGACCAAATCGTGGCAAAAGGAGTTGGCAAAAATCTGTCCAATTTGGCTCGGAATGAGCTTTGATGTACCAACGGTCCCATTGAAGGGCTTCCTGTTCCAAATGAAAGGATGCAAGTGGAACTTTCTTGACATCAAAAGTATTATGCAGACTGAAATATTGTTCTGCTCAGTATATCCATCCAGTCGGATCAGTACCATTGAAGCGAGGAAAATCAAGCTTTGGCCCACGAAAATTGCTGGAAGAAGAGAACCCGGTGGTTGCAAAAGATTGTGGCTGTCGATTATTGTTCATGCCTGAATGCTAAAGATGGAGGCTGAGAAATTTTTCATCCAGATCTCCGAGTTTGGTTTGGATGGCTGCAAGTACTTCCTCCATGGTTTTTGCCCCTGCGTGGGTGACAACCACAACCAAGAGTTTTTTTTTGGGGGGGGGAATGGATAGAAAAACACAAACAAAAGCTTATTTAGTAAAGGAAAATTTGGATTTGGAAAAAACTTGGATTAGTAATTGGGGTTTGACTAGGTTTTGGACACTTTCTTATGGACAGGGAAGCTAAAAAATGGGGATTTCAGAAGCGGGGTGAAAGAATGAAAAAAATTTGGTAGAGAGGCACAAACAAGCAGAATTAGGAAAGGAACACGGTGGCAAAATTTAAAGGCGTTAGGGTGAAAATTGAAGGAGTTATGGCAAACCCTAAAAATAGACAAATGTGGGATTTCTAGTCTTGGAAAGTGGAATTTGGGATAGGGTATTCAGGAATGAAATATGCAGAATGGGATTGCAGGGACGTCAGTGAAGTTTCATGGAAAACAGAGTTGAAACAAGGGAGATATGGCCGAAAAACAAAACTTTTATTTATTTATTATTATTATTATTTTTATTTTTTTATTTTTTTTTTGTTCAGAAATGGATTGACAAGAACGGTGTGGAAGGGATCTGCAACGACACGGAAGGGATCGAAAATGGTTGGATCTGGAATGACTTTCAAAATAGATCTGAAACGGCTGGATCTGGAGCGAAAGTGATCGGTAACAGTTCAGCTGAAAATAGATTTGGACCCAAGGTATGTGCGGCTTCCTATCGGTTCAGGGGATTCACTCGGCCACCAATGCTGTATGACGGCTTACGTATTGGGGCAGTACCCCTCACTCCACGGCTCAGGTAAAACTGATAACTGCTTTGCCACAAACGACAGCTCTTGGTTTACCTCACGGGTGGGAACTAGTCAATCAGGTAGGGGTCGTTGCCCTTTTCGCTGGCAGGTCCTCTCAATGGGCCAGCTACTTTGGGTTCCTGTGGTACTCCTCACAATGAGTTTTAGGGCTTATGCCCAAGTACTTCTCACAGTTAAGCGGATAGGGGTTATCCCCAGATCCGAACTTGCAACAGCGCGAAAAAAAATTTGGCAGAAATTCCACCCAACAAGCCCAAGAAAGTGCTCTGATACCAGATGTGAAGAACCTGCAATAATTAATTAATGCAAGTACACGAGATATCATAAATAATAGAACTCAGAATCACTTTTATATTGATAACGGGCCACTTCGAGGGGGCAACATCCTTTGAGCAAGCTCAATACAATTAACTTCACGGTGCCTTCATAGGCCTCAACACACACTTATATACTAAGTCTAGGTGCCAATACCATGGGTCAATACTATGTGTCAATACAAACCATGGGCTAAGTCTAGGCCCCAATACTATGAGTCAAAACCATGGGCCAGTACAAACTATGGATCAACAAACCTATGGGCGACTTACAAAGCATATGCGCCAACAACAATAACACAAACTATGGATCAACAAATACTACGGGACGACTTACAAAGCATATGCGTCCAACAAGAATATACTAACAAAGTAAAGACATGGGTTCCTAACACTCAGACAGTAGTTTCCTCAGCTATACTGCCTCACAACTAGCTGAACAAGCTGCAACATACTCTGCCTTGGTTGTACTCAGTGCTACGCAGGACTGCTTCCTGCTAAACCAAGAGATCACACCTGATCCCATACTGAAGCAACACCCCGAAGTGCTCTTCCTATCTGCAGCACTGCCAGCCCAGTCCGAATCAACATAACCCTCCAGGTTAAACTTTTGATTCGCATCATACTTGAGCCCATAATCAATCGTACCCTTCAGGTACCTCAGAATATGCTTTACAGCAAGCAGGTGAACACCTCTGGGATCCGTCAGGAACTGGCTCAATGTGTTCACCGCAAAGAAAATATATGGTCTCGTGTTCGTCAAGTACATCAAGGACCCAATCATCTGACTATACACCGTGACATCAACCGAATCAGATGAAGCATCACACAGAAGCTTCAAGTTCGATGCCATAGGTGTGGCCATGGTCTTGCAGTCCATCATCCCGAACCTCTTCAGGATCTCTATTGCATACTTCCCTTGTCCAAGGAAGATTCCATGTGCACTCTACCACACCTCCATGCCTAGAAAATAGTGCATCATCCCCAAGTCCTTCATCTCAAACTCGGCAGCAAGCTTCATCTTGGTGTCGGCAATCAACCCATCCTCACCTGTTACAAATAGGTCATCCACATACAATAGTAGTATTACAGGATTTCCTTCCTCAACCTTGTAGTAAAGGTTGGAATTTGCTTTACTCTTGGTAAAGCCCAAACTGGATAGAAAGTTGTCTATCCTACCATACCAAATCCTAGGAGCTTGCTTCAAGCCATACAAGGCTTTCTTCAACCTACACACATATGACTCTCTGTCATGTGTCTCAAAACCAAGTGGTTGTTCCACATACACTTCCTCCTCGACTACACCATTCAAGAAAGTTGTCTTGACATCCATCTGGTGTATCTTCCATTTCATCACTACAGCCAGAGCAAGTACTAATCTAATGGAAGTGTACCTGGCTACAGGAGCAAAACTTTCTTCATAGTCTATTCCCTCTTTCTAGGAGAAGCCACGAGCTACAAATCTTGCTTTGTATTTTTCTATGCTGCCATCTGCAGCATGCTTGATCTTGTAGATCCATTTGGAAGTCACCACAGACTTCCCTTCATGTCTTGAGACTACATCCCAAACATCATTATTCATGATCGACTGGTATTCTTCGACCATGGCATCCTTCCATTCTTTCTTTTTCGTTGCTTCTTCATAACTGGAAGGTTCTTTGTTCATAATATCACAGAGTAAAGCAACATAGCTAGTATGTGATCTAGTTCTCTTCTTTGCTCTGTGTTCTTCTTTTGAAATGCCATATCTTTATGCATCTTGAATGAGCTCTCTAGCTCATGTAGGTTTCCTCTTGTGAGAGCTATTCTCACGGGGTGGATCTACAGGTATTTGTGGATCTTCAACTTCACGATTTGCTTCTAGAATTGATTCAGTCATGGCGGTGTCTTGAAATCTATTTTCCTTTGGTTCTTCATGATCTTCAATAGGTGTCTTTCTTGATTTGATGAAGGCTGAGTTTTCATCAAATGTTACATCCCTGCTGACATCAATCTTCTTGAACCCTAGAAAGTATATTCTGTAAGCCTTCAAGCTTTCACTGTACCCCACAAAGATGCCCTTCTTTCCTAAAGGATCTAGCTTTGTCCTCTTTTCCTTTGGAACATGAGTGTATAGTTGACAACCAAATATTCTGAGATGGCTGACTTCAGGCTTCTTACCAGAGAAGACCTCTTCTGGTGTCTTGTTGTCCAATATCTTGTGAGGTGTTCTGTTCTGCACATATATAGCTGTCCTAGCTGCTTCTGCCCATAGATGCATAGGAAGATCCTGGTCATGCAGCATTGCTCGTGCTGCTTCCATGATTGTTCTATTCTTCCTTTCTGCAACTCCATTCTGTTGTGGATTGTAGGGAGCAATCAACTCCCTCTTAATCCCTGAATCACTGCATAGCTTCTTGAAATCACCTGAAGTGAATTATCCGCCATTGTTGGATCTGAATGTCTTTATTTTCTTATCAGTTTGATTTTCCATCAAGGCTTTGAATTCCTTGAACTTATCAAACACTTCATCTTTGTTCTTCAATAAATAAACCCAAGTCTTCTTGGAGAAGTCATCAATGAAAGAGACATAGTAAATATACCCACTCAGAGAACTGGATGACATTGGACAGCATACATCAGAGTGGATAATTTCCAAGATTCCTTTTGATTTGCTTTCACTACTTGGAAATGCCTTCTTTATGTTCTTTCCTTTTGCACAACCTTTGCAAACACCTTCATGCTTGGTCTTGATTTCAGGAAGACCCTCTACTGCTTTACTTGCAATTGGTAGTGCACATGTGCAAGCCTTCTATGCCAAAGTTCACTTAACTCCATGAATTCATGTATCATGGCATGTTCAGGTTGTCCCTTTAATTTATACAAACCTCCCTCTTGCTCTCCAATCACTACTGCATCATCAATAGTTTTACCTTTTGGCCACATTAGAACTTGGCCATCTACAAATGCAACCCTCATGCCTTTTGCATCCAATGCAGATATGGAGAGTAAGTTCTTTTTGAGCCCAGGTACATATAGCAGATCTTTCATCTTCAAGGACTTCCCAGAGTCTAGGTTGTAGGAGGCTTCACCACTTCCTTTGATGGGATATTGGTAGTCATCCCCAAGTTTCACCTTATGGGGTGACTCATGCTCAAATAGATTAGCAAAGGATTCTTTAAACCCAGTCATGTGTTTGGAAGCCCCACTTTCAATAAGCCAATCATTACAACCATGAGAAATAGTACCTATGAGAGCATAGATTAGAACATATTCATCTTCACTTGATGAGTCATCACTGTCTGCCCTAGCCTTCTTCTTTGGTGGTTCATCATCCTCAGCAGCATGAGCATGATATCTTCTTTTGTTATTTTTCTTCTTCTTGTTGAAGTTGTTGTTGTTGTTGTCCCCTTTGTTCTTGGGACAATCTGTAGCAAGTGTCCCTTCTCATTGCAAGTGAAGCATCTGAGATCTTTCTTATGATGGTGGTGTGAAGGTCTTCTTTTGTGAGATGACTCCCTTTTGATCTTCCCTTTCTTGGTGTGAGCTGTGAGAGCTTGATATTCATTACCCATCTTTTCTTCTCATGCCACAAGCCTTGCTTCTTCTTGAGAGCATTCCTCCCATAGTCTACTGAAGGAGATCAACTTCCTTCTTGCACAAATTCCTTGAATAAAGGAATCTGATGACCTAGGTAGGCCATTCAGAGTGGTCATGACAATTTCACTATTCTCCACCATTTCATCCACAGCTTCAAGTTGTTCCTTGATCTGAGAGACCTTGGAGAAATAGGATTGAATGGTCTCTCCATTCTGAATCTTTACCCCTTTCAATTGGTTCCGCAGAGTCATCTTCTGATTTATGTTCTTCCCTTCAAACAGCTTGATCAAAGAGTCAAACATTGCCTTGGGTGTCTTTAGAGATGACACATGTGGAATGAGATGGTCCTTGATAGAATCAACAATGATCCTCTTTTCCTTGACCAAGTTCTTCTTGTGAAGAGCCTTAGCCTCTTCTCCCTCTCGGACAGGGACCTCTTCACTTATATAAGTGTCCAACTCATTTTCTTCCAGGATTAACCCAATCCTATACTTCCATGCTCGGAAGTTATCAGCCCCTTCAAGCTTATCCTCAAGTTTGGTGTGGTCAGACATCTTTAAGGAGTACTTCAAATGGAAATAGAAAAGATTTAGGTCTTACCACTTGATTTGCTGAAAACTGGATCTGGTCCTGGATTAGGGTTTGTTAGAGAAACCCTAAAAATTCAAAATGTGAATTTCAACTTTATGAAAGGATAGAAAGATGCACCTTGATGAGCTGATCAGCCTTATATATTAGAATTTGAGATCTGCAAAGTTTCACCCTTAATGCCTTTTAGTCTTCCCGGATTCACTAGGGAGGACCCTGAATTAGGATTTGAGTTTCTCGGAGCTTCACCCAACCAAAAATCTCGATCCAAAGCTCTAAACTTCGATTTTTCCTAGGAGCTTCCAGCTATGTCTTCAGATTTTAGAAATTCCTATTTTTGTGGAAACCCTAATTTTTAGGGCCAAAACTGAAAGTGCTCAGAATTGAATTCTGATTGGACAGATAGATTCTCCTTGATGAGTAGAGTCAATCTACCTTACTGCTATTCCAAAATTTATGGAGAGAAACCCAATAAATAAGAAACCCTAGTTTCCACCACTGCACAATGTCTTCTTCTCAGGGAAGCTCTGATACCATGTTAATTTTTTAGCATTAATTCAATATACTCTAGGATCTTTACTGAGAGAATAACATGTACAACATATCAAGTATAACAATGCATATCAATCACACCAAGCAATCACATGAGACAATAGACACACCGAGTTTCACTGGGGAAAACCATAAAGGTGAAAAACCCCACAACTTCCTCAGAGATAGAAAGAGCAATGATACAACCAAAGTACAAGAGATAGTCTTCTCCTAGCAGCTGATCCTCCTCCTCACATGTGTGCCACTTTCCAAGTGATGGAAGAGTGAGTAAGTGAATGATCAAATAGAGATCTCCCGATCTCTATTTATACTTGTCCTTTCCTGCCCAATAAACCAGTGGGGCCGACTTGTCTATCTTAGCCTAATAACCCTTGATTAACTTAATTAGGTATGACCCCACACATGGTGGTCTAATAACCCATCGGCAAGTTATGACACTTACGACACTTGTCAATACAAATGACGACACTTCCGTATAGAGGAATAATACATCTCTATAGGAGTACAATATACACAGGTGAAATACATTCCGAAGTTACATATACATCAACAATTACTACCAATTAATGCTGACATATATGCATTGATTTAATTGACACCTCGACCAGATATTGGAAGGGTTAACCAATTTGGAAAGAAGCATTTAGGTTCTCTTACTTTGATAGATTGATCCTAGAAAGAGTTTGAAGCCTAGTCCTTGAAAATACTTTTATTAAAATTGGATAATAGGCACTAACTTCCATTTGAAGGGATTGACTATGGATCCATTCTAAGGATTTTAATAAGTATAAACCCACTAATGGCTATCATTGAGAGTGTGTAAGATAACTTGGCCACTAAGATTAACAAATTTTGGAGGCCCAAATCTAAGAAAATAAATCCATTGTTGTACTCTCAAGCCATATGGAATCCTTTCCTTGAAGCCAAAAAAGTGATTTATGTCAGAACTCTAATATTAGGAAGATTAGCCTTGGGACATACGCTTCAACCCCTAGGTGTTCTTGATCCAAAGTGTTCAATACGTGGAAGGAAGGAAATAATAAAACATGTCTTTTGGTTTTGTAGCTATGCTCAATCAACTAGGGATTAAGTATATAAACTTTGTAGATAAATCCTCCCCTCCCATATTACTTAGAAGGCTTCCCTCCTTGGGACAGACTCCCTTGATCCATTGGCTTTTAAGTAGCTTGACAACTTATTAGAATTAAAGTCTTGTTTTTTATCTAAAAAATAAGAAACAAGTGTTTATTCAACAATTTTAAGCTCGATATAACATTTAATTGGTTAAATGGAGTACTAATTTATGCTAATACACATGTACATATTTTTATTCATTGCATAAAAGTTGAAATGGAAATCACACATTTGCACTAATTGCTCAAGTACACAAGAGGAGCTAAGTCCATGCATGATGCATATGAGCACCTTGTAAACACTCCTACCTAATTGACACAGTCTCACATATCTGATCATCTATGACACTATGCTAATAGAGCTATCTGAGAGCACCAAGAGAGGTCTACATATGGCTTCCTTTGCTTGTCCATTTAAATGACAAACACTTGATCTTAGTTGTTTCCAATTCTAAGGGGAAATAATGTCCCATGTAGGACTAGGGAAACAATGTGTGGGAACCCATCATAATTTATGCGAAGTTGGCTATTGTAACACACCTAGTGTCACATTAACTTAACATACATAATAAGTAATTTTATTTTTTATTATATTATAGCTTGCATAATGTTCATATGCATTATTTAAGCTAATGCGCAACAAATGCATAGAAAAAACAAAATAAAACTTTTAGCAGAAGCTTATCATCAATTCTAGTTTCACTTCATCATTAATTCACATGTTAAATACTTCCCATTAAAAATATCTTATAATGGACCCATAATAAATTAAAACTTGACCAACTTTTCTAATAATCCTTTACTAAAACTGCGCAGTGAAATTGTGCAAATAAAACATTATTATGAATTGCACACTAATGAGCAGCTAGGCTTACTATATAATGATAAGAAAAACTTAAATAATCATTTTCATACTTAAGTTATACATAAACCTTGCACTAAGATCTATGCAATAAAGCTTGCGCAATAAGAACTATTTGCGCAGTAAGAACTTGACGCAAGTCGGGTCGCTCGGACCTTCTTTCTTAACAACAACACACGACACACATGACGTTCACACAGGCTTGGTGTAAACAGGATGCCAAAAGTTGGCTTCTATCACTTCAATCAATTAACAGTTACAATGCAGAATGCAAGGAAATGTAAACAACTAACTAGTCGGCCTCAACCTTTACAATGTACAGAAGTAAATGTGTGCTATCCCTGTGTGCGATATTCTCCTTCTCCTGGTTCTCTACTGAATGTTAAGCTATGGATCGGATCCATTCTCTGTTCCTTCACACCGCTCTTCTACTTCGCTCTGTTGTTGCTCCCGAGGTCCACTCCGCTCTTCGAGACATCCTTCTCTGCATCCACCGCTCAATCTCTGATCCAACGGATCCGCAGTTGTCAGTGCACCTGGATGTGCCTGCACAAACCCTCCTCTACGATGGCGTTTGAAATAGACCCAACCGATGTCTTAACTGTTATCAACTTCCTCAACCACCCTTAGGAGCTGCAGGTCTGTTTCCTCATCCTTTGCAGTCCTCGACCTCCGCGCTTCTCTGACATGCAACAGTTGTTGGTCCAATCGCTGGGTTGCACTTCTACACTTCCACACGGCAACTGCTCTTACTTGTCAGCCTTCGAATTCCTTGTCGGTTCTTCACTTGGTCTCTACAACTGCCTTTAAATCTGCCCCGTCCTCGACGCTTGGCTTCTACCGTAATCCTGTCGGTGTCACAGTTCGACAACTCCTGAATTCTCCCTTCTGCGCTCTCTGCTGATGTTGACCTCGCACCTTGTTGACTCTCAACCTTCCGCACTCCTGTCGATCGCAGGTCCACAGCTTTCGCTCGACTACTTAGCTTCGACAGCTAAGCTCCCTTTCGCACCAGCAGTCGTCGGTGATCTCCGTGGTCGATCTTCTCTGTTGGTTCAATCCACCAACTTATCTTCCTTAAGCTTCAAGTCGCTTTGCCCCGACTGTTCATACACCTATTGGCTCGATCTGTCATCGATCACTTCAGTTAGTCCCCAGCTGTCAGTTGGTTCCCTATCGACCAATCTAAACTCTCGCCTATTGGCTTGTGCTCAGCCAACTGCGTCGATTTTCCTTTCGACACTTCTTCTGCGGCTTCAAATTTCTCCACTTCTCTTTCCGCCGTCTTCTATCCATCGACTGGACATAACTTCTTCTCTGACCAATGCTCGACTGATTCTCACTTCAACCAGGACTTGGTCAGCTGCTTCACTTTATGCACTCGCACATTTCCCCCGGTTGGCTTTTTTGCATCGAACCAGCTCTGTGACTCAACCATCGATCCCTCTGATCCCCCTGGTCTTTTGTCGTCTTCATCATTCGACCACTCTGATGTAGTTGGAATTCTTTACATTGGCGTCGTCACCAACTCGCATAGTCCTCTGACTAGTCTCGACTTCAATACAACTTGTTCCTTCAACTGAAGTCTGCTCTCGGTCGTTCATTGACCTCTTACTTGTCGACTTCCTGCGGTCGACTGTTCTCCCCAGTCTTCAACTGTCTTCATTGGTCGTCGTTGGCTCCCAACTACTTCCTCCTTCCGGTCGATATCACCTTCGACCATTTCTCCAACTTGTCGATTGTCGGCCATCAGTCGCCTTTGGACCGGAAACCTCATGACTCTACTACTTGTGTCGACTGTCGGCCATCAGTCGCCTTTGGACCGGAAACCTCATGACTCTACTACTTGTGTCGATTGTCATCACCCTTGTCCTAGAGGTCGTCTACTGTCCTCTGGGCGCCTTCTGCCGGTCATGTCTGACTACATCTCTTGGGCTTGGATGCCCCTGCATCAGACTCCCGGGGTATGAAAAGAACTATGTCCTTGGTTCTGACCTTCCATTTTCGTCGAAGTTGATGCCAGACTTGGTACCAAATGCTACTTGGTCCATCCTCATCTTCTCTCATCCATTTATCCTTTCTTGGAGACTTCCTAATGACCTCGACCATGGTGTCATTCCTACTCCAAAATTGGCGGTGTCCAATTGTTTCGCCACTTCCGATGAAGCACATAGTTCCATTCCAATAGTTGCTCCACCCAACTGTCTTCTCCAATGGAAACCTCTGTCCAGTTCCAATCGCATGGATGGCCCTCAACTCGACGTTCATCCTGTGTCTTCTCTCTCTTGTCGAACTCATGTTCGACCTTTCTCGAACTCGTCAATTCTGTTTGGTCTTTGCGGTCGACGTTATCTGTCGCGAAAAATTGTTCCGCAGACTCATTGACTTGTCAGACTCATTGACTTGTTCAAGGTGTTGCTTCTCCTCGGCAACTTTGTCAACATCTCCTCGACTAACCTGACTCTTTCTTGGGATTTTATTCCCACTTCACCTATTGCATTGAACTCGGTGGCTTACATCTCAACTGCAAGTTCTTTCTCTATTCGCTGCAAACTCACTACTGTTGTCGTGGAATCACCTTCCACTGCAAGTTTGTCTTCGACTTGCTTCATCTCTTCCGACCTTGGATGTCGACTCTTGCCCATGTTAGCTACTTCCTCATCTAGTATCTTCATGGCTCTCTCGCCAATCCTTTCGTCTACGCCCATGCATAGAGACTCTTCCGACTCATCAGCCGAAGTTATTTCCTCTATGCACCCTACTCGTAGACCTTTTTCTTGCTTGCTTTTCTCCACAGTGGCTGCTCCACTTTCTCCGTCAAATTCAACGGTTACACTCCTACCACTTTCTGCCTCAGTCTCGTCGAGATTCTCTTCGACAACTTCATCGGCAGTTTCGACGCCCGCTTCATATCCACTTATGTGAAGGTCATCGTCCACCTTCACCTCGTCGATCACTTCTTCGACCGAAACCGTTACTTCCTCGGTAGTCCCTTTACTTGACTGCACTTCCATCTCGTTGGTGTTATGCTCATCTGACTGTTCATGTGAGCTCTCACCCATCTTCACCTCTAGTCGTGTCGACTCGACCATCTCTTTATCATCTGCCTTATCTTCAGGCTGGGTCCTCTCGTGGACATATTCCATCATCTTTCCCTCCTCTGGGGAACATTTTGTAGTCCCATTATCTCCTGTTGGGTCCTGAATGAACTCCTCTACGTGTGCAAGATCCTCTTTGCACCCGTCGGTAAGTGCCCTAGTCAGCACTTCCATTCTTCGCTTGACCCGCGGTCGAACCTCATCTATCTCTTCGATTGAGAAGACTCTCTTCCCTGTCATCAGGGTCTCTATCAACTCATCTGGTCTAGAAGGCTCTTCAATGCCTTTTGCAGCCTCCCATGCTTCCACTTTGAGTATTGTTCCTCTCAGCACATCACACATCCTTGTCAAGGTCGTCTTCTCCCTCGTCCTTGGGATTTCTAGACTTTTACATCTTGCGACTTTCTTCTGGACCCCTCGATCTCCCAGGTTTTACTTGGGATTTTATTTTCTCCAGCAAACATTCCACAACGTATTCCATGGCTGGTGTCTTCCACTCGTCGGATCCTTGATCCTTTCGTCTGCAACTCTACCCACAACCACAGCTATGGAGCTACAACTTTCACACTTCCATAGATTGCCTCTACAACCTAGTTTTGGACAACTCTACTCCACCTCCTATGGAAGTTATCCCTTCAATGACCTTCACTGGCCTTCAACTCTACCCAACCACAGCTGGAGATATTCTCCTTCGCCCAATCACAACTGGACTTTCATATGTCATGCACAACTCTACCCAACCGCAGGTTGAGTTGTCTACGCACTCACAGTCTTTCCTATCCACAAGATACTGCTGCTCTAATACCAACTGGCGCAAGTTAGGTTGGTATCGTTGTCTCTCCTACTCAGAGGATGCTTCAACTCAACCGGACTCTATTCCGGGCTCTAATATTATCAGCTCAACCCGACTTTGATACCAACTGACGCAAGTCGGGTCGATCAGACCTTCTTTCTTAACAACAACACACGAAACACGTGATGTTCACACATGCTTGGTGTAAACAGGATGCCAAAAATTGGCTTCTATTACTTCAATCATCTAACAGTTACAATGCAGAATGCAAGGAAATGTAAACAACTAACTAGTCGGCCTCATCCTTTACAATGTATAGAAGTAAATATGTGTTATCCCTATGTGCAATCTTCTCCCTCTCCTGGTTCTCTGCTGAACGTTGAGCTATGGATCGAATCCCTTCTTTGTGCCTTCGCACCGCTCTTCTACTTCGCTCTGCTGCTCCTCCCGAGGTCCACTCCACTCCCTGAGACGTCCTTCTCTACATCCTCCGCTCGATCATTGATCCGACGGATCCGCAGTTGTCAATGCACTTGGTCGTGCCTGCACAACCTCTCCTCTGCGATGGTGTTTGACATAGACCCAACCACCGTCTTAACTATTATCAACTTCCTCAACCACCCTCAGGAGTTGTAGGTCTGTTTCCTCGTCCTTTGCAGTCCTCGACCTCTGCGCTTCTCTGACATGCAACAATTGTCGGTCCAATCGCTGGGCTGCACTTCTACACTTCCACATGTCAACTTCTCTTACTTGTCGGCCTTCGAATTCCTTGTTGGTTCTTCACTTGGTCTCTACGACTGCCTTTAAATCCACCCCGTCTTCCACGCTTGGATTCTGTCGTAATCCTGTCGGTGTCACAGTTTGACAACTCATCGACTCTTGACTTCTCCCTTCTATGCTCTTTGTCGATGTCGACCTCGTACCTTGTCGATTCTCGACCTTCCACACTCATGTCGATCGCAGGTTGACAACTTCCGCTCGACTACTTGGCTTTGACAACCAAGCTCCCTTTCGCACCAACGGTCATCGGCGATCCCCCTGGTCGATCTTCTCTGTTGGTTCAATCCACCAGCTTGTCTTCCTTAAGCTTCCAGTCGCTCTGCCCTGACTGTTCATACACCTATTGGCCCGATCTGTCCTCGACCACTTCGGCTCGTCCCTGGCTGTCAGTCAGTTCCGTGTCGACTGATCTAAACTCTGGCTTGGCGGCTTGCACTCAGCCAACTGCGTCGATTCTCCTTTCGACACTTCTTCTCGGCTTCAGCTTTCACCACTTCTCTTTTCTCTATCTTATGTCCATCAACTGGACGTCACTTCTTCTCTGACCAACACTCAACTGAATCTCACTTCAACCAGGACTTGGTCAGCTACTTCACTTTATGCACTCACACATTTCTCCCGGTTTGCTTTTTTGCATCGAACCAACTCTGCGACTCAACCATCGATCCCTCTGATCCCCCTGGTCTTTCTTCGTCTTCATCATTCGACCACTCTGATGTAGTCGACATTCTTTACGTCGGCGTCATCACCGACTCATCTAGTCCTCCGACTAGTCTCGACTTCGATACAACTTGTTCCTTCGAATGAAGTCTGCTCTCGGTCGTTCATTTACCTCTTACTTGTCGACTTCTTGCGGTCGACTGTTCTCCCCAGTCTTCAACTATCTTCATCGGTCGTCGTCGGCTCCCGACTACTTCCTCCTTCTAGTCGATATCACCTTCGACCTTTTCTCCACCTTGTTGATTGTCGACCATAAGTCGCCTCTGGGCCAGAAACCTCACGACTCTACTACTTGTGTCGACTGTCATCGCCCTTGTCCTAGAGGTCATCGAATGTCCTCTGGGCGCCTTCTGCCGGTCATGTCCAACTGCTTCTCTTGGGCTTGGATGCCCCTACATCAGAACTAGGCATGTTTTAACATAGCATAAGAACAAGCTTATCTATCCTAAGAAATGTGCACATAATTAGAACAAGGAAATTATAACTTTATTTCCATATCATTATTACCAATGTCCATTTAGGCTTACTGCGCAGTAAGAAGTAAAACACTATAAGAATTGCGTAGTAAACTTTTTTACATTAAGACATAACTTTTACATTAAGACATGGGCAGTAAGAGTTATATTCATAGGCAATATGGGGTGCGTAATAATTCAATCTAGGAAAAAGGATTCTATACGTTGAAAATGATACAATTACGAACATTTCCAATTCATATAAATTTTTCAACTTAATACCAATCAATATTGGCACTAGGTTTTTGGAATAAGTAAACAAGGCTAAATTTTAACCTTTTCTTGAAACAAGCAAATCAACGTGTGGTTTTTATATACCATTCATTACAAGACATATTAATTAAGCCTTAGCATTTTCAGTTTACCAATTAATTATTAATGCAATTACCACATATTACTTTCACGTGGTTTATATTTTCAGCCCGTGGTTTTCGTAATGAATTGAACTATGCACAGTAAACCATTACTTAATAAATATTTCATTTTCCTTAATGGATTGAGTTATGCGCATTGAGAAAATTCTCACCATTACTATGCTTAGGAAATTTAATTGAATTACACATGGATTTCATCTTTAAGTCATATGCGGTAATTTTCAACACTCAAATTGAAACAATCAATTTTGGCATGCAACCATAATTAAGTCTCATGACAAAATAGCCATTTCATGGTTGAACTTCAATCAACCATCATATCAAAAGTAATTGAGATAGATTTATAACAACTGGGTAAGGAAATAACAATTCCAAGGCAATTTTATGGCCATTGGACACTCTAACATTAACCTACAGGCAATTTTACAGGTGTTGATAAGTAAATTCATTTTATGGAAAATATACCATAGCTAAACATACCAAAACTTTCCTTCCCTTGAAATAATAATTTATCACATAAACTTCTAATTTCAGGTCTGTATAATTTAAATCCTTACGGAAAATAAAACCCATAATTTTAACCAGAAAACAAATAAATTTCAGAAATAAACCTGTTTCAATTCCATGTGCAGTAATTCAACAAACAACTCAGGGATTTATAAACATGTAATTTTATTCATCATTCATCAATTCAACTAAATTGAGAAATACAAACTTATCTAAAAACACTTGAAATGGGCAACTGCCTGTGTGTGAAGCATGCTCCACCCAACCGTAGGCAATTTTGCTCGTCTATCTCTCATCAAAATGCCACCCCCGAGCTAAGACTCATGCATTCACCAAGAGACACCTCTTCAATTCTCAGGTTTCTCTCAGGATTTCCTCACTTGGAAAACAAGATTTACTGGTTTGTTACCAAATCCATGTCAACTGTGCAATCCCTTCCCTTAGCTTCATTCTAACTAGCACCACAGTGAAACCCATCATTGTATTTGTGCTTAGAATTCCACTAAAATAATTTCTTACACCATTACCATGTCACAGGTGCAATCAGAGGCAAAATGGACAACATTCCAGCAGAGATTTATCAACAATCTGGTTCACAGGTTGAGAAATTCATCTTAGATTTAAGTCTCAGACATAATTTGCCTGCCTTGTTATCTCAGACACACCCCAGCAAGGTAATTTTTCTAGAGATCAGTTTTCTTCCGAGCCATTGAACATAATGGACTGCACCCACCTTTCCTTGCATGCATAAGTCTCTGAATGCAAACTGAAAAAACGCGTGGGCTCTCCCATCCATTTTCATTTAAACACATCATCACTTAATTAATATTAAAACCTAAGTCTTAAAATCAATTTATGGAATTATGACTTAGCCAAAACTTTGGGTATTTTTAGGGACTTAAGATTATAAAAGGGTCTTAGCAAAGGTTTCCCCACCTAAGGCATTTTAACTCCCTTGTCGACTCTGGTGAATACACGAGTCCCCGATCTTTGAGCGTTCTGCCTCAGCCACAACCAATTATAATTTTTATTATTATAATGTTGAAATGTACAATTGTCTTGCCTTTCAGGCATTACATAATAATATTCACATTGTACTTAGGATCAGTTCAGGGTCTTAGCTAGGGGTATTACAACTATAGAAGGATGAGGGACATCCCTAAGGACATGGATGCCCTACTATTGGTTGAGCATGATCCCCACTACTACATGATTCTCGATGGTTTTTATGTAGTTCAATTGGCCTCTTTTTTGTTTCATGTTTTATGATAGTTTCTATTTGCCTTATGTCAAAGTTTGTATTCAACGTTAATAGGCTTTTTGTAATTAGTGTATTATATTTTTAGGACATTAGCGACATCTAGACATTTGCTTAACATAACCTTCCTTTTTATAAATACTTTATATATACTTGACCATATTAATAGTTAACTAAATAGTTATATTTAAAAAAACTTAATACAATACATACTTTTATAAATCTTACAATGAAATCTTTGAAAATAACATTCTATTTTTAGTTTTTTATGAGATATCAAAAGTTTGCTCTTATAAAAATCCTCGAAGTGTAAGTCTCTACTTCGATTCCAAAATTACACTAAATTGAAGACATATAATAAAATTACCATGAAAAAATTGCCTCACTACACAATTGAAAAATCATAAATACTAATAGCCCCTGGGGTGTAGGCCTGTAGGTGATAGGATGCATTGTTAAGACACTCCTTGTGTCGTCGCTGGTTTAAATCTTGGTTAATCATCTGTGTCGTGCGTGAGGCATCATGGATACATTTAAGGTATAGTGAGAGCCAACCAAAATTGACCCCGTGTCACGTGAGTACGAGCCTGACCCCAATTACCAATTCCCTACTTAAAAATTAAAAACAAAATACCAATGATATAATTTTTTCTTTGTAATAAATTCCAAATATATACAAAAAATATGAAAAACTTCTATCTCTCTCCGATGAAAATAAAGGATTCAACAAAAAGAAAATAAGGCATTCAACAAAAAGAGAGAACATATTCAATATTAAAGTTTAACCACCCTCAACCTTATCAACCTCTAAACATATACATTTTTGTCTTGTTATATGTGTCTTCAAGCAAGATAGATTGAGAGGCTCCATTGTGCAAAAACGAACATTGTTCACAAATATTTATAGGGTTTCATTTAACAACCAAATGCTCTGATCTTAAATTACTTAGTGTTTTGGTTCCAATAAAGCAACATCGGACAAGACATTTGAATGATTAAAACTCCACATAAAATTTGAATAAGGCAAGTAAATATACTGTGTTCAATTTCAATGCACTAATATGGTAGTTATCGTACTTGCATACTTCTATCTATGCACTCTATAATCTAGTTTGAATTGACTTTTATAATTTAGTTATGAATTAATTTGTATTACTTTAATTTACTTGCATCAAGGAAATACTATTTATTTATAATTAGGGGAATCGATAATTGGGTCAGGGTTTCTACTCATGTGACA
Source organism: Larix kaempferi (assembly GCA_027924585.1). Taxonomy (NCBI): domain Eukaryota; kingdom Viridiplantae; phylum Streptophyta; class Pinopsida; order Pinales; family Pinaceae; genus Larix; species Larix kaempferi. The sequence continues at coordinate 25,086,314 of BSBM01000445.1, forward strand.
TATGGTTTGATTCCCATCCGCTACTACTATATCTTTAGGTGCATCTACACATCCCCTAGCATGAAGCATGGGTTAACCGATGTTTGAACTTGCGGCGTTGCAAGAAGCACCTTCATAGTACACTCTAGCACCACTTGGTCACCCCTGGAGCAAATATTAACAAACTTAAAAAAAAAAAAATATTTGATCTCTAAAGAAAAAGAGAGAATAAACAAAACATAAAATAAACAAATAATATAATATAGATGCATCTTAGTTCTAAAATTTTTAAGTCAAAATAAATTTATACATGGATTTTCATTTTTTAATTTCTCTTAGTATTTTTTTTAGGATGAAGATAGATTTATCCTATTAATCTAATTAATTTTGTCTATTTTTTGCGAAGATGGCAAAACCTATTATAACTTAGTTTTCAAACTAGCAATGAGGACAACTATCCCTTGGTGGTCTATAAGGGGAAGTCTACCACTCCTTAGATGCCTTTGGGTATTGGGCTATTAACCTATTTCTTTAAGTCCAAGAAAGATGAGCTCTTAACCAATCAAAAATAGAATTAGGTCTTACTCTATAACGAAAAGGATGGTTTCAATCCCCTATAATATCCCCAAGATACCCAACATCCCCTATTCTATAATATAAAGTATCCACTATGATTTAGCTCCATATATAAAGCCATGGTAGTGCGATGATACTATACCCAATATATATTTTTTTTCAGTGAAAAAAAACATACTTTTGCTATTCACTTAACTAAATAAAAAAGTACATATCTGTTCACTACACAGTCTCATGATCACTGTCAAAATATAGACATATATGCTAATGTTCTATGCTGTCCAAACAAAAACTATAGCAAAAAAACAGAATCTACATCAGGTAGCATATGATTCTTGTTATCATTTGGACATAACATTCCCAAATACTAAAAACTTATTGTTCAAATATATCAAAGGTGCCCTGGTCAGAAAGTGTGGATCCATGAAACTCCTCCCAACATATGATTCCTTCATCACCTTCCAATGCATGTTTGGACAGCTTGTCTACTATCAAATTGTGTTCTTTGCATATATGTTCAAAATTGATAGTTGTAAAAACTCTGATCTTTGCTTTGATACTGGAACACCAGTGGATTATTGAGGCCACGTTTAGTTGAAATTCACCTTTTGCCCATTTAATGGTCACCCTCAAATCCCCAAAAAATTTGAGAGCATCTATACCAAAGATATTTGCAGCTTTAAGAATACACCAGAGTGCTAATAGCTCTGTCTTTATGTTTGTCCCATGTCCACAATTTAGTTTGAAGGTAAATTTATGGTCTTTATTCAGATAAAGTACTCCACCTGCTGCACAAAAACCATTAACAACAACACCATTAGAAAAACCAGTAGCACCTTCAGCTTGTATCATTCTAGTGTCAACTTTTGGAACTTTCACAACAACAACCCCTATACAATAGCCTTTCACCACGTTTATAATTTGCATACATATATTATCCACATTTTGTGCTTGATCTTCAAAATCAGTCCTATTCCTAGCTCTCCATATTGTCCAAGAAATAAAAGTAGGAAGATATTGGAATTCAGTGCATCTCTGTGCATCTCCTATACCACTGAAAGCAATTAATGTCAAAATTAGATTTACCCCATTTATGTTCAATGTTTAGGGTTGATATAATAATATGCCACACCTTTATAGTAAAATTACAACTCACCAGCAAATGATTTGCAGATTCATTTATATTTTGCAAATTATGCCAAAGATCCAACCTATGTATACCAATACAAATGAAAAAAGCTATAACTTAAATCACTTACAAATACAAAAATGTTAAAGAGTTTCAACTTAAATTACCTAGTATTCTTTCCCAAATGTTCATTAATTCGCCCCCAAATGGCCTCGGCAAAGCTATAAGCGACATCCAAAGGATAAATAATTTGAGATGCTTGTTGCTGGGTTCTGTTAGTATTTGATGGGTACTTCAAATTTGGGTTAAATTTTTTTAGTAGTTAGCTCCGTGAATGCCACGGCATCTAAGATATACAAATAACAAATATAAATAGACTATATTTCAATTATACACCAGCACTAGCATATCGATTCTCTACAATCGTAGAGGTAACAATGAGTGTCCATAGTCTGTTGGTCTGTGTTGCAGTCATACTTCCTTTTCCTTTCTATTATTTTTTGTGGACATATCCTGGAAGATGGGTACAATGCTGCGGGAAGGGAGTTAACCCATCTAATCGGATGGCTCTAATCTCTCACATTTTGAAGCTAGCACAGATCCTTGCTGTGCTCTCAGTCGCTCACTTTGTTTGGCCGCCATGGTACTCTCTGCTATTGATCATCGTTGGTCAGTACCTCAACTTCAAGTAAGTACTTTTCAAAATCATCCTCACTTGACTGCACCTTCAGTAGAGCTTTAGTTGTATGTTCATCGATTTTCATTTTTATGGTCTGAAATTGTTACGCCATTGATATGAAATGATTGTAGTTGATGCAGGTAGATATGGAATAACAATTTTGCATGTAAACTTGCAATTAGTTAAGATTACAATCTAGGTTAAATGTAATATCTCGTTCGATCTTAAAGTAGCTCCATTCGCAGTTTATTGTATTTGTGAAAACTTATCCGTAGCTTCTGACCCACTTCAAGAAATTTTTGTAAACTGTTTTTTTAACAATAAAAAAGCCATACCCAAATATATTTACAATGCTTTCTTGAACTAATACATCTATGCCCACTGTACATCCAATTTTCATAATTTACAGTATGAATCTCGCTGCTGCTGTTTTATCAGACGGTCACATGAATGAACTATTTCCATCAATTCCTTCCTTTTTTCTACCAGGGAAGTCCCTCCTATGATTACAAAAATGATCTATCAATATTCTAGTTCCAGTGTATTTACAAAATGATAGGCAATGAGAGCTTTAGGACCATAAACCTCTAGTAGACTTGGTTTTAACTGGAAAATAAGAAAAGTCTTATCCAAAACATTTCTTTGTTGCTGCTTGGTTGCTCCTCCTCTGTCTCAGGTGTTATTGCTGGTGGATTTATAATGAATTCTGCCTCAACTTGTTCCACGACTGTCTATAATGCCCTGAACTGATAGTAGAGAATTGTAACCGTGATGCTCTAGAGTTGCTAATTTATCCTTTATATCCTTCAACAAACTCTCTTCTTTAGTTTGTTGTCTAAGCAAATAGACCCCGGTATGCCAAATCTCTTAGCACCTTCATCAATTTTTGATGGGTCCTTAACGCACAAATGTTGATATAGTGGCTCTGCAAAGAACTTCGTTTTAAAGAAGAATAAGATGGCAAAATATAACCTTGTCACAAAGAATGACTGCATTTATCAAAAGATAACCTTGTTATATAGAATGACTGCATTTAATTCTGCAAGGAGTGTTTAGCACGAAAGATGGAGAGACAAGAAGGAGGAGAGGCATTCCCAACCTCCCTCTCTCCTTAGCAGCCCTTGCCTCAAATCCTTCTAGGGTTTCACCCACACGATGAAGATGCTTGTCAGTGGCCAGGTAGATTGAGGAGGTGGTTTAGTTGGGGAGGAGAGTGGAGCTGTGATGCCCCTGGAAGATTTCTTGGTTTCTTGCCTGGGTTTGTGTTGTTTGGTTCAAAGGTTTCCGGTTTGCCATGGTGTTTTCTATTATCTATTCTTTTGGCAGTGGGCTGGCCTCACAGATTTGCACTGTAGGTGCATTCTCCCATCCTATTTCACAACACTCTTGATGGTGGTGGGCTTTTTCTATGAGTCTGTGTTTTCAATAGTGTGTGGCTCGTTGTTGCTTGTGGTGCCTTTTGTTTTGGGCTGACATGGAGCTCATGGTTTGTTGGTTGAACTGTTTTCAAATGGTCATCGGGCCTATGCATGCTGGTTCCATTATCTACTAGTAACCCTAGTGGCTAGGGTGCCAACCGATCTCTTACCCTAATTGCAGCTCGCTGCTGTGGTGCTCTGTCGCAGCTTAGGATTTCTTGACTTTGGTTGTTCTGTGTTTGCTATGGCTATGGCTCAGGGGGTGTGTTCTCCCCTCACACTCTATAGGCTATTGGCAATTTGTGGAGGATGTTTATCTGGTTTAAGACGAATAGCATGTTGGAATGAACTTTGTCACTAGCATAAGTGTAATCAAAAGTTTGAGTGAGAAAAAGAGTGGTGAAATCAGGTCTAATTGGAAAAACTTCACACAACAACAGAGGTTTTCCAAAAAATCAGGAATAACTTGCTGGCCTTTTGAGAAAAACTCATAAGTCAGACTCAGACACATTATTCAGTAAATCGCGATTTCTCGTTTTAGCTTGCACTCACTGAAAAATCTGAAAATCACTGATATTTCAATGATTTTTGTAACACTGTTTGAGACGATACTCTAAACTCTCCTAGGGCACCGATGTTGAAATTCCCAGCACAAGGTAACAGTCCTAGAAATCTGACCTATCCTAGAAATCTGACCTAACCTACCTACTTAGGATCGACAAAAAACTGAAAGTACTATCAAAACTGCACTCTGATTTTCACTAGGGACTGAAACACATCAAACTGAAAATTATAAAAGTACAATAGATCTGAAACTCAAATAACATCATTGTTTTATTACTCCTAAAACAGTGAATACTAGAAGCTTCAAATCCTAACTCTGATCACTTACTACTCTCCACTGAACTGAATGAATAACACTAGAGACTTTGCCTCTCTTTGTAGAGGAGGCTAGGATTGTACACTGAAAATAATCTAACCCTAAATGCCTAGGTTAGAGTGCCCAACCTGTATGCATACATGCATGCGCTGGATTCCTAGCAAACTGCACCTAGACTGGAGTAGGCTACACATGCACCTCGCCTTCACCCTCTCCTTGGGATCAATGCCCTATCTCCCTAAAACTGGAAGTCCACCTATTTAGTACTCTTTTCCTAAAATTGAAAAGGTAACTCTCACTTAAAAGCAACTCAAAAATAGAACTGAAGCTAATTCGTTGAGTTTAGAAGAGAAACTAAAATAAGAAAGCAAGCATTGTTCTAATTTTATGACAACAATTACATCTGGAATAACTGTGGCTGGAGCATGTATGCTAGAGGCATGCTTGCACCCTCTATCTGCCTATAATTGCTGTGCTAAAGGTCCATCCACACTCGAGGTATCTCTTCTGCTGCACATAGTAACCGAGCTTAATGCTTTACTGGTACACAATTGCTATTGAAGAGAATGTTTTAACTTGCCACTGTCCCTTCTCTGCATGTGCTAAGGTCTTAGACACCTTCAAAGGTAGTCACTGAACTGACAAGTGCATGCAAGACGAGAACACTTACAGAGGTACAAACTTTAACACTCCCTTTTACCAAAGAAAGTGTTCTCTGCCTCACAAAAGATGCTTCCTCTGCATCTCAAACCTCCCCTCTACTAAGGGCTTGGTCAAATTGATGGCCTTCCGCAAGTCTGAAGAAATATGACACTGGATAATTGCTTCCTTTTGTACTATGAACTCTCTTCAGAATCTTTAAGGTGAAAACCTTCTGTACAAGGAACACTGCCTCAACAACTTGCCAACCTCCTTTGTCCATGTCAACTTCATTGGTCAAGCTCTTCCCACTCCACAACACGCATTGTTCTAGATATCCTGCAATAATGAACTCATCTGTATACAGGGCCAAGACAAGTGTATTGGATCTATCAAATAAATAATTGACATCTACACTAAACTCATAAAAGCCTAGCTTGAGTAAAAACTCATTGATATTGAAATCCAAAATGGTGGTGCATGCATTAACCCATCCATGGTAATTGCTTTGTTAGCTTTTTGGGTTACTTCGAAAGTGTCTACCAATGTAGATAATTTTGGCATCGACAAAAAGTCGGAAAGGGTCCCGAGTACAACTTCTTGGCAACATCGGCGAAAAAATCGGCAAAAATCGGTAAACATTAAAAAATACAAAATATATTCATTTTTTTCCAGAATTTTAAACATTTAAAACAACAACAACATCAGATAAACACATTGGCACATAAATATTGATAAAGCACTGATATATAGATGTAGTGGATGCCACATAAAAAATGATACATCTAAGTTTCAGAGATTGGAAATTTGGAAGTTTCAGCCCTGGTTGGAAAATGAGATTGAATCCTTGCTCCACTAAAAAATCCTTGATGGTGATGATGATGGTTGTCTAGTTACCTCCACAATAAGTGATGATGACCACAAACCCTCTCCCTTCCTTCTCCAAAATCCCAAAGACAAAATGACGAATGTTTTAAAACTCAAAAGTAGGCCTTGAACCGACCGAGGGTCAACTGGGCTCGGAACTAGAACTGGCAATGACTTGGAGCGGTTTGATTTCAATGACTCGAACTACTAAAAAATACATAAAATTTTACAATTTTAATGAAATAAAAATATATTAAATATTCCAAGCTATGATTCCAAACCATTAGAGATAAAATATGCAAAGTCTACTCATGTATATACTATGTAAGGGTGAATATATCAAAATGGCACCAAGTGCGATAAATATCTGAATCAAATTGAAAATACATAATCATCAAAATCATTGTCTATATTGGGATCCTATTCATCAATAGCACCCTATTCCCCCCTTCTCTAGGCTCTAGCCCTTGCCTCTATCTCAAATCTAGAAGATGATCCTCCAAGGACATTAGTGAACACCCTACAATTTTGATGAAACTTCTTAATCCTAGTGTTAAAATAAGGTTGAAAAAGCTTCCCATGCTTAATAAGTGATTTTGCTTGACTAAAGGGTACATTTTTATTAAGGTCGCGAGTCATGACAAAAGAGTTCAATCAACTTCAACAATCAGGCATCAACACCACCAACATCAAGGTACATAGAGAGTTTGATGTGCTTGATTAAATTCCAATCCCTTACCCTCATACATGATAGAATCCAGTGGAAACATTGCAATCCAGAAATCCTGAAAACTATTAAGTTTGTTGAATTCTGAATGGGATCTAAAATTCTACTTTTTGCATATGAATTCCGATGAGATTGAAACCAATCTCAAACATCCTGAAACAATTAATGGTAATGTTAAAAATTAAAGTAAAATGATAGAAAATGAAATTAAAGTAAAATGATAGAAAATGAAAGATAAGGAGAATTTAAAGTAAAATGATAGAAAATGAAATTAAAGTAAAATGATAGAAAATGAAAGATAAGGAGAATTTAACATTACCATTTAATATCGCTGACTTCAATGCCACTTGTACAAAACTAGTCATTTTTTTTTTAAATTCAAGTTTTTAAAACTATGAAAAAGTCTCCATGGTGATTTTTTGGGTCATGGCCCGATTTTTTAGGAAAAAATCGCCTATTTTTTCAAAACATCATGAGGTCCAATTTTTACAAAAAATAGCGATTTTTCGGTCGAAAAATTGGCAGGCCAAAAAAATCATGATTTTTTGGGAAATCGACGATTTTATCTTCACTAGTGTCTACACCATGCTTGACGGTGCTTCATGTGACATGGGGTACATGGTGTGTTGACTACCCTTGGTTGTATCGTGATGGACATACACATTGAAGATAACTTACTCATGTATTGCTATACATTGACTTGATGTGGAACGATTCCTTAGGAGGTGGGAGACCTATGTGGCTTGGTGACATTTTTCTGTAGGCACACACATGGAGGGCTTGGTTGCTTGCTTGGGTGGACGACCCATTTGGAGGAGTGTTGGGCATCTAGGAGGAGGGCATCAAGCATTAGGTAGCATGGAGACACTTGGTTGCTTGCATGGAGGCTTGTGCTTAACTTGAGGATGCTTGGGTTGAGAATTGTTCATGTTGGTGTGGTGGACCCATAGGTACACATAGATTAGGTGGAGCATTGGAACACTAGAGGCCTTTGGAGGATAAGTGTTGGACACTTCTTGTGAAGTGCTTACCTCGGGACCCTTGCTTGATGGATGTGTTGACCTTGAATGATCCAGATTGTATAGAGAACGAAATGAAACACACACAAAAGTATAACAGAGAGTGCAGTAATACTGTGAAAACCCAATTTCTATTAATAAATAAAATAGCAGAATATTGTAGAACATACACTGGCTAGATTGGTGGTAGCTTATCTTTAAGGGAGAGAGATGGCACCTACGCTTATTTGCACAAGCTAATAGAAGAGGCTGAAGAGATGGCCTCTTAACATAAAGCAAGAACCCTAAAGGTCCAAAACCCTAACCCTAGTAGGCAAAGTGCCATAAAGTATTTTCTCTAAAAATAACGCCAAAAGGTATTTTTAGGCATAACTTTTACATCAATTTCTTGGAAGTGTAACTTTCACATACGAGCTTCGTTTGGTGCATATAGTAGCTTGTTGGAAAGCTCTAATTCAGAAGCACAGTTGATGAATGACATCTTGTTGCGAGGAACAATATATGCCATGAAGGTTTATGGGCCAAAAAACACAGTTTAGGACCTCAAAATAGCCTCGAAAGTTTAGGACCCAAAAAATCCCTGAACAGTGAAAATCCTAGAAAATCCTAACAAAATTGCCCAGCTGGAGAACCATGTTGAGTCAGTGGAGGAGGTGGGTCGCTACCGATATCCACTTGGATTAGTCCTCCTCGCTTAGGAAGCAATGGTCTCCATTGCCTTAAGTTCCTACAGGAGATGGGGAAACATCTGTTGAATCTGAATCTGGGTGAGCCATTTGCCTTGGTGAAGAATTTGTCCTGCTTTGACTACTCGGTAGTGTTGTATGGTATTTTGGCGGGTGCCCTCATCTTTGTGTCCATGATTCGATCCACTGTAGCTTGCTCAAGGCAGTCAGGATTGAGTTTTTGTAGGAGTCAATTGCTCAGCCATGTTTGAGGTGTCCAACAGAGGTGAGAAATATGGGCAAAGTAGCTCCACATTAAATACTGGGTGTAAGCCAAGGAAAGGAGGAATACTCAATTCGAAATCATTTTCACCCACAACCTTGGTGATGGTGTAAGGCCTATATCAGAGTGGTTGGAGCTTCTTATGAGGGCCCGTGAGATGCTCTTTTTGCAAATGCAACGAGACCTTGTCACCAACCTAAAACTTGTGGGGAACTTGATGCTGATCATGTCACTGCTTGTACTTGGCGTTGGCTTTCTCAAAAATGTCATGGACTTGTTGACGAATGTGCTCAATTCGTTCAACAAATCTGGTTTCCCTATCAGCCTCAGTTTGAATGTGGGAAGATTCCTCCTGTGTGGATGAAAGAGGCAGAGCTCTACATCAATTGGGGCCAATGGTTGGAACCCCAAGCATGCTTGAAAAGGGCCGTGACCAGTAGAGCTATGAAGGGCTCTATTGTAGCTATGTTGAACATAGGGAAGGCTCTCATCCCACGTGTGGGGATGTTTGGAATTGTACATTCTCAGAATATGGACAATCATCTTGTTGACCACTTCTGTTTGTCCATTGGTTTGGGGGTGAAATGCAGTTGATTTGATGAGCTTGGTGTCCATCAATGACCATAAGCTGGACCAAAATGTGCTCAAGTACTTGCTATCCCAATCTGAAATGATAGTCCGTGGTAGCCCGAAATGAACCTGTTATCACCTAAGCAGTAGTTACCCCTATGGATGTATCCAGTCATGGATGGCAATAGGGAAGGGCAACTCAAAAGGTGAAACCACGATCACCTCGACCTCCAGTATATGGTTGTCACGCCAGTCGAGGCAACCTTCGCTTTATGTTATCTAGCCCAGACAACAAAGGGGGAGACCCGATCTACTCCCGACAGGAGAGATCAAAACCAAAACACCAAATCAGGGTATTTCTAAGTGAAGTTAGGTGTATGGTTTATCCTAGACCTTATAGGTTGAAGTCACAAGCCAAGTGAGGGGTTCAATAGGTATAGCTTTGGTTCATGTTTGATGTGAGAGTGACTTATAATGTTTGAAGTGAGATCTAGGGCTAGTGTACTAGTACAATGTCAGAAGACTCACTGCCTTGGGAACCGTGTCCAATGCAGGGTAGTTTAAGGGTTGTATTGGGGCTAACTAGTACAAATGACAAGCTTGACCATGATACATGACAGCTTCAAAGGTTTAGTTCACCATGCATAGGTCAAACCACAAGTCAATCCAACAATCTAGGAAAGTTGAATTAACTTGGAGAGAAACCAGTGCCTTGGGAATTGGGAAGTGGAGTCAAAGTAGGGTTGACTTGTGGTTTAGGACTCCTAGTACTTGGGACAGGTGGGCAATAGAGGTCTTGATGGATGAATGTATCTAGATCTAGGTTTGACCCAAGTGGACCACAATCCCTTAAAACAAGGAATGCAATCCCCAAGGCAAGATTTGACAAAGTGATAGTCTAGACCTAGGTTTTGAATTATTCCGGTTCTAAATCTCCAAAAATCTCAAGTACCCAGTTCCTGGAAGTGAGTCAACTCACTTCTCCAAGGTGGTGCGACTTTGCCCAAGGAAGCCTAAAAGTGGGGTTAGGTGGGTCAAAACAAGTCGGATGGCATCCAAACTTTAGATCCGGGTAGATCGGTCAGGTAGGAGTATGGATCTGTATTTTCGTGGTAATCCAACGGTTAGATCTTAGTAGATCTGAGTTTAAGGGTTCCAAGTGGTCCAAAATGGGGATTAAATCCCTTAAAATGTGGAATGGGGCCCACAAGGTAAATTTCAGAAAAGTAACAACCTGGGTGTATGTTATTGGATGTGTAGATGACGAATCAAGTGGAATCTCAAACACCCATCACCTAGATCTAGGTCAACTTGCTCAACTAGTGAAGTGCGCCTTGCTTGGGAGAAGCTAAGTTGGCATGGGAGAGGGGTCAAATGGAAACCAATCCTCACCAAACTATAGATCCGGGATGCCGTGGATGCTATAGAGGTGGGTTTTCAATATTATGCCCAATAACCCACTAGATCTAAGTAGATCTGAGAAAATGAAAAAATGGGGTTTTGATTAATTAGGGTTTTAAGTGTTTTCTTGACAATTGGATAGATCATGGAGATAGAACTTACCTTGAGATCATACCTGAGTGATGTGGATGAGATGCCTTGATGTTGAGGAAGATTCCCGCAGAGATCAAATGAGAGATTGTTGATTTGCTTGCCGATTTGATGCCCTAGCCCACAAGTGCGCCTTCCTCTACCTGTCAAACCAAGGAATGAAAATTCAATCAGTAAGATCAAGTATGGAAGAAATACAAGAGAAATGCAAATAGTAACATGAAATAGAAGGTCCTGGGACAGTAATACTCCCTGTTACCAACGAAGAGCTCCAAAGAAGAAGTAGGGAGAGTATTCCCCTACCAATACCTCCTCCTCCAAGCAAATCGGCCTCCACCTGTAGATGCAAAATCGTGGTACAAAGATATGGCAAACAAGATCTCCAATAACTCAGTGCAAAGGAAGAACCAACGAACGAACACCAAAAACATTCACCACAACACTGGAGATAGATGCAATAATAATTTTCTATTCCAATAATCCAGAGCCAAAAGTCCCCTTTACAATGAGAGGCTCTCTTCTTTAAATAGGAAGGAGAGGCACCAAAACCCTAACCACTTTTTGAATGAGTGGCTAAGATTAAAAGATACAAATGTCTAATTAATGGTTGAGATGAGCTCAACAATAAAATACATGGATCACTAATAAAATATTATGTAAGTGGACAAAATCGCCCTATAAGAGGGGAATCCCACCAAATCATGATGACAAAATATCATAAGAGGCTTATGGTGGGTCCAAGGGGTAATTTTATCCCTCCTTGGTCAATCCCCATAGCACAATAACCATAAAATAATCATGAATGTACCAAATCGTGCCTCCATAGTCAAGTCGTGGTCCTCAAAAGACCTCAGAAATCCACAAAAAATGCCATAAGTGATGGATGCGGGCCCCGATGAAGCTGAAACTGCTGGAGAAGGTGTGGAAGGTCCCGATCTATCATCACTGATCATCCCATGCCATAACTTTTCCTCAGTAGCCCAAATCGATTTCCTCAATAGCCATTTCTACCAATCCTGAAATGCCTCGGGAAGCGTGAAACTGTCCCAAACAGCCTCCTGGAGTGTTGGCGCTGTCAAGGTGAGGGCACCAGTGTGTCCGGAAGGGGGGTAATATGGTAAAAACAAGTGGCTGGACCACCCCCTCCATCATCAGCGCCCTAGGTCAACCGGATAAAAATCACATCTGCTCCGACAGGGCCTCCGACAGACCAAAACTGCACTAGGATAGTCTACTGAGGCTAAATCATCACTGTAAGTGCCCGGAACTGAAAACAAATTGTCCCATTGGACTCAGAAGGTCCAAATCCATCCAAGATGTGTACTCATACACCATATGAATCTCTGCATGATCAAAATAAATATCCAATATACCGGATCAAGGCCAATAATAATGCGTTGTACATATACAAACACTGCTGTAACCCCAGAATCATCATCATAACCCTGTAGCTGCTGCATAGAGTCATCATGTATGTATACATAGACCATATATCATCTATCCATATCATCATAAGGTCCAACATCTCATGTCCCATGGTCCTCCATGGTCAAACTAGGTCTAACCAAGACCAAATATAACTCAGACCATCATCCAAGGCTGCTACAAAGTATCAAGGTTAATACATGCTCTACAACTTATTCAAATAGCAATTATAACACATAATGATCATAATTGGCGATCTACATCCAAATATATAGTGTCGTTAATTATTATTATTACTCAGACTAGACTTTCAGGATCATACTCACTTCATAGTTGTGATCAATTTGCTAATGATGGGTGAAGGCTAAATTAACTGGCTAGGCTAAGGGATGACTGAACTGTCTTGACTTTGTGACACTTTGGCAAGGGAAAGGGAATACACCATAGTATATACTGAATGAGCAATAACACAGGGAATGGCGGTGTCTCACAAATGGATGAGTTGTTTAAAGAGGGTTTATTCACCTTCACAGATGCACACAATCCATAATACAAATAAGGCCAGCAATTGTTTAGATATAGCATTTAAGTTCCATTGCTTTTTGGGCCTGAAGTTTCCATAGCCTTGATCTATGTGTGTTTACAAACACATTGCATAGATTTACATTTTTTCTTTAGGCTTTCTGCTGCAGGTGTGTTTTTAAGGCACTTGTTTACCTGAGCACTTCTAGGTGTGTCATGGACAACTTGTTTACCTAGGTATTTATTTTTCCAAAAGATATAACATTTTATTTTCATGGCCATTTTCATTTGGCATGCCTTTCATTCATGTGTGTTTAGAAACACATTGCATGAATGGGCTTTTCATACAAGATATAGCATTTCATTTTTCAAGATTTTGTATTCATGGCAACACTAAAAGTTTCAGGTTTAGCCAACACAACTTTAGTGAATAGGGGGAATTTGTAATATCCCTTTTTCAAATTTTATTAAAATGCCCAATTTTCCACTTTTTTTTCCCAATTTCGACCTTTGACTAGTTTTACTGTTTTGACCTTCAAATCAACCCAAATGCTCCCAAATCTTCTGTAGGAGTGTATGAATGGTATTTAGACTTGAATATAAGGTTTAGGGATGTTTTATGGCCCTCCAAATACTGCTGCAAACTTGATTTGTATTCTGATCAATATATGTAATTTTGACTAGTAATTTGTGCATCAAATCCCCCTCGGGTAACACTGCAAATGGCCTTCCAAATGCCTCCAAACTCCCACAAATTTATGAACAGAGGTATATAATGTGTTAAGTATGTGATTAAGGTCTCATATGCACCATTAATTGATTTTTAATACTGTTCTAACTCTCTCACATTCAACAGCAAAAACCCCCAATTCGACCCTTGGGGAAATGGCACTATTTCACCTCCCAATACAACTAAACTGAGTAAAAATGCTTCAAATGCTCAAGTACAGTACATGAAACTTGTAGAAGACATCCATGGCAATATATTTGTCACAAATATATCAGAGAATCATCCATACATTCGAAATCATCATCAATACATTGGCTCACAACAAGGTAGTGGGGAAATGGCATTGTTCTTCCATTAAAAATGAGATTTATACATTTCTACTTGGAATTTCGACCTGAAACTTTTTGGAGATGAAGAACAGAGTATTTACTTCATATTACAAAATAAATGGGGCATTAGAAGCTCCCCCAAAGAGTACAATAGCTCACCAAAAACGCCCTCCCTCAAGGAGCACGAATATGCCTTCAAAACTGGAAACGGTGGAGAGAAAGTGCTGCACTAAACCAAACCATGAAACTTCCTGTAGCTGCTACCTGCAAATACGAACTCCATTAAAGCACCATGAAAGACCTGAGTGGCCTCTCCAAACACCAACTTGGATGGGAATCTTTCACCCTCGAAATTGGCTAAGGCAAGAAACTAGTCATCCACTAGCTCTCTCTTCACAAATGCAATTTTTCTCAAATCATCAAAAGCCATTCTCATACTTGATTTCTACATTTTATAACCAACATTAGCCTTCAAGGGGTCGAAATCCTCTCAATAGATTCAATAATTTTCCATTTAGAAAATATTCCTCATTTGCCACTTGTCTCCTAGTTCCAACCTTCCATCTTCTCCCAAATTCGAATTTGAGTCTCTTTAGATTCCTCCAACTCCATGAGCGCCTTCTTGAGCCTATTTTTGGGGCTGACATGTCATAATGGTCAGGTGTAAGAAGTCAGGTCTGAATTTTGTCATAAAATGTCATAGATGCTTCATTATTGTTGTCATAAAACTAGGGAATCTAGCCCATGTGTCCACTAGTCTCCAATTTGACTCTTCCTCTCCCATGGAGGTTACTATTCCTTCCCATTTCGACCTAATATGCTCAATGCCATGTGTTATGACTTACCAACTCACCCAAGAGTGTTCACCTTCCCATGAATTCGAATTGGCAAGAGAGAGCTGCCATGTGTCATTGAAAAATCAAGCTAGTGTGGGTCCCACCACCTCCATATGTCTCCAAAACCACTTGCCACCTAGAATTTCTCTTGAATTTATTTATTCATCATATTTATTAAATTCTTGAACCCTTCTAATGTCTAAATATCATTTATTAGTTTCCTTATTACCATCCCACATGTGCCCATCCAACCTAGGAAACTAGTAGGATTGATGGGATTGTCTTACTATGCACTTATTTGAAGGGGGACATTACAGTCCTCCCCACCCAAGATTGCTTGTCCTCAAGCAATTTCAAATTTGGATGCTGCAAAATCTTCTCCTCTTCCCATGTGGCATCTTCATTTGGTAAGTCCTTCCATTGCACTAAATATTTTTTGATGATTCTACTCCTCAACCTTCTTTCCCGTGTCTTCAAAATCTTTTCCGGAACAAGTGTGAGCTGACCTTCATCATCCAAAGGAGGAAGTATTTCTGAAGTGATGATTTTCTGACCAAGAGCTTTCTTAAGACAAGAAACATGAAATACATTGTGGATTTTACTCCCTTCCGGAAGTTCTAGTTCATATGCTACTTCTCCAACCTTCCGCACTACCTTGTATGGCCCATAGTACCTTGGTTTTAATTTTTCTGCTCCATTCTTTTTGAGAGATGTTTGTTTATAGGGCTGCAACCTTAAATATACTAAATCATTGACTTGAAAGGTTCTCTCTTCTCTATGTCTATCAGCATATTGTTTTTGTTGATTTTGAGCAACCTGCAAATTGTCTTTCAAGAGCTTTAAAATTTCTTGGCTCTCTTCCACCCAATCTTTAGCCTTTGGGGCTCTACTATCACCAAATATAATGTCAGCAAATGTAAGTGCATCATAACCATATAATGCTTTGAAAGGGGACATTCCTATTGACATATGATAAGTGGTGTTGTAGCAAAACTCACCCAAGTGTAGCCATTTTGCCCATGCTTTTTGCTGCCCTCCCACATAGTTTCTTAGGTATCCTTCCAACCATTGGTTTACCCTCTCTGTTTGTCCATCAGTTTGTGGATGATAGCTGGTACTTGGAGTCAATTGAGTGCCTACCAATCTAAAAAGTTCTTGCCAAAAAGCACCCATGAATCTACTATCTCTATCACTGACAATGCTCTTGGGGAGCCCATGCAATCTGAAGATTTCTTTGAAAAAAATATCAGCCACTTGTGCAGCACTAAAAGATGATGTAACAGCAAAGAAATGAGCAAATTTTGTCAACCTATCAACTACCACATAGATGCAATCCTTACCTAAGGATTTAGGCAATCCGGTGATGAAATCCATGGAAATACTGTCCCATTTTTGCTCCGGAATGGGCAATGGTTGTAATAGGCCGGCTGGACATGTAAGTTCTGATTTGTTTTGTTGACATGCTTTACATTCATTCACATACTTCTGAACATCTTCCTTCAGCCCCTTCCAAAAAAATCTTTGCCTCAACTGTCTATAAGTTTTGAAGATCCCCGGATGGCCCGCTAGTGGAGAATCATGTGCTTCTTGCAAAATTCGGTACTTGAGCTTGGAGTTATGAACTAAATAAATTCTTCCCTTATAATATATCAGCCCATTCAAAATCCTATAATTATCATCCCCTTTGATTCCATCCAACACATCACAAGCAAATTTGTCTTTGGCATATTCAACTAGTAGCATGTTTTTCCAATCCTTGGCAATATCCATGAGAGAAAAGGAAGGCCTTCTTGACAAAGCATCTGATACTATATTATTCTTTCCTTTGACATATTCAATATCAAAATCATAAGCTTGAATCTTGCTTACCCACTTTTGTTGCCTTTCATTTAGATCCTTTTGGGTGAGAAAGTGTCTTAGACTATTATGGTCAGTTTTCACCACAAACTTGCTGCCCACCAAGTATTGTCTGAATTTGGCCAATGCATGCATAATGGCCAGCATTTCTTTATCATAGATGGAGTAAAGTTTTTCATGAGGCTGCAACTTTCTGCTCTCAAAGGCTATGGGGTGTTGGCCTTGCTTTAGGACAGCCCCTATTCCTCCACCTGAAGCATCACATTCCACAACAAAAGGTTTAGTAAAATCAGGAAGTGCAAGTATGGGACAACTACTCATTACCTCTTTCATTTTTTGGAATGCTTTTTCAGCCTCTTCATCCCACTTGAAAGCATCCTTCTTAGTCAAATCAGTGAGTGGAGAAGTCAACTTGGAGAACCCTTTCACAAATTTTCTGTAGTAGGTGCATATGCCAATAAAGCCTCTCAATTCGGTAATATTTTTTGGTGATGGCCATTCCAAGATAGCCCTGATTTTTTCCATGTGTACCTTCACTCCTTCTTGCCCAATAATGTGCCCAAGATACAGTAGTTCTTTCATCCCAAACTACATTTTGATAATTTAGCAAATAAGGACTCTTCTTGCAAGATTTTCAACACAATCTCTAACTGTTGCAAATGCTCTTCCCATGTTCTACTGTAAATGAGAATATCATCAAAGAAAACCAAAACAAACCTTCTTAGTTGCTTGCAAAATATCCTATTCATACATGCTTGAAAGGTGGCTGGAGCATTAGTTAACCCAAAAGGCATGACAAGAAATTCAAAGTGGCCAAAATGACATCGAAAAGCGGTCTTTTGCACATCTTCATCTTTCATTCGAATTTGGTGATACCCTGATCTAAGGTCAATTTTTGAGAAGTATTTGGCCCCATGTAGCTCATCCATGAGCTCATCAATCCTAGGAATAGGATACCTATTCTTGATAGTCTTTTTGTTCAAGGCTCTGAAATCTATGCACATTCTCAATGTTCCATCTTTTTTCTTCACTAGCACTACTGAAGAAGCATAAGGGCTAGAGCTTGGTCTAATGAGCCCCAACTCTAGGAGTTCTTGGATAGCTTTTTCAATCTCATCTCTAAACCTTTTAGGATGTCTATAAGGTGGTATTTGAATGGGTGAAGTACCCTCCTCCAAAACAATACTGTGCTCAACCCCCCTATCTGGTGGCCTACCATGTGGAAGGTCTCTAAAAACCTTTTCATATTTTTGCAAAAGTCTCTCTATCTCCTTTGGGTGTTTGACAATATTTATAGTTGGCTTGGGAGATGTAATATGACATTCAGCAGCCCATTCTATATCCCCATGCCTCAATAGAGATCTCATGCTATTGCAATTCACTACTTGATTTGGATAAGTGTGTTGCCCTCTCACAACTCTTTGTACTCCTTTTGAATCTTGGAATTTCATTTCGGGAATTTGATAATTTACTGTATGCTCTCCTATTGAATACAACCATTGCACTCCCAAAACCACATTAGTATCAGCAACATCAACCACATAAAAACTATCAACAAAAGTATAGTTACCTACGGTGACTTGTAGCTTTGGAACCCATGTTTTGCATTGCATTGTGTTGTGACCGGGAATTACAACTGTGAAGCCATCAAATGGTTCAATAGGTATCTTTCTTTTCTCTACCATCTCTGCATCAATGAAGTTATGAGTGGCTCTTCCATCTACCAAAACTGAAGTTCTTTGTCCTTGTACCACACCTTTGCATCGGATAGTATGATAGCGAGGTACTGCTGAGAGCACTGCCATTCTTGCTTTGTCCGGTGAAGGCTGATTTTCTTCTTGTCTTTCCTCTTCTACTGCTGTCTCATATGCCTCTTCTTGATCTGAAATATGTCCATCTTCATCCATGCCCCCATCATACCCCTCATTATCAGAAAATACTTCTATGTATTGAGCCTTTCCTTTGGTACATTTGTGCCCCGGTGTCCATGGTTGGAAGCATGTGAAGCATAGTTTCTTTTTTCTAAGTTCATCCCTGTTTAGTCCCTCTTTTTTATTCCTCTCAAATGACTCTCTTTGCCAAGGTTTCTTATCATATCCATCCCTTTGCCAAGGTTTCTTTTCAAATTTATAGCTAGGCTTAGGAGGAAATCTCGTTCTAGGAAGCACATTTTGGAGATCCCTAGTCAAGCTCATTGCATCTTTTAATGTAGTTGGCTTGTGGGCTTTGACCAAACCTCTCAAGGGTTCAGCCAAACCTTCAGTGAACAACAATACTAATCTTCCCATAGATACATCAGCCACCTTGACTGATAATTTTTGAAAGTCCAACATATATTCGGTAGGGGACCCAGTTTGCTTCAATTGAGCTAGTTCTTTGAAAGGCAATTCTGGATCTTTTTGTTCAAATCTTTCTAGTACCCTGTCAACAAATTCTCCATATGTTTTAACCTGATTATGACCCAAGGTTTTCAGCCCATGAAACCACCATTCATTGGCATCTCCTTCCAAATGCAAAATGGCCATTTTTAATGCATCCTCTTCCAACATAGGATTCAACTGAAAATATACATCCAATTTTTGCACCCAAGTGTTAGCAGAATTTTGAGAAGAACCATCAAAAGTAGGAAGTGACATTTTTCCAATAGCACTATTCAATTCTTTGTTTTGGAATGGACTCCTATTGTCTCCCTTCATTTTAATCTTTTGCATAGCATCAATGTAGTCACTGAGTGGTACACCTCTTTTACACTCTTCATTCAAATCATTCCAATCATTTACTAGTTTCTTGTAATCCAATTCAAGATTGGGTTCTTCTTTGGGTGTGAGAAATTTAGGTGCAGTATGCCTTTGTGTGCTTTGAAATTCATCAGGTCTATTATGAGGTCCTGTACTTGAGAAAATATGCTCATTCCCTTTCATCTTTTCCCCTGAGTGTGAACCACTATTATCTCCTATCATCCCTTTGCCTGAAAGTTGGCTACCCAACAATTCGAAACCTTTCATCATTTGTTTATTCATATCTAGCATAACCATGGTAAGTCCTTCAAAACATGGTTTTAAGGCTTCAATAAATTCCTCCTTATGTCTTAATTTTTCCTCCTCCTCTCTACCCATTGTTTTAGAAAAGAACTCTTTTTCTGCTACTATCTCTTCTTCAACCAAAACTTCTTCAACTACTGATTCAAAGGGTGGTGTTTTATTTGTTTGGCTTCTTGTTAATACCATCAGGTGCCAAAACCATGCTCTGATACCACTTGTAATATCCCTTTTTCAAATTTTATTAAAATGCCCAATTTTCCACTTTTTTTTCCCAATTTCGACCTTTGACTAGTTTTACTGTTTTGACCTCCAAATCAACCCAAATGCTCCCAAATCTTCTGTAGGAGTGTATGAATGGTATTTAGACTTGAATATAAGGTTCAGGGATGTTTTATGGCCCTCCAAATACTGCTGCAAACTTGATTTGTATTCTGATCAATATATGTAATTTTGACTAGTAATTTGTGCATCAAATCCCCCTCGGGTAACACTGCAAATGGCCCTCCAAATGCCTCCAAACTCCCACAAATTTATGAACAGAGGTATATAATGTGTTAAGTATGTGATTAAGGTCTCATATGCACTATTAATTGATTTTTAATATTGTTCTAACTCTCTCACATTCAACAGCAAAAACCCCCAATTCGACCCTTGGGGAAATGACACTATTTCACCTCCCAATACAACTAAACTGAGTAAAAATGCTTCAAATGCTCAAGTACAGTACATGAAACTTGTAGAAGACATCCATGGCAATATATTTATCACAAATATATCAGAGAATCATCCATACATTCGAAATCATCATCAATACATTGGCTCACAACAAGGTAGTGGGGAAATGGCATTGTTCTTCCATTAAAAATGAGATTTATACATTTCTACTTGGAATTTCGACCTGAAACTTTTTGGAGATGAAGAACAGAGTATTTACTTCATATTACAAAATAAATGGGGCATTAGAAGCTCCCCCAAAGAGTACAATAGCTCACCAAAAACGCCCTCCCTCAAGGAGCACGAATATGCCTTCAAAACTGGAAACGGTGGAGAGAAAGTGCTGCACTAAACCAAACCATGAAACTTCCTGTAGCTGCTACCTGCAAATACGAACTCCATTAAAGCACCATGAAAGACCTGAGTGGCCTCTCCAAACACCAACTTGGATGGGAATCTTTCACCCTCGAAATTGGCTAAGGCAAGAAACTAGTCATCCACTAGCTCTCTCTTCACAAATGCAATTTTTCTCAAATCATCAAAAGCCATTCTCATACTTGATTTCTACATTTTATAACCAACATTAGCCTTCAAGGGGTCGAAATCCTCTCAATAGATTCAATAATTTTCCATTTAGAAAATATTCCTCATTTGCCACTTGTCTTCTAGTTCCAACCTTCCATCTTCTCCCAAATTCGAATTCGAGTCTCTTTAGATTCCTCCAACTCCATGAGCGCCTTCTTGAGCCTATTTTTGGGGCTGACATGTCATAATGGTCAGGTGTAAGAAGTCAGGTCTGAATTTTGTCATAAAATGTCATAGATGCTTCATTATTGTTGTCATAAAACTAGGGAATCTAGCCCATGTGTCCACTAGTCTCCAATTTGACTCTTCCTCTCCCATGGAGGTTACTATTCCTTCCCATTTCGACCTAATATGCTCAATGCCATGTGTTATGACTTACCAACTCACCCAAGAGTGTTCACCTTCCCATGAATTCGAATTGGCAAGAGAGCGCTGCCATGTGTCATTGAAAAATCAAGCTAGTGTGGGTCCCACCACCTCCATATGTCTCCAAAACCACTTGCCACCTAGAATTTCTCTTGAATTTATTTATTCATCATATTTATTAAATTCTTGAACCCTTCTAATGTCTAAATATCATTTATTAGTTTCCTTATTACCATCCCACATGTGCCCATCCAACCTAGGAAACTAGTAGGATTGATGGGATTGTCTTACTATGCACTTATTTGAAGGGGGACATTACAGAATTCCAAGGAACTCCAACTCACCATAGGTAAGTTTTGTCACCAACTCAGAGCCGAGACACAATAAACAGGGAAGCTCATCCAATATAGAGGCTACAGTGGGGAAAAGTCCTCCATGCCACTAGTCAAGTAGTAAGTCAGGGTGATAATCTAAAAGGTAGGTCATGGATGGATGAAGACAATGAAATGATGGAGCCAACACTAGCAAGCCAAAATTTGGTGGAATGATCACCTCTATTCTCCCTAAGGAGGGTACATACCAATGAGTATGAATAGTGAACTTCTAAGTCTGAGTAGGGACAATATAATATATATATAATAGATCAACCAGGTCCATATATCTATATGATCGCCAGATCATGACACTAAGTGCTAAGACATGCTATAAGAACAAGTATAAAAGCAATCTAACCATAACACCATAATATACTTGCTGAGTCATATACCTGAATGCACATCAACCTGTACCATCCTCTGTCCTCTGAAACTGCTGCTGCAACTCTGGGCACTACTGACTGCTCTGTACCAATGGTATAATGGCTATATCGGTCATCTCTCTGAGTGTCCTGAGACTCGGTCATGGCATGGGGAATACAACTGCTGTCCATAATCTGATAGTGATCCAATCTAGATGCTCATCTCAGCATCTCAAATGTAAGGGAACTGGCTGAATAGTGTACTGGAATGAGAAAAATAATGTATGGTAGCCCGGCTACTATATATGTGATAACAGAACCCAAACACATTCGAAGAAGAGCTTAGCAGTGGCCTCGATTGTGATACTCTTCTTGCAGGGTGTCAAAACAACCATCTTAGAGAAGCGATCAACGACCACGAATACACAGTCATACCATGCTTGGTTGAAGGTAGTCCTGGCATGTAATCCATGGAGATGGACTTCATGGCCGATCGGGAGTAGGCAGAGGGGTGTAGAACCCTTGCTTCTTAATGGTGGGTTTAGCGATGGCACATACAATGCATAATCTGATATACTTGCTGACATCTTGTCGGAGCTTTGGCCAATAAAAATACTTTTGCAATATTGCTACTATCTTTTCCACGCTAAAGTGCCCTACCACTCGATTGTAATGAGGTTCCCAAATAATCTTTGCACGCTCGCTTGAAGGAACACAAAGATGGCCTAGATGGCATAACAGTCCATCCTAGAGATGAAAGTCTGCAATTGGTGTGCCTGCACCTAGGGCTTGATAGGTGGTAGGGAATTCAAGATCACTGTCATATGGTTGGGGCCACCCTAAGGTTTCATGGCCACATGAGTTGAGCATTGTTGTCAAGGTTACAATTGGAGGTCGACTAAGGCAGTCAACGACTCGATTTGTGCTTCCCTTCTTATATTTAATGTTCAGGTGGAATTACTGCAAGTACGTCAACTACTTTTGATGGCGATCATTCTGTAACCTTCCCTATGTTTGCATGAATTGCAGGGGCTTGTGATTAGTGTGGATGGCTATCTCTTTGCCTAGAATGTAATGCTTCCATTGGTGGTAGGTTTGTACAATGAAATACATTTCCTTATCATAGGTGGGGAATTTGCGGACTGCATCTGAGAGCGTCTCATTGTGGTATGCCATTGGATGGCCATGCTGAGTGAGGATTGCACCAATAACATAGTCCGAATCATCTATCTCAATCTCAAATGATTGTGGCAGATCTAGTAAGGTGAGTACTAGTGCTGAACTTAGGTAGTGTTTCAAATCCTTGAATGCTTTCTGTTGTGGCTTAGCCCAAATAAACTTGGCTTTGGACCCACCCTTGGTCACTTGGCTGAGGGGCCAAGCAATATGAGAGAACCCCAATATGAACCGGCGATAGAAGTTGGCAAGGCCTAAGAAACTACAAAGCTTAGTTAGAGTTGTTGGGGTTGACCAGTCACGAATGACTTGGATCTTGGTTGGATCCACATGCACACCATGCTCATCCACGATGTATCCTAAATATTGGATTCTCTGCATGCCAAAAGAGCATTTCTCTATATTAGCATATAATTTATGTTGTCGCAGGGTGTTGAGGACCTGTTTAATGTGCTGCAAATGCTCGATCCAATTCTTGTTGAAGATGAGGATGTCGTCCAGATATATGACCACTAAAGAATTGATGAAGGGCTGCAAAATGGCATCCATCATTTGCATGAAAGTTGCTAGAGCATTATTCAAGCCAAAAGGCATGACCTACCACTCGAAAAGACATTGCTTAGACTTGTAGGCAGTCTTCCAGACATCGGATTTCTCAATTGGTACCTGGTGGTAACTGGACTTCAAATCAATCTTACTGAAATACTTGGCCCCCTTGAGCTGGTTAAGAAGATCATAAAACTGGGGAATTGGATATTGATTCCTGACTGTGATTTTGTTTAGAACTCTATAATCAATATAGAGTTGCCATGTACCATCTTTCTTCTAAACCAACACAATTGGGCTCCCGTAAGGCGAGGAGCTTGGTCGGATCTCCTCCTTTTATATTAACTAATGAATTTGGCATTTGATTTCTTCATTTTCTAGTAGAGAGCGCCTATAGACTAGGCCATTAGGTAGAGGCGCACCGGGTACCAAATCAATTGAATGCCTGATCTGGCAGTGTAGAGGCACCTCAGATCGTGAGGTGAAGAGATCTCTGTAGTTCTCTACTGCTTTGTCCACTAGCATTTGTTGTATTGAAAGCCCTTGTGTAGAGGTCATGGATGTTGCTTTGATCTCCCGTTCACTTCCAGAGCGAATCATGAAGAGGATGAATTTCCCGGTCTAGGAGATTGTCTTCCTGCACTGCTTGGCTGAGATCAAAGAGACTGTGGTAGTTGGAACCACCTCTAGTATCCTATATAGTTGTTTTCCCAAAGAAACAATGACACTACAAGGTTGAGACTCGTATACATCATGACGTTTCCACATATATGGTTGTCCTAAAGGAACATCACAAACTTCAAGAGGGGCAACAATACACAGTACCTTGTCTTTGAAGGGCTAGAAGTTGTAGGGTAGGAGACATTGTTGACTGACACGGATATCACAACCCTGGATGAGCCAACCGATGGCGTATGGTTGGGGGTGTGGCGTTGTTGGTAGCTTCAATTTCTTGATGACCTCGGCTGAGATCAGGTTCTTTTGGCTCCCGCTATCAACAATGCAATGTAGTGGGGTCTCCTTTTTGTGAATGGAAGAGGCACTCCCCCTCTTCAAGCTCTTTTGGCTCCTCTGATTGGATCTTTGCGGTTGCGATGGCAGCATTGGGTTCTGCATCAGTGATTTGTTTCCCCTTATCCTGTTCGGAATCAGATTTCGAGTTAGGTTCTAACTCTCTTTCTTTAATCTCAGTTAACAGTGACTCTTTCGAGCGTCATTCATCAGTGTTATGCTAGGGTCTTTTGTGGAACTCACACCACTTACCTGTGTCTTTTTTCGACTTCTCATTGCCCTTCTTTGCTTGCATCTTTGATTGGCTGTCTCGAGGTTGACTCTCCTTGTTTTGCCCCTTTTGTTGCAAGTTAGGGCTTCCTTTACCATACTTCCGTTGTGAGAAATTTGCAGACCCAAACTCCCGCTTGTTCTATTGCTTAAATTTCTACTCAATCTTGACAACATAGCGATAATCGACTCCCATTGAGGAGATGTCCAAAATATCCATCTCTACTAGGATCTACTAGGATGTACCTATGTAGGTTGCTGCGGTACTTCAAAACCAAGTGCCGCTCGAAGTTGTTGATACCCAGCTTTGAGTGCAAGGTATGAAAGGTCTTGGTGTACTATGGCACTGTTTGGTCTCTTTCCTGACGCAATGTCGTCTGTCTAGTATATTTGTCATCATAGCTGCCAACGGGGTTGAATTCCTCCTTTAGGGCATCCACAAAGGCTACTCAAGTGGGTCCTTCCCTAAATAGTGTAGATTCATCTTTGTTTTGTCTCTCCCAGTAACCGTTCCACCAATATTTGACATGAGAAGGGCTTTAAGGAGCGCGAAGGTGATCTTTTCGGTGTTGGAAAAATCTTGAATAGAGTAATAGCCTTCTAACAAGTTTAACCATTTTTCCAAAGTGTCTGCATCTATGTGGCCTTCAATTAAAGGGATATCGAAGTTCACTTGTACCTTGAATGGTGTCCCACCTCCGAAATGGCTGCTTGTTGAAGATATCTCGCTTGTCTGTGGTAGTCGTTGAACGATCTGGGCGAGGTTATCCATCATCTCGTTCCTTTGTCGTGCGAGGGATTCCTCAAGCAACATTTTGATAGGATCTCCTCCTCCTTCATTTGGCTTGTCCCCTTCCATGGGAGGTCTCTTGGGTTGGTGAGAGTGGTTGTTTTCTAGTGAAACTAGCTCGAGACCCAACTCTCTATACTCTTACCTCGTCAGGGACATGCACCAAGAAAAAAAAAGACAACAGATTGCTGTGATACAATTGATCCAGATTGTATAGGGAACGAAATGAAACACACAGAAGTATAACAGAGAGCGGAGTAATACAGTGAAAACCCAATTTCTACTAATCAATAAAATAGCAGAATATTGTAGAACATACACTGGTTAGAAAGTTGGTAGCTTATCTATGAAGGGAGATACGATAAGAAAAGATAAAGTAATTTTATTAATGTCCAACAAATGATCACAAATGTAGGTCAATGGGACTGTGTAGTACCCTGATATCAATACAAAGTGGGAGCGTAAAAGTAGCTCCTATAAAAAGATAAAAGCAGAACTCAAATAAAACCCTAGTTCTATAAATGGAGAGTCAATCTCGGAGAAAGATCTATAAGCAGAAATTTGAAAAGAGTTGATCCAAGTAAGGAGGGTGGATCCAAGAATTGTGATGCAAAAATGGTGATGTTGAAACTGTTAAGGGCTACTGAAAGTACTAGAAGCATTGGAAACAATAGGAGTATCTCTCCTATCGTTTGAGGCCAACTGAAGGAAGCTCAAAAGAGTGCTTTGTCTGGAGGAAGAGCTCTATTTGGAGGAAGAGCTAGAAGAGGAATTGCAATGAGTATTGCGCTATTGCCTGGAGGAGGGTACATGATGCTGCAGCCTGGAAGAAGTCCGTTTGTTGCAATGGGGCCGAGACTATCCCCGTTGTTGGTGTTGGGCAAAGGTAAGGTGGACTATCGTGTCCTAACTAAGTGGTTAAGGTCTGTGCCATTATCTGTCTCTCTCTTGGTACCCCTAGAGGGAGGAAGCACCAGAAAGAAGGAGGTGATACTTTGGATGGATCTTGGTCTCGATTGAGAATGTTGCTGAAGGGTGAAGGAGCGAAGCCGAAGGGCCTCCTGCAAGTACAAGGATAAACATCTCTGATCAGGGTATCTGAAGAATCTGGTCAAAGTCTGGAGCTCAATGAGAAGAAGGTCCCTTAAAAGACAATCAAACTACCCGCGGATCTCGTAGTAAAGAGGACACTGAAAGATGAAGTGCTCCTCAGTATCAACCTCTCGAAGGTGACATACCTGGTAGATCTTGTCTGGTCGGTCAAGCTGGTGATCTGTCTCTACTCGGAGACGGTGAGAGCCTACTCCGAACTAGCCTAAAGGAATACGAAGAGCATGCACCCAATGGCGAAATGTGTAAGGGGGTTGAACGATGAGATCGTCCCTCAGATCCAAGAAGTGTGTAGTGTAGAAGGTCATCTTGGGACGTAACCCTCTCAGAGGGTTGATCTAAGTGACCTGTACAAACTATCTATAAATGTCATCTCTAGTGATTTTGTTAAGCTCTTGTCTAGTAGGAAAGAGGTAGCCAGGTGCATTCAAGGAATACCCAAAAGAAGGAAGTCGGTCCATCACAATACTGATCGATGCTAATAGATCCGCAACACCTGCAAACTAACATCTAGAGCGACTCGAAGGGCTGGATGAGGCGATGGCCTCTAAAGAGAGATATGCCAAGTATGGGTACCGACCGCACCCCTTCATTGTGTTGGCAAAGCTTCAAAGGCGGTGTAAGAGAGTGACAAGATTGAACATAGCCTCAAGCTGAAAAGGTCGAGCACCAAACTCTGCGAGCACGATAGATTGAGGTACTATTTGTTTACTTTTGATGATGTGACGGAGGGGGAGGATCTGTACTCTGTCTGTTGAGGCCCAATCACAGTCAAGTAGGCATGACCCCCAAACCTCAGAGCCATAGAGGACTGTGGGTCGAATGAGAGTATTCATGAGAGACATCTTGGATGAGATGCCCTGAAAATAGTGTCTCACGCACTGTCTCTCTAAAAGGGCTAGGGAGCCGTATCCGTTATTAACTCGGGGCTGAAGAGCATGCCGCAGGCTGAAACGAGGACCTATGAACTGAACCCTTAAATAGGTGTAGGTGCTAGTGATCTCGACCACTTCCCCTTTGAAGAAGAAATGAAGATTAGTAAGTAGCCTCTTCGATCCGTTCAAGATCATAACCTTGGTTTTACTCAAGTTAATCGTCAACTCACGAAGATCACAAAAGAGGGCCAAGGCATCTAACTATCTATACAAGATCTACGGAGATGAGGCCAAGAGGACCACATCGTCCGCGAAAAGTATAATAGAAATCAAGACTTGGTGGAGAAGGCACCCATCGTCGTCTTGAATGTGCTCCTGTAAGAAAGACTCTAGCTCATCAATGCAAATCCCAAAAAGAGTGGGGGAGAGTGGACATCCCTACTTAACCCCAATGGTACTCTTGATGAAATCTAAAATCCCGTGGGCCATGCGAAGATGACCAAGGGCTGACTCACATAATCTTATAATGGTAGTCAGAAGGGTCTTGGAAATGCCAGTGTCTCAGAGTCTCTGGAACAATGCCACTTTGGGGATAGAGTCAAAGCCTTTTGAAAGTCTACAAAGCAACAATACACTTTTGAGTAGTGACGTGCCTCCTCAATGATGGTCCGAAGCTTATGAATGTGATCAATGGTCTGAAGCCCACTTGTCCTCTTGCTCTGAGTTGTCTCCTCTCAAACTCCCCAGAAAGATGCATATGGAGGACTGTAGCATATAGCTTGGAAAAAGTGTGTTCAACCATGATTGTTCTATGGTTATTGGGATCGGTATTTGGCCCGATTTATGGATTGGGTGAATGAGGTGATGAGACCACGATTCAGGGAAACCAGTACAAACCATGTGGTTAAATAGATCAACCAAGTGACAATCAAGTGCTCGAAGGCCATGTTTGAAGAGCTCAACCTGGAACCATTCCTCATCTGCTGTTTTGCTGGAACTCGTGGCCCAAATAGCCTCCCACACATCACGGTGTGTAAATAGATAGCAAGAGGGGGGGGGAGAGGTAAACGTGGATAAGGGGTTTCCCTGGGATGTCATGAAGGAAGAGGTGTGGGAGAACATGGTTTTTGGATCGAGATTGGGTCGGAGATGGGAGTGGCCAAGGAAGATGGTAAGCCATAAATGTTTAGGGTAATAAGAGAAGTACTTAGTTCTCGTCGCCTACAAGAGATGAAGAGGCGTTTCTTATGGCGGAGGAGACGATGATAAGGGGGCTTTGAGAGCTGGGTAGGAGGGGTGACCATGGTTGAAGGCATACTGAAGTTGAGTGTGGAGGTGTTTGCAGTCATCGTCATACCATTGGTCATGGGGTAGCATCCAGTCTTGTGGGGGAGGGGGGTGGATTGAGTGGAGTGGGGGTAGATTTGAAGGGCAGTCTTCCAGATGATAGAAGAAAGACGTGCGTACTCGAGGCAGAATCGAGGGAAGCAAACCGAGATACAGAAGGGAGCATCTTGGCGGAGGGTGGAAGTAAAGGTGTCGGGGTCTCCCTTAGCAAAGAGAATATTGGTCGTGGAGAAGGGGGGGTTGGGGATGGGGGGTTGCTAATCTGGAGGGAGAAGGACAGGAGAGCATGATTAGCAAGAGGGACAGGGGTTACGACGAACTGATGAATGAAGGGGAGAAGGTCCTGATTGGAAAGGAAGGACATAATCCACAAGCTACGCTCATTTGCACAAGCTAATACAAGAGGCTGAAGAGATGGCCTTTTAACATAAAGCAAGAACCCTAAAGGTCCAAAACCTTAACCCTAGGAGGCAAAGTGCCAAAAAGTATTTTCTCTAAAAATAATGCCAAAAGGTATTTTTAGGCATAGCTTGTACATCAATTTCCTGGAAGTGTAACTTTCACATACGAGCTCTGTTTGGTGCGTATAGTAGTTGATTGGAAAGCTCTAACTGAGAAGCACAGTTGATGACCGACATTTGCCGCCAATGTTTTTAGGCCAAAAATCATTGTTTAGGCCCTCAAAACGACCCCTGAAGTTTAGGACCTGGAAAATCCGAGAAAATCTTAACAAAATTGCCTAACTGGAGAACCATGTTGAGTCAGTGGAAGAGGTGGGTGGCCATCGATATCCACTTGGATCATTGAAGCTTGACATGTGTCATTTAGAGTTAAGTGCTTCACATGTGGACCTGTCTAGTGTTTAGTTAGGTTGCTTATTGTGGACATTATCCACTTTATTATTGTTGGCCTCCCTCACCTATCATCTATGTCACAAGGTTTGGGTTTGGGTTCGGCTACCTTCAAGTTCGAATTTTTTGATGAGGTTCGGATGGGGTTCGGCATAGGTTCGTCTACATACATTTTTCAAAAAAAAAATATATGTATATATACTATATTATGAATTATAACATAAAATATTTAAAAATAAATAGCAATGAACCTTTAAAGATCGAAGAGTTGCTTAATCATGATAAGATCTGATCATCAATGCTCTTAAAATTAAAAAATACAATGGAATTCCAAATTGCAAACAGAAGCATAACATATTCTTCAAAATTCAAAACTTAAAAGATGTCTATTATGTCATTTTTCAAATACTTGTAAATTCAGAAAATTTAAAACAAAATCTAGATCTTAACATTTTATACCATACCATAAACACTTGCACATGATCAAATTATAAACATAACTTGCAATATGAAACTGCAGATTGCAAAATGAAATATAATTAGTCTTCAAGTTTCAAAATTTAAGGAAATCCATAATGTCAAATAGTTATCAACCCTGAAATTGTTTCACAAAATTTAGAATATGATCAAACTTCTATTCTTGTGGCCTACTAATAACATCATAAAAGCTTTCAATCATAAAGAGCACATGGGGTAGTAAAGGCGCTAGAATTGTGATCCTCATAGTCATCAATATATGGAACTCCATCATCATGAGGTTCATCATCACTGTCACCATCAATGCCAAGAGGAATAGGCTCAAACCATGGACGATAGGAGCTAGATGAATCTTTGGCCAAACTGCTCAAGGCCAATTGCAAATTGCTGCACACATAAACCAAGTCTTCCAACCTTGAAGATAATAACTTGTTTCTTTTCTTGGTTTTGGATGTGATTAAGGCTACTCCAATTCCTTTCACAAGGAGAGGCACTAGATCCTTGGCTCAAAACGCGAATTGCAAAACGTTGCAATTCAGGTGTCTCTGCTCTATAAAAATGCCACCATCTTCTTGGAGGAATTTTGATCCTATCCTTTATGGAAGAAGTCCTTCCAAATATTCCTTCTTCCATCCTATATGCCTGAAGTTGCTCTCTAAGCCTGCTAGCTTCTTCTGAATTTGGAACCAACCGCTCAATTACATCATATAGGCCATTCATTACTTCAACATCATTATTTCTTTGTATCCCAAACAACCTGGGGTCCAAATAACAAGCTGCTGCATGCAAAGGACTATGCAACATCTTCCACCTTTAATCTATCACTTCCCATATTTCCAAGTACTCACTTTCCACATTGTTGAAGGATTTTGCAATGGATTCCGTACAACGGTCCATGCCCTTATAAACAAAACCCATAGAAGGAGTGTCGCTATCAACCATCCGAAGCATGTCAACAATTGGTTCACATACTTTTAAAACCTTCAAAGCGCTTTCCCAAAAAGCATTGCCTAAGATGATTTGTTCCAACTCCTTTCCTTTGGGTTCTTTTGAAAGGTGAGAGCTTTCCCACTCATTGCTGCAAATAACACTTCTCACACTTATCTTTTCCTCAACCACTCTTTTGAGAGTAAATAATATGTGGCAAATCTAGTATCACAAGGCCTTAGCAGCTCTTTGGATGCTTGCTTCCTATACAAACTCAATGTGAGGTGATGGTTACAAATGAAGTGGGAAATTTGTTTCTCCTTTCGAACTGCATCATTAATCCATGGAAACTTTGCTAAATCATGCAGTAGCAAGTCAAAGCACTTTTCCAAAAAGCATTGCGTAAGATGATTTGTTCCAACTCCTTTTCTTTGGGTTCTTTTGAAAGGGGAGAGCTTTCCCACTCATTGCTGCAAATAACACCTCTCACACTTATCTTTTCCTCAACCACTCTTTTGAGAGTAATATAATATGTGGCAAATCTAGTATCACAAGGCCTTAGCAAGTCTTTGGATGCTTGCCTCCTATACAAACTCAATGTGAGGTGATGGTTACAAATGAAGTGGGAAATTTGTTTCCCCTTTTGAACTGCATCATTAATCCATGGAAACTTTGTTAAATCATGCAATAGCAAGTCTAGGGAATGAGCAGCACAAGGGGTCCAATAAATTGTTTTGCACTATCTGTGACGACTTGAATTAAATTTTTTTCCCCAATTTCAAGAATGGCTTCATGTAAAATCTTGAAAATATATTCTGAAGTCTTCTTGTGTCCTGAAGCGTCAATCACCTTAAAAAATAATACCCCTTTAGGGCTGTAAACCAACACATTAATTAGTGGCCTATTATTCATATTTGACCAACTATCTGATAAAATTGTGCAACCTGTTTCTTTCCATGACTCCTTGATCTTTGACAATCTGTTTGTTACCCTTTCCTTTGACCTCTTGAGAAGAGTGCTCCTTATTGCCTCGTAACTAGGAGGTACATACCCTTTCCCAAATTTTGCAATCTTAGCACATGCATTGATAAAATAAGGACTTCTAGCCACATTAAAAGGGATACCGGATTCATAAAACATATCCGCCAAAGCATCATCAACTTCTTGCTCTTGTACAAGTTTCCAAAGAGAGTTTAATGTCCTGGTCTCTCTTGCTCTTGTTGGTAGAAGCTGAGATGAACTTCCATCTCCAACAGTGCTTGAAGAAAATGGTGATGAGCTATTGTAATTCATTCCCAACTTTGCCTGAATGCATTGTCTTTTGTTCTCATTTTTCTGCTGTTTTTTTTAATCATGTCATAGTCTTTTTGGAGTGTTGCCTTTAGTTCTAAAGACACTCATGGACATCCCTCAACACCACCTCCTCTGCCAACACTAATTGACAGCTAGTGATCCATCACTCTTGTCAAAGACCCAACAAATTCCGCATTGCATAATTTGCATTTCAGATGTCTCCCAGCAGACCCATCAAGTTTATCCACGTATTTCCATCCTTTTGCTATTGATCTTCGAGGTGCCATGGCAAAGGCTTCTGCACTGTTTATTTCATCAATCATGTTACAGTTCAGAATTGCACACTAACAATCATAAAATATACATCAAGTTCAAATTTTAAAATTTATCATGTTTAACTACTGTAGTATGTCTGCAAAATTTAACTACTGACTGCAAATTTTAAAATTGATGTTTAACTACAGACTTACAGTCTACTGTCAAGTGTCTAGTGTCTACAAAATAATTAAATTTCACTATTGTCTACAAATGTCAAAATGACACTACTGTCTGCAAATGTCAAAATTTTATCATTTTGTGGGCAAAAAAAAACCTACTCTGCTATTGCAATCGATTGTTTTGTAATACAATAAAATAAATAAAAATTAAAACAAACAAAAAACCCGAAAAAATGAAATTTAAAACAAACAAAAGACAAAAAAAATGAAATTTAATACAAACAGAAAACAAAAAAAATGAAATTTAAAACAAACAGAAAACAAAAAAAATGAAATTTAAAACAAACAGAAAACAAAAAAAATTATATTTAAAACAAACAGAAAACAAAAAAAAATTATATTTAAAAAAAACAACAAAAAACATTATATTGGCAATTTTTTTTTATAATACAAATTTAAAAAAAATAAAAATAAAACATACAATATTACATACCTGTACGCTGTAGCTGTGGTCCGTGGATGGCACTAGAAAGCTATTGGTGTAGAGTCGCTGGCTCGTAGCGACGCAGACGACAGTGGAGACTGGAACCCTGGCTCGCAGTGACGCAGACGACAGTGTAACTGTAGACTGGCTCCAATACGTAGGCAGCGGAGACTGGGAGTGGACCAGTGGTAGCCGCCCTCCAATCTGTGGATGCACTCGCGAGTCGCAGGTTGCAACCTCGCAGAAATCGTGAACCCAACAGCACACAGAGCGGCAGATGGAAAGTACGCAACAACTCAGTGTCCAAGGGTTGTGACTCGTAGTTGTGGGCCATGGCTGGAGCATGCAGCAACTCGGTGTCGGCGGTTGCAAAGAATCGGGAGTTTAGCTGGAGGTTCGCCCGTGGAGTGTAATTCCCTAACTGTCGAAAAGGTGAGAAAAAGCCCACCAAAAGTGAAACCGCTGCCAAAATCAATTCGATTGAGGTTTGATTCGAAGAGGTTCGACGAACATAATGGCTGAACCGATTTGCCTTCAGGTTCGGCATTAGGTTCGGCTATCAGGTTCGCCAAACCTGTTGTCCGCCGAGATGCACACCAGCAGTAGAAATCTTTCGAAAGATGTCTCCTTACTACAAGTGGGGAGAAGTGTGGCCTTGGGGGCAAGCAATGAGCCAGGTACTGTCACCTGAATCCCAACTCCTCTGTTTAGGCAAACTCCTAACGAAGCCAAGCGGGGTTGTCCTTGACAAAGAGTTTTTCTATGGCTCTGTGTTTTAAGTGTTTTTATGATGAAATGATTCGGATGGGTGTTGTTTAGGAGTTTTTTGAGATACAACAAAATACGCAATCCACGTTGCAATTACAAAACACAAATATCAAGATGAAACAATATATGACGACTTGGAATTTAAATAAGCATCCACAATATAATGACTTTAAGAGTTAAAGGACAAATGGTCCAAATCAGGGAGATATATGTAACTTTGAAGACCAGTGCCAAATGGAGTCAATGAGTGCTTGGGATGCTGAAGATACAAGTCTCGATATAATGTTTGTGTAAATGTTTTGAAATTGTTCTTGGTTGATTTTACAGTATTTTATGTAATCTTGTTTTAGGTGTCTATGGAAATCTAACCGGAAATACTTTCAGTGGTTCCGTTCAAAGACATGACAGACCTATCTGGCTCATAAGCTAGGTGTTCAAAGAATTTAACCAGCGAGTGTCCAGATTGGGTTGCCCGGTGCCCACACTTGGAATTTGCCCACTACCTGAGTATTTATCGAAACAACGTCGGTTCATTGGTTATGGGGTGAAATTTTTTATTATGTTTGAATCTTGCAAGATTTATCAGTCCAATGCCGTTTCTGAGTATCCCTGCTTTTTGGGCTGGTCAGAGCATACTCCAGCAAGGAAACAACGAATACATTCAAATTTTATTATGGGAGTGTGAGTTGCGAATTTTAGTTAGAGCACAAGATGAACCTCTTCGACAGAGAGTGCTCTTGACTTGTCTTATGACAGAGGTTCAAGAGACTTTAACTAATCAATATGTTAAAATGCAGTAAAAGTGCAATGCTTATGCTCTCCGACAGAGAGTGCTCTTGACTTGTATTATGACAAGTTCAAGAGTCTTTGGTTCCTTTTAAAAGATAAACAAATTATAAAGGAAACACAATGATAGCTCAACAAATAATAATGCAAAGTTGAAACTAGCAATTAACTAACAATCAGCTTTTACTTGCAAAAAGAAAACTAGACTAGCAATTAGTATTCTAGAACAAAATGAAACTAAACTAGTAAAGTATCTTTGAAAGCAAATAATGACAAAACTAATCTAAGTACTTGAAGCAAATTTAAGCTAAGTCAAGACAACACTCTTCCTCAAATGGGGAAGAAACACAAAAATGGGAGGCCTTATCCCACTTAGCCTTCTTTCATTAATACTTTACAAGATGAGGGGATTTAACCCTTGAAGATGAAGAAAGTGACTAAACAAAAAGGACTAGAAGCCTTTATTATGACTTGTACAAAGGAGAACAATTTTTTGAGTTTGGATCCTTGACTTTGGGATCTCCTTGATATTTGCGAAACTCAGATCTTTGTTGATTTAGATGGATCTTCTTCTTGGTAAGGTTCTTTGTTTTAGATCTAAATCTTTTGATCTAGCTTTGCTTGTTTTTTTCTTGCTTGTTTTACTTTTCATTCCCCTGTAGACAAGAGCTCTAAACATTATTAGGAAACCAACTTTTGACTTGTGATTCGAAAGAATGAAAGTAAATGGGATGATAAGTGCCAAATGAAATGAACAAGTGGTCCAAAAGAGGAAAATGAAGGCAAAAATCAGACCTTGGAAATGAAGAGAAAAGCTCACTTTTTATGACGAAAAATGCACGATTTTCGATGAAAAGACTTGAAAATTTTTGAGAAAGAAATTTTTGAAGTTTTTAAAATATTTTAGGCTAATTTCCAGAATTGGAAAATAGCAGAAAATTATCAAAAATCAGTCAAAAATCAGCAAGCTTAAAATTGCACGCTTTTCGAGAAAATGATAAAAAAATTAAAAAATATTTTTTTTGAAAATTTTCGATTTTTAAAAAAATTTTAGGCTAATTTCCAGAATTGGAAAATAGAAGAAAAATGTCAAAAATCAGCAAAAAATCAGCAAGCTTAAAATTGTACGTTTTTCGAGAAAATGATTGAAAAAAAAAATAAAAATTATTTTGGAAATTTTTCGAAAAAATATTTGTTTTTTAGTGAATTTTCAGAATTGAAAAAAGAAGAAAAACTCAGAGAAATCAGCAAGCTAAAAAATGGAAAATTTGCACGTTTTTCGAGAAAACTAGTGCACGTTTTCCAAGGCAAAAGTGACTTTTAAACACTAGTCTTGAAATTTCCAGCTAGCTGAAAATACGCAAGAGATAGTGGAGAAATAGAAGTGGCACGCAAAACAATGCGGCAATTGGGAGCAAATCCCAAAGTACTTCTCAAGGAAAAAATTTGGCAAGAAGATTGATGGTTTTGGACACAAACTTGGAGGTATCTGGCACTCTAGAAGATGGAAAAATAAAAGAACAAAAAGACAAGTAAAAGCAAATGGTGGATCTACAAGTTGAGAATGAAACAAGGATCTTAGATCTAAGAAAATTTAGAGATTGCAAATGGTAGATCTAAACCCAAAAAAGTAGATCAAAGTGTGAAGCTTTGATCTACTTAGCCAAACATGATGCAAGATCTAGAAATATAAACGATTTGAGAATATTGCACTATTTGGAAAAATGAATCAAGAGATGAAACTTGAGAATAGAGATCCGATTTGTAGTAACCAAGGTAACCAAGAGAGTTTTTTGAAGTTTGTAGTTTGATGGATGAGGCAAGCAAGCTTTGTTTCTTGACCTTTTGAAGTAGAAGCCTTCTTTGAGAACCTGTAAGATGAATGTATTAACCAACCAAGAGCTCTTGCACTTGAGAATACTTGAAAGCCACAAATCTTAATAGAAAAGCATAGATCAAATAATGTTGTGCTAGATTGTTAGCCTTCTAATCATATGATCAAATACTTAAGAATCAAAAGAAATGAACTAAGAAAGGTATCACCTCAAACAAGATGAAAGATGGCATACAAAGAACTCCCACATGGACCTCCAAAGTCTTCTGCTTTATTCAAATTCAAACAAATATTACAAATTTCTTCAGAGTGTACTTGCACAAATTCTCCATGCAGAATAGAGAGCAAAGCACTCTTACTTATACAAAATACAAGAGCCACAAACCCCTAATTCGAATTGGCTTCAAGAGAGCCAATGGCACCTAACACAAAATCGAAATCCAATCAAGATCAGGGCTTGGAGTGATATCCAACCAAGCAACTCGAGTTTGAAGTGATGTGGATGGGGAGGTGGCCTCCACCTTGGCAAGGTGCCCCCCATCCCTTCCTTGGAACCTCCTTCAAACGAATGAGCAACCTCCACATCACAAAGTCGTGAGGATGAGGAGGCATGCGTGAGCTAGCATGGGAGACAAGATCTTGGGTTGAAGTAAATGAAACTTGTGAACAATGGAAGCCAAGCCCATGAGGTGGCCATAACTCAAGGAAAGCACCCACCTTGCCTTAATTGCAAGCTCAACCATCCACAAAACTCGTGCCACATGCCCAATTCGCAGATCATGGAGAGGAGGGCGAATTTCCTTGAAGGAGATCTCTTGCAGTGACTGGATAGTTGACTGAAAGCTCTTGGAGTTGATTGGAATCTTCATGAATGCTCAGTGCCATGTCATTTAGCCTTTTATTTTATTCAATTTGGTTTATTTTGGAGAGATTTGGATTATCTCCAAAATATTCATTTTTAATATTTTAATTAATAATTTCTCTGTAAATGACTTTTTGAGAAATTATAAATTATCAGGCTGAATAAACATCCGAAACTTAGGATAAGTGTGTTTGGGGTTCATGTATGATTTTTGGCTTAGGAATTAAGCCTCCAATCTCTGAAATCCACCCCCAAACGACTGACATATTACAAATTTGATTTTTCTAATTAAATATTTGGAAAAATAATAATAAAAATAATAAAAAATAAAACTCGTCCAACGCGTCCGGTAAATTTTTTTCAAACGTTGTTTTTAATGGACGAGGGACCTAGGAAATGACCATCTAAGACATATACGGTGTCTAGTAGGTTCATATACATTAGTTGGACTCTAATAATCCCCTAAGGCTCAAATTTCAAAATCGGGCATTCCAGCTTTGGAGGAAGCAGGAGAAAACCTCGTCGATTATTACTCGGCTATAGGCAAAGCATAATTGACAAGGGAAAAAAACTCCCTGGAATGCCTTAGTTGATAGTCAAGTCATGGGGGACCGAGCCACTCAAAACCCTACTAGCACACTTATTACAAACCTCGTGGGGCCATGGTCATTTCAACTGAAAAATAAAACTGACTAGCCAAAATTGACTAGGAATGATAATTGGAACTTCTGATACACTGGATATGAACATAAATCATGTACTTCAAATGGCGGCTCGTCGGAAGTCCAACTTTGGTACAAAAAGGTTGGCAACAGAACCTAAACGAACTTTTTAAATTTTTTTTGGTTCGCTGAATTCCGAACTTGGAGGTTCAGGTTCGGCGAACCCTGTGACATCGCCTATCATATATATAAAGGGAGGAGAGAGTCTTTTTATTCATCATCTTAATCATCTTGTTGATCACATACTTGGAGTAGAGATGTGAGAGCTAGAGCAAACTTTTCTCTTTCATTGTACTTCTTCATTGTAATTTGCTCTCTTGGTCTCTAGTGCCAAGGTTCTTGAGTTGTTTTAAGAGGAAGACTAGGGTTAGGGTTTTCCCTAAGAAGACGAGGGAAATTAGGGCTTGGGAGAAACCCTAGAGGAGCAAAGGGAGCACTTGTTCTTATGAGAGAAGAAGACTAGGGTTTTTTGGTATTTGGAAACTGATTTGAATGAGATCAATATATAATTTGTCACCTATTCGAAGCTTTTGGGGTTAGAAGATTGGATGAATTGGCTTGTAGGGCCCATTTTAGGGGCAAGTCTCACTTTTCAGATTTGGGGTCAAAAACCCTTTGAAATCTTTCGAGGCCATTTTGAGGGCTTAAACGACACATTTTTTTTGCTCAATCCTTATTTGGGACCAAGACGCCATATTCTACATCGAGACCTGTCCAACGGTCCAAAAATTGCCTCAAACGGAGTCCGTATGAAGAAGTTATGCCTCTCGCAAGTTGACCTATCTAGTGGACCACCATGGTACTGAGTGGATTCCACGTCAACCCTCATTTTGCACACATGTGGCGCTAGTCACGTGTGGACCTTCAAGAACATTCTAGAAGGACTAAGATCCTAACCCTAATTGGGAGTTGGGGAATGCAAAAACCCTAAAACCTAACCCTAGATGGCTATGGAGCTATGTTAAATAATGGACCGCTAGAAGAGAAGGGGCTTCCATTCTTTTGATGTATTATATTCTTCCATAGTTGAGCAACAACACAGGAGTAGATGTTAGAGCAGAGTAGAGGAGATAAGAGATATTGTTGTAGCCATTCCAACCGCAGAGTCATAGGTAACTCCATAGAGAGTACCATTTCCTTTGTATTTGCAATTTGACGTAAAGAGCAAGGCATAGTCCTCATCTGTGGTTGGGTTTTTTCCCATAATGGGTTTTCCCAGGGTATATCTTGTGTGGATTGTGTACTTATTTGCTCTAGTTATTCTTATTTCAGTTCCAGTAATTTGTCATTCAATAAAAATAAGGTAATAAAATAAGAACTAAGTTGTAGATCCATTGTGACGAACTGTTCCAGTGGAATATCCACGACAGTTTACAGATCAAAAACCCTAGTACTATTTGGAATGTTGATGTGGAGAAGATAGTGGGATGCTATCTTGTTGTCTCCTGTACACTTGTGTGATGCAAGTTTAGGTGCCAAAGAAGACTTGCTGGTGTGTCTACTAGCTTGTTGTGGATCTTCGGTGGACTGACCAGCTGTAGTTGTGAGTGATTTCTAGCTAGGAGGAGTTGGTACACTTGTGTGATGCAAGTTCAGGTGCCAAAGAAGACTTGCTGGTGTGTCTACTAGCTTGTTGTGGATCTTCGGTGGACTGACCAGCTGTAGTTGTGAGTGATTTCTAGCTAGGAGGAGTTGGTGGCTAGGATTTGTTATGGTTTCTGTAGCTAGTGTTTGGAGAGCATTGGAGAAGTCCTATCTTGTTATAAGCTTAAAGGATTTGTACCAGCTTTAGAAAAGCTATAGGTATTTACTTGTAACTTCATCTTATGTATATATGAAGAGTTCCTTGCTGTCCAAACTTTATGTACTTACATATTTTTTTAACTTACGTTCTTATGATGATTGGATAGTTTCTAGTTCTGTTCATGCATGCTGATTTCACATAATACTAAGCATATTTTTTAAGTGATTTGACAAATATATAGAAGCCAAGTGGGCAGATTTATGGCTATTGTAATTTTGTTGAAGATCTATTTTAGTGTTGAGAAGTGTGTTCAGGGCTGGAAAGCATTTCCCTTGAAGTACAATTGTTTGGTGTTTCTATTATTGGGCTGTCTTGTGCATTTGGTTGGACAAAAGTGAAATATATACTGGTACAATTTATATTTCAGCTTCATCCCTAAGGCTGAAAGTTAATTGAAAATAGATCCGGGAGACCTTAATGTTGAGGTGGAATTTCTGAATTTGTATTAAAAGCGGGAAACCTTAATGTTGAGGTGGAATTTCTGAATTTGTATTAAAAGCCATTTTTGGGAAAACAAGGTATGAGAGCTGAATGGACTGAGATCGCTCTCTTGGTGAATAAGGAGTTGGGCATTTTAGTTGTTTGGTACCTTGGAGAGGTGCTCGACCTATTATAGGTTGTTGGGTGTGAAACCCTAGTGTGCTTTGGAGGAAGTGCTTGAAACCTAGAAGGGTATTCTACTTGATTTGTTGCTGATTTTTGCTTTGAGGTTGATTCAGATTTGCAGGTATGAGCACTCTTGATCTTAGATAGTGTGGCAAGTTGGACGGTGCTTCCAATTTTACATCTTGGAAATACAGGCGGCAAATGCTATCGGAAAAGGCCAAGCTTTGGGAACATATTGAGAATGAGATCATTGCACTTGTCGATCCAAAACTATTGGTTGTGCATACTAAGACGGAGGCCATGGCAAAGATGATCCTTCTTCTTGCAGTGAAGGATCATTTAATCACTCACATTGCAAATAAGACAATTGGCAAGCATATGTATGATGCCTTTGTGGGATTATACCAGAGTGTAAGTGTTTATAGGAAGATGCTCTTGAGAAACAAGCTTTCAACCATCAACATGAGTGACACACACACAGTGGTGAGCCACTTGGCCAGGATCACAGAGTTGAGAGATCAGTTGGCTGCCAAATGGACAAAATTGGAGGATAGGAGTTGGTGCCCATTTCTTGAATGGGTTTACTCCATCTTTGAAACCCTTTGTCCAAGATGTTTTTGCTCAGGAGAATTTACCTAATTGTGATAAGTGTTGGGATGAGATTTTGCACGAAGAGATAAGGTTGGAATCTTCTTTAGTGAAGCAAAAGGAAGTAGAAGAGCTAGTCCTCGTTAGGAAGACAAGGAAGGGAAATAAGAAAGGATGCAAGAAGGGTAAGAAGGGTAAGAAGGGAGGTTCAAGCTAAAGTATGAAAGCTTTGAGTAATGTGAAATGTTGTAGGTGTTTCTAGATGGAACATAATGCTAGCTAGTGTCTGCGAGAGAAGAATGGAGGACCAAGTAGCATACATAGCTTGCAGAGAATGCATGTACCGTAGCAAAAGTTGATGAGTTGGCATCCCAACTTGAGACGACCTCCTCCATGGTCTCTTGTGTGTCTTCCAACATTGTGTCAAGTTTTGGATGGTATATGGAAGTGGGGCATCGAGATGTATAACTTATGACAAGAACTCTTCAACAAGATTCAGGAGTAAGAGGGAGGAATGAGTGTGGAGTTGGGTGATGATGTTCCTTATCCTCTAAAAGGAGTGGGCTCCATTTCCTTGTAGATGCCATCAGGTGATGTTCTTGAGTTGAATGATCTTTGTTTGGTCCTAGTTTAAAGAAAAATCTTATTTCAGTTTCTTGTATGATAGATTTTTTAGTATAGTGGCATTTGAAGGACAACGATGCACTATCAATGATTGTAGTCTAGAAAGTCCAAGGACTTTGGCTATTGGTGTGTGAGATGGTGGCCGTTATAGGTTTGCTTGTTGATCTCGTGTCACTTGTACATACCAGTGGGAAGTTGGGTAAGCCTTCTAGTTTTGAGGAGGCATATGTAGAGCATGTATGGTGTGATGCCATGGAGATAGGTTCAAAACCTATTGTAGGATCAATGATTGATTTGCAGCTTGCAATTGATGGGAGTATTGAAGAGTTCTAGTACAAAGCTTGATTTGAAATGGATTATTTTATAATTTTTCTATTTTGGTGCTTTCTTGGTGGAAATTGAAGTTATTGTCTTGTAGGGCCCATTTAAGAGGCATGTCTCGCTTTGGTGATTTAGGGTCTAGAAACTTTCAAAGCTTGTTTGAGTCATCAAATAACATTTTTTAGGGTTAAAACATAAGTCTCTCAACGTTGTTCTACACATCGAGAGCATTCCAATGACAAAGATCATCTCAATTGGAGTTCATATGAGGAAGTTATGCCTCCTGCAAGTTGACCTATCATGTTGACCACCATGATACCGAGTGGATGCCACGTCAGCTTCCATTACTCTCACATGGGAATTTAGTCATGTGTGGATTTTCAAGAAGATTCTATAGGGTCCAAAACCCTAACCCTAATTGGGAGTTAAGGCATGCAAAAACCTTAATCCTAACACTAGATGACTATTATTACATGTTAAATATTGGGCTGTTAGGATAGGAAGGGGTTCCATTCTTATTGTATTGAGTATCGTTCTGTAGTAGAGTAGAGCATTGAGGGTAGGATATAGAAGTAGAATATAGTAAGTAGAATATCTTGTAGAAACCATATAGGCCATAGTGTCTATTACGCTTCTACAATCTACAACGTTCCATCAGGTTGTTTGGTAGAGAAGGGCTACAATTTTCAAAAGGCCAAGTGTGGGGCTGTCTGTGTATGGTTGGCCATGATCGGGCTCTTTGGTTTATTATTGGAAGTACTATGGCTTAGTGGCATTGCTGACTGCACTTTATGGGGCTTTTAGTCCTGTGGTTGGTGTCTGGGGCTTCCAAGGGTGGGCAATCGGGTCACATGACTACCATGTTTTTTCTGCTTTGAGGTTGACTATGTTTCATCTAGGGAGGATATCCCTAGCTTATCAACCCTCTCACACCCCACTTGGACTTTCTTTGTAGCTTATTAGACCCTTTCTAACCAAATTGACCCTATGACGTCATCATGTTGATGAAGCCTCAAGTTAAGGCAAGGGGGACGTTGAAGGACTTTTTTCATCACTCTGGGGTTAGTAGGGGCATGATGCCCTCCTTAGGCTCACTGTTGCCGTCATAGTGATGCCTTAGCTTGCTTATTTTAGCATTTTTCATCATTTTATGCTAGTTTTAGGGTCTAGTCCCCAACATGTGGGTGACATTCCCTAATTTTGTCTTAATTTAGATTATTTTATTGTTTTAATTTTAAATTGACAAATTAAGACATGTAGGCTTGATAAAAAATTAAATCTTGTGCTAGGATAGATATAAATATCCATTCCAAATTCATTTGTAAAGCACAAGACTTGGGATCAAATGATTATTCTTCTTTTTCTCTTACTTTATGAGCTCTCTTGGTGATGTGCACTTCTCTTGGATGTCTTCCCTTGCTTGGATGGTGAATGGTGGATGAATCTAAGGCTTCTTTTTGCACATGCTATGGTTGGTGCTAGAATTGTTTGCTAAATATATGTTCGAGAATGACCTAAAGCTCTTTCTTTGCTCATTTCTTGGTGAATATTGGTAAGTCGATGCTTCTATGTGGATTGAATGGTGGTGTATTGCTGCATTTTTCTAAATTAGGGCTCTTTATCAATATTCTATCAACTTTGTGTGAAGGAAATGCCTTGTATTAGGGTTTCCTTTTGCTTTTAGGGCCTTGGGCTTCTTCATTTGCCTTGGTTAGGCTCACCTACCGAACCCTAGAGGTTGCTAGATGATGCCCTAGCTTGCAAATACTAGAGGGACATTCTAAGAAAGGGAGACTAGCCATGATCTCTCAAAGCTCTAGAGATTGAGATGACATCATAATTC
Source organism: Larix kaempferi (assembly GCA_027924585.1). Classification (NCBI taxonomy): domain Eukaryota; kingdom Viridiplantae; phylum Streptophyta; class Pinopsida; order Pinales; family Pinaceae; genus Larix; species Larix kaempferi. The sequence continues at coordinate 25,130,789 of BSBM01000445.1, forward strand.
GCTTCTCTTGTCAACTTTTTTACTAGTTTCAACATTTAATGTATTATAGTTAGGCTACATTTTCATGTTAGTTAGCTGCATTTTTATCCACAAAAACCCTAAAAATAAGAAAATTCACAACTCCAAAAATAGCCTTGAGTTTGTAATTTTGGTCCTCCCTACAAATTCGCCCTAGTGGATTTATCCACAGATCTTGAAGGGCGTCCTGATTTTATGTGTAAAAAACCCTAAAAATCATGTATTGTAAAAAAAGCCCTAAAAATTTACATAAATTCGAAAACCTAAAAATATTTGGAATTTGCAAAATTTGGTCCACCCCTCAATTTCGCCCTAGTTGAATTGTCCACAGATCATGAAGGGCATCCCATTTTGCCCTAATGCATTAGGAAGTTGAGAACCCTGGATCTCACTTACCTTGGGCCACGTTAGGGTTTTGACTTCACCTAGGGCTTCACCCTATCCTCCTCCTTCCTCTTTTCCTTAGAGCGCGCTTTTTTTAGGGTTGCCTTGGGATACATGGAGGTGCATTGGTATATGTGAGTTGCATTGGAATCTGTAAATTGGAAAGGTGATTGATGATATACATGATTAGCTATTGAACTAACTCCTTAATTAGGTCAAGTTGTCTTCTTTATATATGTTTGACTCCATACAAGGCACTGATCTAGTTACAAGGTCATGGAAAGGTATTTGCATGTGTGATGTTTGCAGGTATCATTTAGGGCTCTCCCCTGGGTTTAGGAGTTACCCGAAGAAGTTAAGAGGCTAGGCTGTGGTGACATTTGGGTCTAGACCTCTTCCATATGCTTACCAATCATTAGCATTTACTCTACCTTGTGTTGCTTATTTATGACAGCTAGTTTGAGCGGTAACATTTTTGGCGCCATTGTCGGGGACCTCTAAAGACAATTGAGGTGGTTATTTGTGGTCCTACCTTGGCAAAAACGACAATTGGTAAGTCTGGAGGTAAGTCTTTATTAATATTATCATATATATTTCTTTGAGGACCAATCCTGTAGGACTTAACTGGGGACTCCAATCATTAAAGAAGAATTTAAAAAACAACCTCCATTATTTGGGTACTTTCTTGTTTTGTACTTTGGTGAGATTTGTTTAATCCAACTTGATAGGTCTCTCCTGGTGACTATCACTGAAGAAAATCTAAAGAGGTACTCTACAAGAAGGCCAAGAGGTAAGCTTTGTTCTGTCATTTGATAAGATTTCATTAAAGGCTAACCTTGCAAGTTCTATCTGGTGAGTCCACTAAAGAAAGCAAGTTAGAGAAATACAATTCAAAGCAAGAAAATGATATGGAGCTTTTTGATCTGCTGGATTTCTCAAACAGTCCAGGATATCCAAATGTTGTGGATAAAGATGCCTTTCAGGCCGTTCCAAAGTTTAAGGCACTTGAAGTGGGCTACAAATATCTTGTGGCATGGGATTTTGTGGCTGAGGATGCTAGAATGAGATTATTGGTGATATCCCTTGACTTGCAGAATAATCAATACGTTGAGAAATGGTATAAGAATCTTCCTCCCAAGGGGATATCTTCATTTTTTCAACTAGTTGAGGTGTTTAGCAATGACTGGGGTCCCTACATGTTCGGAGAAATTATTGAAACCATAACCTCTCTTCCAAAGGAGGAGATCTAAGAAGTCCTTGTTCCAATCAATCCTATCAAAGAGGTTCCAGAAAACCCTAAAACAAACCACGTCACAGAAATCCGAGATGAAGATCAAGATGGCTTGCTTGAAGAAACTATTCTTCAAGACCTTGTTGATGACATCATAATCCTTATGTCCAAAGATGAAGTTACTCCTGAAGGTGAGGATAATGTCGCTCTCAAAAGAGATGACCAAGAAACCTTTATTGAAGAAACTGAAGAACATAAAGAAGTAGTGAGTTCTCCTAATACAGTTCCTTATGATGTCTTGGGCCCCTTGGAAGAGAATGACATGATTTTTGAAGATAATGATTATTGGAAGTTCCTTGGTCCTCCGATATATAATTTTTCAAGACCTAACACTATTATTTTTTCTGAGCCCTCCAACAATTTGAAGCAATCAATTGACAAAGATATGATTATTCCTTCTCCTTGTTGTATCAATGATGAAGACTGGATCAACCTGTTTGCTATAACATTTGATGAAGCCCTTCTAGATATGGATCCTATTATAGACGATCATCACATGTAGCTATTCCATAGAGGTTTGGAAGATTTTGCAAGCCACACCTCTAATGAGATTCCTTTAGGCTTACCTCGGTCGTGCTTACCTAGCATCAAGGAAACTATGGGATATCATACATAAATTTCTTTTATAGTCAGTCGATGGCGGATCCCGATCGTCATTCCCAGCAGCATCCCTCAAGTAATATTGTAGAAGTTGATCAACCCTTTCTATCCAGTATCGGTAAGTTTTCAATGATGCATCTCAATGGAACTAAGACACATATGTGGACAAGTATAATATTCACTTCTCATTTCCATGATATTTATTGTTTATCTTTTCACTTGAAATGTGAAGGTATGAATCTTGTGGCTGACAATTTCAAAATTTTAAGGATTATTCGGCATACTAACATGATTATTACAAAGATGAATAGCATGTTTGCACGTCCAAAAGAATGCTTGAGCAGGTGCACAAATATGTTACAAACTTACAACTAGCGTTCAAAGGTACTTATGTTGATTTCCAAGGCTCACCTTTGCAAATGATCCCCGAAGTCCATAATCAGACAACCAATTCTATGCGAGAAAATTTCTTGACACGAATATATGATGAAGACAGTTTTTACTTGAGCCTAGTATAGGCCTGGAAAGATAAAGCTTGTGAAAGTAATCATTCTCCATGGCATGAATTTCAAGGCTTCTAGATTCTTAGGTTCAGTCATCCTTACGTCTCCATTTTGGCAAAGATACTGGTATGTACTTGGCTTATCCTTGATGAGGCCTTGTCTTGGATTATCTCTAAAGAGAAAGGAAGAAGGCCTGGTATGAATGATATGCTCAGGTGGCTACATTGGTGGTATGATTTCACTTGACCCTTTTTCTGTTATCATGATTAGGGTAGGTAGGTCTAGTTTCATTTTTAGTTCAACATCTACCGTTACACATGCATTGCATTTGTTGTGCTTTCATGTTTAGTTAGTGGCATTTAATTTCGAACAAGGCAGGACATAAGTGTCTGCCTCCGGTGCATATAATGTCCTTGTGTGTTAGATATGTGTGCAGGTCTATAGGTACCCAAAGGATTCTAGGGGGTTCTCATATACTTCCAAGAAGAGCATATGTCTCGCAGTTGGAGCCAGTGTTACACTTCTGTAATCTATAGCGTTCCAATAGGTCGTTTGGTAGAGAAGGGCTAAAATTTTCAAAAGGCCAAGTGTCGAGCTGTCCGTGTATGGTTGGCCATGACCGGGCTTTTTGGTTTTATTCTTGGAAGTACTATGGCTTAGTGGCATTGCTGACTGCCCTTTATGGGGCTTTTAGCCCTGGGTTTGGTGTTCGGGGCTTCCAAGGGTGGGGCATTAGGTCACATGACCACCATGTTTTTTCTGCTTTGAGGGTGACTATGTTTCATCTGACTATGTTTCATCTAGGAGGATATCCCTAGCCTATCAATCCTCTCACACCCCACTTGGACCTTCTCTGCAGCTTATTAGACCCTTTCTAACCAAATTGACCCTATGGCGTCATCATGTTGATCAAGCCTCAAGCTAACGCAAGGGGGACATTGAGGGACTTTGGTTCAAGCTGTTAAGAAATGGAAGCATTATCTAATGGGAAAGGAGACTATCCTCCTCACTAATCATCAACAATTGTAGTTTTTGCATGCCCAGAGTAAGCTTCAACAAACTAGACATTACAAGTGGTAGCAATTTCATCTTATCATCAAATATAAGGGCAACACTAATAAGTTGATTGACATGCTCCTAAGGCCATCGATATCCAAGATCATAGTTTTTGGAACTCTTATGCAAGTGGAGCCTTTCACCCATGATGCATACAAAGAGGCATTTAAAAAAATGGGGACTTTAAAGAGATGTTTCAATAACTATAGGGCCAATTTTGTGTAGAAGAAGGTGATAGTAAGGCTCACTATCATCTCCAGGATGGGTTGCTCTACAAGCTAAACAAGTTCTATGTTCCTAAAGGTGAAAGATTGCATAATATTGAAGAGGCTTACACCTCTAAAGTTGCAGGGCATTTTGGTGTTGGGAAGATAGTTGCCAACTTTTATAGGTATATTAGAGGATGCAACTTGGTATATTAGAGGATGCATACTTTGTTATACCAAAAGGCCCAAAAACATAAGGCAAGGCTTATTCCATCCTTTACTTGTACCTACCAGACCGTGGGAGAGCATCTCCATGGATTTTGTGGGTGGTTTGCCAAGAACAAGGGACATGACTTAATTTGTGGTAATCGACAATTAAAAAGACTATCAAGGGACAAGATGCAACAAATATGTTCATTGAAAAGGTCTAGGTACACTTTGGGATACCAAGGAGCATCATCTTAGATAGAGATATATCAGATTTCTTAGTACCTTTTGGACTACACTTTGGGAGAAGATGGACACTAACTTGAAGAGATCAACTTTCCATCTACAGATAGATGGGCAAATAGAAGTAGTGAATAGGACATTGGTTCAACTTTTGAGAGGTTACAATTAGGAGCATCCAATGACTTGGGACAAAAGTTTGATTTGTATTCAACACTCTTATAATAGAGCAATCCACGCTTCTACTAGTAAGTCCACTTTGGAACTTGCTTTGGGTATTTGCCACCTTTGCCCTAGATGTTGTATACGAATAGTAAGGAGTGAGGGAAGGCACAACAAGAGAAGCATTGAAGGCTGGAAAATTCATTGACAAGATTAAGCATATCCATTTGCAAGTATAGTTACATTGAGGAAGTCACATTTGAAGTACAAGGCTTGGCATGATCAACACAAATTCGAGAAAACATTCAAGGTGGGGGTGTAGAGTTTGGTTGCATCTAAACAAAGAAAGGCTATAGGGTCTTGGTAAGAAGATCAAGGCTCTATAGTATGGTCCTTTTGAAGTGTTGGAGAAGGTGGGTGATAATGCCTATAGACTCAATCTACACCTGTATGTGCATATTTATTCAGCAGTGAATGTGGATAATTTGAAACTCAATGAGCCTTCTATGTTGGACCAAGAAACTGATGAGTAATTTCTACCTACCATAGAGGACTTAACACTAGAAGCTTAAGGTAGAGTTAGCAGAAGATCTAGTTTACAGAAGAATCCATAATGACTAGAAAGAGGTAGGATGAACTCTAGTAGGTTGGGTTGAAAGACAACTGCAGGCAAGGCCAGATGTTACTCCAAGGAGAAGTTAGAGGAAAAATTTCCTCACCTCTAGTAAAAGATTTTGGGGACCAAAAGCTTGCCTAAATGGGAAGGTATGTTTTGAAGTGAGTCATTATATAATTTGTCATCTATTTTGGTACTTTTTGTATGGAAAAAAATTGGAGTTATTGGCTTGTAGGGACCATTTTAGGGGCAATTCCCACTTTGGTGATTTTGGGTCTATTATCCACTAAATTGCATTTAGTGGATTCCGAGTGAACCCTCGAAGACTTGAACAATCTAATTGTTCATCATTTGAGTTCAGAAGTCCATCAGGCCTTCTAGGCCCTTTTTATTTTTTGTACCACATGTTCATAACCCCTTAGGGGATTTGTAATAAAATGTGCTATCATGGTAGTTGTATGTAAAAGACTCGACTTCCTAGGACTTAAACATTAATCCGACTAGCCAAGAGTGTTTTTTCCTAAGTTGCACTGAAACGGATACAGATACGGGGAGGGGGGGGGGCGGGGGGACACAGATACGGCAAATTTTCAAAAAGTCTGGATACGATACGGCAGGGAAACGACACATATATATATATTTAAAATCTAACTAAAATTTGACAAATTTAATATGTAAACTTTAATCTATATAACATAAAGTTTTCTATAACAAATTGGAGGTTCAATTTAAATAAAGTTTATTCAAAATACTTTAATATTAACAAATTGAAATACAAATGTATTTTGAACCTCATTGAAATATAAATTGGAGGTTCATTTAAATTTAATCTATCTAACATAAAGTATAAAATATAAAGTTAAAAGTTTACAACTTTACATATTAACATATTTTATGTAAATAAACCTAACCCTCCGAACATATTTTCTTAAACCAAGAATTTGTATGTAAATACAACTTTACATTACATATTATATAATTTAAAATTTTAAGTTTTTTTAATATAATAAATTTATAATATATATATATATATTATATATATTATAATATATATCTTGCCTAGTTGGAACGATCCGAGTGATTGATCGACGACCAACAACACACACGACCCCTGCATACGTATTCAATGGACCCCTGCATACAACGGACGACGGCGTATTCAACAGACGACGGCGTATTCAGCGGATGACGGACAACGGTTTAGCTCGGCGGCCCCTGCACACACGACCACGATCTGTTTCCAATTCAGCTGATCCGTATCAGCTTCATTTGAAACGGATCAAAGCCGTTTCAACTCCGTTTCAAACCCGTTTCCGTTTCTGAAACGGGGAACGACGTTTCAGGGTTTAACCTAGACGTTTCCGGTAACGAAATTAGTAGCAAAAGTGCCCAAAATCACTTTAAAAGTGACTTGGGCAAGTTAGAAAAAAGGCCTAAAAATTCTAAGTTAAAAACTGGTTTAAGAAAACAAATAACTAAGATGGATTGGTTAGAAAGCCAACCCTCTTAGTGTTGATTTTTCCTGAGCAGCATCGAGTGCCATTCTCTGGGAGAATGGAGGCACCTGGTCAGTTACCAGGATATTGACCCAATCTGGGACTGGAAACTCAGCCTGGGGCTGAGAGCCATTCTCTGGGAGAATGGAGGCACCTGGTCAGTTACCAGGGTATTGATCCAGTCTGGGACTGGAAGCTCAGCCTAGGGCTGAGAGCCATTCTCTGGGAGAATGGAGGTACCTGGTCAGTTACCAGGATTTCACTGTAAGCCCTAGACCGGGTCTGGGCAAGTGATGTACTCCTCCACTTGGTCTTGGTGGCAACAGGAGGGTGAAGTAAAGCAATTAATTTATCTCCTTATGATGATGCGCTTGGAGTGGACATGAAGACCTTGAAGAACACCTGGATGATTTATTGAAGAACCATAGAACCCAAGCACCACTTGGCTTGGTCCATGAACCCACCAGTTAGAAGAAGAAAAATAAATATGTATTTATTTATTTATTTTGGGTCAACTCATTATTGGAGGAAAAGACAAAATAAAATGATGAATGATGTGAAGAAAATAAAATATATATGCTATATATATATATATAGAAGGGTCATCCTCAAATTAATTCACTAAATGAAATTAAATATCTATAAAAGATACAGGTTGGCCTCAATAATTAAATTAAATTTATTGGCTAAATTAATGCAAGTCGGCCTCATTTATTTTGTGAGGAATTACTCCACTATAAATACGGAAAGTAAACTCATCATTCAAACATAAATTCGTGTGCTTTGAGGACAACTCTGAGAACAGTTCGGTGGTGCCAATAAGACAGTTCGGTGGTGTTAAGAAGACAGTACAGTGGTGTCATTTGACTGATTCAAAAGATAATGTGTGGGTGACCTTCTTACTTGCTGGGTTATATATACTTACTGGTTCTTACTACTGTGCATACCCGAGCCCTGCTAAGGGTGACCTTCTTACTTGCTAGGTTATATATACTTACTAGTTCTTACTACTGTGCATACCCGAGCCCTGCTAAGGGTGACCTTCTCACTTGCTGGTTTATACACTTACTGGTTCTTATTGCTGTGTATACTCGAGCCCTGCTAGGGCATTCTTTCTGTTCATTCAATTTCATAGATAAGGTCTGTCCCTCAGTTTTGGCAGCCATTAAAACACCTGCAGATTATAACAGTCCCTAGAAAAGGGCTCAAACAGGTCACAGCACCCTCAGTAGGGTATACATCAGTGGGCATTGGCATCTACAGGATTGTACAGGCTGAGTTTGAAACAGCTTCAGGCATCTAGTATCAGTTGCACTCAGTGACAGATCAGGATTAGCAGAGCAGGGTTCTCTTGGTCAGTAAAATACATTCTAATTGTTGAAGAGGCTTGATATTAGCCTGCTATTGTACAAACTCAGCTATCTCATTTTGGAGATAAATTATTATTATATTGCTTTGGGGTTTTTGTCCTTGAAAGGTTTCCCCGTGAAAACTACTGTGTTCTATTTTATGTGTATTTACAGTTAGCCATCTCTGCATTTTTTATTTTACAGTCTGCTATTGCTATCATTTTTCAATTTTTAACACTTAGGGTCTTGGACAGCCTTGAAAAGGCAGCCAATAAGGCACTTGCATGCTCGATTTTAGCTTTTAAAACTTGAAAGAAAACTAGTTGATTAACAAGTTTAAAAAATGCTTTGAAAAGACTTGCAAAAAACCAACTATTTTCTAAGCTAGATCTATCTTTGAATGATCAATTTTATGGAAAAATTAGATCTATGCAATCTACTCTTATAACTTAGATCTAAAAAGATAATTAAATTTTAAATAATGTAGATCTAAAGAACAAGAGGAGATAACCAGAATGTGTGAGAAATTTAGAGAAGAAGGTGGAGAAAAGCCTCCTTTGAGGAATGGGCAATGGAGTCCCTATGTAGCTCCGAGAAAGACTATGCTTCTCAAAATAGAAGTTGGAGAGCAAAGGAAACAAACAAGATCCTTTGCAAAGTCCAACGAGGTACCTATAGATCCCTTCACACTTGCACAAAACTTGTTAAATCATATAGTAAAATCCTAGATTAAAAATAAGGAGAGCATACTCGTAAGCAAACCAATATGCAAAATCCTAGATCTTTAAACTAGCAATTTTAATTGAGAAATGGAACTACATTACTCAATTCTATTGATCATACTAATCATATAAGGCTAAAGACTTACAAAGCAAGAGCAAATACAAAATGAAACCATAAGATTACCTCACTTAACACATGGAGCAATGATCATCCAACTTGAGAGAAGACACAATGAGACCTCCAAAGCCTTATTCCATTAACAAATATTAAAAAAGAAGCTTACAATAGGAGCAGAGGTTCCCACACTTCATGAAGAGAAGGACGAATGCTCTTGCTTTTATAGAGAAAGAGAGGAGGGGGGCGCAACTCCCAAGAGAGGGTGCATCTCCTTGATTTAGGCGTCAATCTTGAGTTGATTAGCTTGATTGATATGTGATTGGATTGGCATCCAAGAAGGATGCGCCACCTCTCAAGAGGTAGGTGCATGCCTTCTTTGGATTCTATACCACTCAAGAGAGGGCTGCCACATGGCAAATTCGCCCAACACATGAGACTTGCGCCCCTCCTAGATAGAAGCTAATTTGACCTCTTAAGATATGACTCCAATCCTCCATGATTTGGCAATCAATCACATCCTTGACACCTCTAGTTAACTGAGATTGTGTCTCAATCACTTTCCTTGATTTATGGGATTGACATTTTGCCATTATTATTTATTTTTTGCCAATTAAATTGGTCTTTTTGGGTTTTTTTCGAGTAAAATATTATTTTCTGAGATAAATACTCTCTCGAAACTTAGGATAAGTGGGTTTATGGGTTTAGTGGGTGCTTTGGATTAGAAAACGCGCATCCACTTGACAAATTACGCCCACAAATCACACTTTTATTACATTTTCAATTTTTCCAATTAAAATATTAAAAAATAGTCTAATTTTACGGGAAAAATTATTTTTCTCAGAAATTAAAAAAAATCTTAGGGGACCTAGTACATGTCCATATGACTCAATTTTAGTGTCTAGCATGTTAATATACATTGACACGTGAACTTTAATAACCACACCTAAGGCTTAAGCACCAGGACGGACATTCCAACTTTGGAGGAAGCGGGTGAAAAACTCGAAAATTATACACAACTTGTTCAACAATGCATAATTAACAAGGGAAAAAACACCTTGGAATACTCGTCTTTGATGCCTAAGTCTTAGGAAGGCCAAGTCCTTTACAAAAAGTCCATGCTAGCACACTTTATTACAATTCCCCCAATGGGGTATGAACATGTGGTACAAAAAATAAAGGGCCTAGAAGGCTTGAATGACTTCTGAACTCTGATCATGAACAAGTATCCTTATTCAAACTTTGTTGGATCACTTGAAATCCGATTAAGTACAACTTAGTAGGCAACAACAAGTATGCCAAGATTGTTTTTCCAAGTATTGACAACAAAGCAGCAGGGACACTAGACTTGGTGCATTTAGACCTTTGTGGTCCAAAGTCCACTGTATCATTAAAGGGTTACGAGTACTATGTAACCTTCATTGATGACTTCTCCAAGAAGGCCTGGATTTACTTTCTGAAGAGCAAGGAGTCACAAGAAGTCTTATAGAGGTTCAAAGAGTTTAAAGCTCCCGTGGAGAACCAAACGGGGAGGAGGATCCGGGTGTTGTGGTCAGACAATGGGGGAGAGTATAACTCCAAGGAGTTCAATGAGTTCTGTGCACAGGAGGGGAGTCAAGAGACAATTGATAGTACCTACACCCCACAGCAAAATGGGTTGGCAGAGAGGAAGAACAAGGCAATTGTTGGTGTAGCGAGATCTATGCTGCATGATCAAGGTTTGCCATTCTTTCTTAGGGAAGAGGCTTGTAACATAGCAGTGTACATTCAGAACATGAGTCCCCATAAGGTTTTGGGGTGCAAGACTCATGAAGAGGTTTTCTCAAGATAGAAGCCTAAGGTTGGGCATTTTAGGATATTTGGATGCCTTACATACTCACATGCCCGTTAAGAGAAGAGGACAAAGTTGGAGGCCACAACAGAGAAGGGAATCGTTGTAGGGTATGATGAGACTTCGAAGGCCTACCGCATATACATTCCTACGAGGAGATAGACAATCGTGAGGCGGGATGTGAGTTTTGAGGAGGACAAGGCTTTCAGGAAGTCACATGAGTTGGAGAAAGGGGAGCAGTAGGCTCCCACACCTCAGGATGGTACAATGCAGAGTTCTACTTCACAGAGTTCAGGGTCTCAGGTATTAGGGGTGACGGGTTCCCCAGGTACAGGATTACAGAGTAGTGGTCAACCGGTTTCAGGTTCACAGGTTATAGGTTCATGGGCTCCAAGGTCGCAGACCATTGGTGCTACATCATCAGGTACATAGCCTCAGGTGGTTGATTGTGATGAGCAGGATTAGTTCCCTCCATAGGAGGTTACTTCAAGGAAGAGGAAGCCCAAGTGGCTTCAAGATACCTTGAAAGAAGCTCAGACTGTGGGGACTCCCAAGAGGACTATGAGAGAGAGTAAGTTGCTTGAGAGGTTTTGTAGCTATTTGGCTATGGTGAGCAGTATTAGTGAGTCTAAGCCATCTTCTTATGACCAGGCAACAGGCGAGCAGGTCTGGAGAGATGCCATGGTGGAAGAGTATGCTTCCATTATGAAGAATGATGTTTGGGAGGTTGTGCCGAGACAAGAGGGGAAGTCAGTGGTGACTTCTAAGAGGTTCTACAAGATAAAGTATGCTGCAGATGGCAACATTGAGAAGTACAAAGCTAGGTTTGTGGCGAGAAGGTTCTCACAGGTAGAGGGAGTCGACTATGATGAGACCTTCGCTCTAGTAGCTCGGTATACTTCGATCTAAGCAATGATCTCCATTGCAGCAGAGATGGGTTGGAAGATCCACCAGATGGATGTGAAGACAACGTTTCTGAATGGACTCATATGGGAGGAGGTGTACATAAAGTAGCCAAAGGGATTTGAGGTGCATGGGAGAGGTTCTCATGTGTGCAGGCTGAGAAAGGCATTATACAGGCTGAAGCAAGCTCTGAGAGCTTGGTATTTGAGGATTGATAATTACTTGTAGCAGTTGGGTTTTCAGAAGAGTGAGGTAGATCCCAATCTCTACTTCATTGTGGTTGATGGGGAACCTCATTTTGGTACTGTATGTGGACGACTTGTTTATTACAAGAGCAAAGAAATTCATATCCAGCTGCAAGAGCGATCTTGTTTAGATTTCGAGATGAAAGACATAGGACTGATGCATTACTTTTTGGGTATGGAGGTTTGGCAGGAGGATGGGCATTATCTTTCTGGGACAGGGCAGATACATAGTTGACATTTTGAAGATATTTCAGATGGAGGACTGTAGGTCTATGGACACACCTATGACAACCAATTGGAAGAAGCTTGTAGCTTCTGAGGGTGAGTTGGTTGATCCCACTAGGTACCGTTAGCTTATTGGATCATTAATGTATCTGGTCAACACTAGGCCAAATCTTTGTTCTGCTGTCAATACATTGAGTCAGTATATGGTGGAGCCCAGGAGTATGCAATGGGTGGCAACGAAGCACGTGCTCAAGTATCTTCAAGGTATAGTGGACTATGGACCGAACTACGAGAGAGGGGATGGAGTACAGTTGATTAGCTATACATATTCTGATTGGGTAGGTAGTGCAATGGATAGGAAAAGCACCTCAGGGTGCTGTTTCAACTTGGGTTCAACAGTTGTGTCATGGCTTAGCAGGAAATAGAAGTTAGTGACACTGAGTTCTACAGAGGCAGAATACATGGCAGCTAGTCTGGCTAGTTGTGAGGCTATTTGGCTTCGCAAGATGCTAGTTAGTTTATTTCATTAGTAGTTGGATCCAATTGTGATTTACTGTGACAATCAAAGTTGCATGAAACTCACGGAGAATCCATTATTTCACGACAGGTCCAAGCATATTGAGATCATATATCATTTCATCCGAGATCATGTTCAGAGGAGAGCAGTTGAGCTTCAGTATGTGTCTACAGATGAGCAGGTAGTGGACATTCTCACGAAGTCACTGATGAAGGGCAAGTTTGTTTATTTCAGGGACAAGATGGGAGTGGTGCAGAACACTTTCCTTGTTAAGAGGGAGTGTTGAAAAGTTAACAAGAAAAGTGTCCAAGCCTTAACCTTGCTTCATGCAGAAGCAAAACCCTTTTTTGAGGTTGCATGTGGGAAATGCATGGATGCATTTTTTAATGTGGACGTGTTATTTTTGCATGAAAAATAAATTAGGTATTCTGATTCCTAAAAGGCAGTTAAACCTAAAAGAAAGTTGAGAAGGAAAAATGAGAGCGTATTATTCAGTATTGAGAAGCAACACAAAGGGCGAATAAGTGCATGAGGAGAGGGGACATTCTTGAGAAGAGAAGGGCGTATTTCAGAGAGAGTGAGGGCATAGATCTGAGGAGAGATTGAGCACACTTGATTTGAGGCAGAGAGAGGATTCATTGGAGGCTGAGATTGTTTTTGAGAAAGATTGAATCCAACTGCAGATTATTCATTGATTTAGTTGACAGAGGGGGCACACTTTTGAGAGGAGGGAGTGCACTTCATTGGAGGAGGGCGAGCTCAGGGATTGAGTTCATTAGACAGAGAGAGGGCAATCACCAAGAAGGTGATCCAGTAGTAGAGGGGTGTGAAGCCCAAGTCAGAGAGTAGGTTTTTCAGAGAGGGGCGTATTCACAGAGGGGTGCATTTCCCATTCATCTAGCAGAGATCAGATTTGTGCATCAGAGTCGTAGGCTCAGAGATAAGTTTGTGTTGGAAGTTTTCTGTTGTACCTCATTGTAACTACTTGAGATAATAAAATCTATTCTACTCTCTCACTGGTTTTCTTGCAAGGGTTTTTCCAAGGTCACTTTGATCAAAAACTTATGTGTCTATTGTTATATGTGTGATTGCTATTGACTAAAAGAGTAGATAGATCTCTTGTGTTTCTTGTTCTAAATAATTGTTTATGCTATTTACATTCTCCATGGTTGATAATCAAGTTGTGCATCTAACTTGTGAGTTAGAGAGACTTGAAATCGAGTTAGGATCTGAGCATTTTTCTGAGATTTATGAAAAAATTACAAAATGAGTGTTACACCAACTTAAATCCCTAGGGATACATCTCGACTCACAAGGTGATACACTTATCTGAAGGAAATTATGACCACACCATAATATATCTTTAGCTATGGAACAACAATTAGTACATGAGCCACTATAGAGCAACACCAGTGACCCCTCATGGTCATATCCCACATAGAAGAAGGCAATTGCCATGTATCGACAAGTATAGCATATATCATAATAGTGGCATGAACTGAGAAGTCCCCATCAATCTCTGGCACATAAATGGTGATTTGAGCAAACTAGGAGTGTCTCTGGAAAATATCCATGGGTAGGCCAATAGATCTCATCTGTGGAACTGATAGATATGATAAAAAACACAAAGGCATTGATCATCGAGTCACCCCTACATGCTAGGGAGTAACACTCGTCAAGTGGACACCCTTTACATACACCATCAAGAGGCACTATGCTAGGTAGTCCATTAATCATATTAAACTTCACTATATGTTTCATACTTCGAAATTTAGATGTTTGATTCCTCATACTAAATTTTGCTTCAATCATCGGTCTTGGCTATGAGTGTAGTGGGTCTTGGATCTTACTTAGGGAAATGATGGAACTTATACAGTCTGTCTTTAGGGTCAAGAATACACTCAACAACAACATTGAAGTCATTGTTAATAGCCTTCACAACAAACCTTTCATACTAGAATTCAACCTTCATACGAGTCTGGGATAGTTGGGGTACATACAACAAATTGGCACCCAAACTTGGTAGTAGCACATGATAAATATCAATTATTACACCATTCCAACATTCAATCCTACTATAACCGGCAATAGTAAGTGCATAATCATTTGCAACAAAAATTTATGCTTTTGTAGCTTTACTTAATGAAGAAAAGAGAGAAGCATCCTTAGCCATATGATGGGTACAACTAGAGTTGACTATCCACTCACTTTTGGAAGTGTGAGCATGCAATGCTTGAGAAGCATTAATAGAGAAAGTATAGTCACATCTCCCTTACTTTCTGACAATCGATGTTGTAGATTGGTTGGTCGACTAGTCAACAATGGACACCTCACCTTTAAACTTTTTGACCTAATCCTCAAGATCTTTGGTCTTCTTCCAACAAACCTTCTCAACATGTCCCATCTTTCCATAGTATCAACAATTCTTCTTCTTCTTACCTTTCTTAGTTTATGGCAGATCATGATGCTTCTTATGGTCGGTCTAGTTGACCAAATACATATCATGGTAACCTCCATAATTTTTCTCCCAATTGTATCCTTGATGTCTTTGTCTATAGTTGTATTGATTTCTTCCCCTAAGGAGATGGTCTTGTTGCTTTTTTTCAAGTTTACCTTCATCCAACAACTTTTCCTAGGCCCTAATGAGCAAACAACAAGAATCAAAGGTATAGTCATTACCGTCTTGTTTTCTAGAAGCATAACTCACACAAAATGTTGAACAAAATGTCTTCAGATTCATCATTTTTAGTTCTATAAGTTAACCGTCCTTCAAAAAACCCTTTCCATATTCACCCAACTTCAACTGAAGTTCCTTCATGTGAGTTAAAAAGTCTTCAATTGATTCAAGGAGAGAAGATTTAAAGAGATTGGCTCTTTCTCAATCTGCATAACCTAAATTTTGTTGATCTTATCAAATAGTCTTCAACATCTTCCAGACTTGATTCAAACAATGGATCCCACTTGTATGGAAGCGAATATCCCTGGAGATGTAGGCTGTCATAACTCCCACAACTTCATACTTCTTATTGTTGATGGTGAACTTCCAAAGCTCTTTACTCTTTAATAGCGTTTCCATATCTTTTGCTTACATGCCATAGTTATGGTCATTCAGAATCATAGGTTCTTGCTTATAACTCGTTCACTCTTCAAAATCGTAATCCAATCTGCATGTTGAAACCCAAGTTAATCTACTAGACATATTTGACTTGACAAGAGCACATATACAAGTGACATCCTCCAAAAGCAACTTGTAAACAATATGTTGGTTCTCAAACCAACAACTTTGATACCATGTTGGAGAACTAGGGAAGTGCAAAAGTGAAGAAAAATGAATTCCAAGAGAGGTTGTGTAAATAGACACTACATAATCACAGGACCTTGCTGAACTTGTTGTTCCAACAGTTTGATGCTGATGACTTGGGGTAAATGGGTTTGGATGATGATCCACTAGTAGCACCATGCATGGTAGGCACTAGCCACACCACTACTACTATTGCAGATGTCTTTGAGGAGTCTCCCAAATCCGATCCAAAGGATGATCCTGCATTTTATCATGAGGATCCCATTCCCAACTATGGTTATGAGTTTGCTGATTGATCATGTTGATCATTGATATGTAGTAGCTTGTAGCATGCTGATTTTTGGACTCTATTAGCCATTTTGCTATATTCACCCTTACATGGTGCATACCCGACTTTGTGTATTTGGGCTCTAATGGTTTGGATTTATATTAATGTACATGAATATTTAAATTTTCATATTTTATGTATAATTTAGTAAATTGGTTCATAAACTGAGTCGTCTGTTGATTCTGATTCAAGCCCTGTCTGATCCTTGGCTTATTTTGAGTCTGATTTCGACTTTTAAAACATTGGTCATGCTGCATGCTGTAGGAAATATTGAGGACTGTTACAAGAGAAAGGTGGGTTACAGGACAATTGGTAGACAAGAGTGTAGGACAAGCCATTTGGTAGAAACAGAGGAGGTTCAATGTGTCTATGTAAGCCAACCTGAGTGAAAAAAAGGCGACCTCAGATCAATGAGCCTACTTGAGAACCAACCCAATCAATAAAACAAAGCCAGCTTTAGACCGGCGTGTAAGAGTAATGCTTATCCTCATTTCTAGAATTATTAATTTTGTGAAGAGAATTTGTACTGGATCTTTAAGGTGTTTATTGAAGTTTGGGTTTGTCTACATGTTGGGCTTGTAAAGATTTTTCAGAAGTCAGTTCAATATAAAAACAAAAGCTGTGATTGTGGAAGATAGTAGTTTTGTGAGTGAAATAATTTTCGAATCAAATTTAGTTGTGCAGTGCTATTGCAGTAGGTTGTCGACACTAAACCTTTAAGAAAATGGTTTGTCTATCCCATATTATGTTGGAAGTAAATCAAAAGGTTTAATGGTAAAATTTTTACCAGATGGGAACAAAGAATTCTTGTTATTTTTTAATATAGGTGCTTAGATAAAAATGTCTTAGGAAATGAATTGCAAAGTACAATAGATGAGGATGCTCAAGCTGAGTTTGATGCAAGAAATCAGGAGGCTGTGATGTCCATGATTGATAATATGCTGCCTGAAGTGCAAGACGTGATGATGCTTTCAAGATTTGGGAGCATTTGAAAAACATGCATGAGACATCAGATAAAGTTAGACCCTTTTTTTTTTTAGAATTCTTTATTTTCAATAAAGATGGAGGAATATTAGTCTTTTTAAGATCACTTATTGAAAATCACAGAGATTAGAGATCAGATGAAAGCCATTGATAGAAAAATTGAAGAAGAAGACATGGTAATAATTACGCTCAAAACTCTATTGCCATTGTATGAAAACTTTGTTGAGACCTTGAATATAACCTTTGGTAATGTTCATCTGACATTTGAGCAATTAAGTAATAAACTTTTGCACTATGATAAGTAGAAGATGTTTGGGTGCATTAGTGTGAATGGAGATTAGAGGTAGTCTTAAAAGCACAGTTAAAGGGCAAAGGCAAGCATGAAGATGTCCGCAAAAGTGTTGATTCGGATACTCAAAAAGCTGGGAAAGGTATGAAGTGTTTTTATTGTGGCGAGCTAGGACATAAGGCTAAGTTTTGCAGGAAACGATTGTGGGATGAAAAACACAACTAAGGGCCTTCTTTTAAAGATCTGTTTGGGAAAAATCATGCCAATGTAGTTGAATGTAAAGTGGAAGAAGAATTTTATGTGTCTTTGACTAGTAATGAAGGAGTCATTGAGAACAAAGCAGACTTGTACATTGATTATGGTGTGTCATGACACTTTACTGTTGGAAAGATCGGTATATTGATTTTGTTGAGGACAAATCCAACTTTATTTCAGTTGTCTTGAGTGGCAGAGAAGAGTACAGAGTTGAAGGAAAGGGAAGTGCGCAAATTCAGATGAGAGTGTTGGAATCGATTTAATACCGAGAGGAGGGGTGAATCAGTATTAGCACGGTTATTAGCAGTTTTTACCTTCTTTAATAGATTAGCCTTTACTTAATCTTTATCTTCTGTTATGCATCAGTAAATAAACATCCACACATATATGCACCACATAAACAACACATAACACACAAGATTTTTACGTGGAAACCCAAACGGGATAAAACCAAGGAATGCTTCTTTATAATGAGAAAGAATACATTCAAGGAAACACCGACTTCCTGTGTTTATCAGCACCAACCCCCTGGTTTTACAGGCACCAACTTGAAGGAAGCTTCTGCTCACTATGTTTCTCCAGCACCGACTGGAAGGAGGCACCAACCCCCTATCTTCTTTGTTTTATAGGCACCAACCTGAAGCAAGCTCCAACTCCATGTCTCCTTGCCCCGTCCAACCGCCCTGATGTCCAATGTATGTTGCTGCCTTATTGAACTTCAACTCTGCGCACTTCTTCAGATCTTCTGATGACAATTTTGCTGTGTGCTACCTTCGTATGCGGACTATACTTTGTCACTGCACTACATACATCATTTGACTTCTCATTCCTCTCAAATCATACTTCTGCTGATGAATTACTTCATGTACTGTGTGCTTCGCTGATTTTGCAATCTGCATCTCTGGTTATCTCAACGTTTTGTTCTGCATGACTACAATGACCAACTGATACTGTGCTTTCAATTGATAGTCTGCTGTTCTGAAACGAAGCACTAGTAACAGATGGAATTGCACACTTTTTGATGTGTCCGTTCTATTTAAGTGTTGCAGTCTCTTAGATTATCTGCGACATCTTGTGCATCAAATGATTCCTCCGTTTTGTTTAACACACTTGTCTCAGATCATCTACATCATGATGCGCCTATCGAATCATGCTGCCGTTCTGTTGTTGCGCATCAAATGGAGTTCTCAACTTCGCACACTTTCACTTCTGCTCATATGCATCAGCTAGACATCTGCGCTTTTGTCTCTACAACATTTGTGACTATCGGCGTGCTGATTGTAATACTATCCTTCGAAACATCAAGCACTTACGCATACTTCAGTATTTCTTCCTTTCAGTACTCGCGCATCTGTCACAGATCTATCGCATCATTGTGTGCACCATCAAAACTTCATTCTACTGCATGTGCGCATTTGGCTCTTCGCTAGATCATTCTGTTCTATCCACGAGCCCCCTTGATGCCTTGAAAAACAAACTGAAACTTGCACTCGAAGCTCTTATGCTCTTGCCATCAAGCTTACTTCCAAGCTCCAACTTGCATCTCTATTTATACATGTCCTGCACGGATTGTATGTTCACAAGTTGGTCATGACATCCATTCTTCCATACTTCACGGATTGTGCATATTCCACGTGTCATCTTCTGTGTTGTTGATGTGTTATCTGATATGTGTCTTACGCCCTCAAGGTCCACAACTTAGTGGGACTTTACACCTTGGTGGTGTACCTTTGCGCTCTTAATGTACCATTTCCTTACGGTATGTGCGCAATCTTACACTTCATCTTGATGTGTTTATGACTTGTGTTGTACCATCCCTTGTGGGTAATAGGCCATTGCGATATTAATACTTTGTGGGATCTGCATACTCCAACTTCTTCCAAGTGGGTCTTAGTCCTTTTCCTTGCCATCCTTTGTGGGACTTGCGCACTTGCGGTATAGTCGACTGTGGAATGTGCACATAGATGGTCTTCAACCGCTGTACCCTTCTAGGAACTTGTGCGCGTTCTACTTGCTGAAATCATCTTTTGACTGGCTATGCTTGCGCGCTTTCAGTATTGTCCAACCATTAACTGCTTGCGCACTTGCAACAATTAACCATGCAACGCTCAGGCTTGCTTGCGCATTCTAGAGTCTTCCTTCAACAAACTTGCACACTCGTACCATTTTCTCAACGAATCTCCTTGGTTGTTTGTGCACATGTACCATTGTCCAACCAACTCCTTTGATTGCTTTCATGAGAGAGTATGACTTGGTAGACTTGATAACTGCGCAAGGATCACATGCTGTGTGTTCTTTCTTGAACTGGATTTGCATGATGTATCCTTGAAACACATCTTCAGATTGAATGCACTTTTAGATATTCTCCAAAGTTGCATACATATCTGTCACCTTCATGATTTGCGCATATACTTCTGTCGTTCATGTTCTTCTTCATCTTGCGCATATACTATTGCAGAGAGGCTTCCATATACTTCTTCATACTTCTGCAGGAATATTGTATCCACTTTGACTTTAGTTGATATCATATTATCAATGACTTAGACTAAATCAGTTGACATCCTCTTTGACATTAGTTGATAGTCAAACACTTGACATCATCTTTGGTTGACATCAATGACAAGCAATGCTCAACAGAGAGGTAAGAGGTTACTATTTAGGGATGTCTGCTATATCCTTTGTTTGTAGAAAAAACTACGTTATGCTAATCGGATATGAAGCATAGCCCACACTTAGATGTCATCTTCAGTAATAATAGTTGTTTTATTGTTGACAAAAGGAGCAAAAAGACAGTTGCTATGGGTGTGGAAGAATAGGGTTTGTTTTGACTGGTGGATGGTAAAGAGAAGTTGATGGTTATAGGAGAAAACCTAGATAAACAAGAAGGTAAGCTGCATATTAGGACCCTCAGGGAAGGTGACGTGGAGGCAATGAAGTGGGATGGTGCTTCCTTAGAGAAGCAAACACAAAATTTTGATATGTTCAATTGCCAAGATGTGGATGAGGTGAGTTTGATGAACCAACCAGTTTTTGTCAATGGCAGAAAGGATGAATATTCAACTAACATTGGCTCTCATCTGATTGGTGAGTCAATGGTCAGATAGAAGGATGGTGACATAACTTGATTTTCATCAACTTTATCAGAGATTGTTCATCTCTAGTTGCTGATTGCAGACCTTATTTTGGAGTGGGCTGCAAATATCTTGCTTGTCTAAAGGTTTTGTTTTTGTATTGGAACAGACATTTATGTAATATGACCATTATGGGAGGTTGTTAGTTACAATGGTCATAAATAGGTAATAAAGTCTTAGTGTCTTTATAAAGTGATGTCAGCACAAGTTAATTAAGTTAGTCATTAAAAAATTAGGTTTTTGGGAGTTACATAACTACTCTGTCCTACCATGCAATGACAATGCATCACTAAATAATCAAGCAATCTATTCTCTTATTCTATGCGCATTCTAGTCTATTCTTTCCCATGTGTAAAATTTGGTAAATTTCATAATATTTAGTGAAAATGCTTCTAAACCATAGGCTAACAACATCTATGGTAGAGTGTTCTGAGACTAGAGACTACATACATTTTGATTCCTAGAGCTTTGCTAACAAATTTGTGGAGAAGATCCCATGAGAGGTATTGTGGTATAAGAACAAATAGGATGCCATCAAATCCTAGATCATTCTAGGTTATTAGAGCCATAGTTTAGAGAATCCAAGATGCTAACTTAAGCATTCAAGATCATTTTTGTATCGCAACAAACTCAGCATCTCTGTAGCAGGAAATGCTCAATCCCCCTGTGTTTCAACCCCCCTGAAATGCCAGAAAATGCAGAAATGGGTACTAAGTGTGCTGGGAACATGGTGAAATGTCTCGCTTGGCATTTGATGATTTGGAAATGCAAGGGGAAATGGAATGTGGTATTTTGGGCTTGTTTTTCCTTCTAAAGCCTGTGTTTTGGCTTCAAAAAAGCACGTTTTAGCTAGATAAATGAACACTAGAAACCACCCATACAACTAAACTTGCTATTAACCTTTTGATAATGATTCTTAGACACTAATTTGACTTTATGACAATAGAAAAAAAGAAAGGAGACTTCTAGAAATTGAGAAACCCTAAAAAGTAAAAACCTCTTATTTTCTATAAGAAAATGTTTCCTTTCACTCATTCTTGAATCCTCAAACTTGCAACGCTTTCTTGCTGCACTAAATATTGATGAAGCTAGAAGTAAAAACATTTCTCCATATACGAGACACTGTTGAACGTGCATCTTGTTTCATTCTGCTAAATGAAGATGGAGATGAGATGGATGACTATTAGGCTTTAGCTCATGTTGTATTTCAACACTATAGTGCCACATATAAGGGCTGATTTTGGATATGAAGCATCATTTATAAAGGCTGTTTTTGAATTTTGCAGAATGTAATTAACCATTGGAAATAATACATTGTCACTTATGTTTGTCATTTAAATGTTTTCACTCATTTTATTCTTTCTTTCATGATATGTGCTATTTATAAAAAAATCTAATTTTTGAAACATTTCTAACATGTACCCATTTAAGAAACTCGTACTTGTTTCCTTGTATTGTGCAACTTAGCTTGGCATACAAATAAACAAGTTTTTATTTAATAATATAAATTAATCTTCAGGCTTTATAATAAATGATACAACTGGATATTGAGCAAGATCCAGACTGAACAAAATTTGTATTCCAAGGAACACCAAACTTGCTTAGGAAATGTGAAACCTATAACAAAAACTTTGATTGGTTGTGTAGGGGAAATGAAATCCCATACATAGAGAAAAGACTTCTCTCCGCATTACACTTAGATATGACACTAAAGAGTCAAAGACACTTTACATGCAAAAATACATACTAGTATTCAACACTATTTAATAAGCTAATTTTAGGAAAATAGTAATATGTTTTGAAATGCTTATCATGTATAATGATATCAAGGGTAATCATCGAGCTCTTAGATGCCAGATCCTCGAGTGTATTGAGGATAATGCTATGAACTGTGAGGATGCATCCTTGCGGGTTTGGGATATGTTCCCTACACCCCTATATTCCTAGGATGATGGGTGAGGTGGGGATGTCAGTCCCTGTTATTCTTGATTGGTAGGGACGCCACAAGGATGTCCCTTCTGAAGGGGCACCTCAGGGATGTTCACCACTAAAAGTCAGAAAGCTTATTTTTTCACCTACTTATTTGTGAGGGCCACCCATCAACTTTTAATTTTCAAAAACCTGCCCCTTACAAAATCCTAGCAGCATCATTCTATTCAAATTTAAAGTCAAGACTAAGTGGCAACAAGTGAGCAGTTTTGATCAGCAGTGAAATTTTCTGAGCTTGAAGTATTTTGCAGCTTGAGCAGCAGGGAGTAAGCTTGGTATAGTGGTGGGAACCAGTTGGGAGTTAATACAAGTCTGTTTTAAAGATTTCCTTGATATTCTATACTGCAAATATAATTGTTTTATATGATGATGATGTATTGGTGTCTCATTGTCTTTTGATTTTGATCTCTAATGAGCAAAACAAGAATTCACCTATTTGATGCTTCACTATATATATATATATATTTGTGATGGGATTACTAATTATTTGTTTTTTTAAAATTATTTTGTAATGTTTTTTTTCTGTATATTGGGAGGGGCGTTCCCTTATTCCGTACCTTGAAAATTTTATGGGGGGGTCTATCCAGCAAGCCATCTGTTAAACTTATCCCCCCTGTCCCCTTCCTTGAACGTTTCCAAAATATAAAAAATTTGCCAACCTTACAATACAATTTACCAGTACTGTATCTGAGTATTGATAAACTTGAATTTATCTGAAAGACTTTCATGAAAGGCCATGGAATATATTGTATGCTTTGAGAATATGCTAATATGGTAGTCTCAAATTTCAATAACCTTTTAGGTTGAAAGGGAGTGGATGCAGCAAATTTTTGTTAGTGTTGGGAGCCATTTGGGCATTCTGTTTTTTTCTCATGAATGGTTTTCATTTAATAACTTTAGGTTAAAAACCTTTTTCCGATCAATATATTCCTAACCGTGTGAAATACATTAGGTCAATAACTCCAATCTCCGATGTAAGTGATGTTCCATAAAATTGTTGGTAGCTTGGTACATCTTTTAGTGATAATATTCTGAACTATTGTGATAATACAACTAACAGAGCCCTACTGAATCTCGTGTTTTGTATGCAATGGCTTTTATTGTCTTTCTTTCATTGATGAAATTTAAAACAAATTTCTACCATTTCAGGGTATATGGACTCCTGGGAGAAACTGGTATATATTATGGAGTGAGGTTTGGGAATAATGTGCCTTGGGTGACAGATTTTCCATTTGGGTACATAAGGGATCCCCAATACACTGGAAGCATTTTGAGTCTCCTTGGTTGTCTATGTTGGGTGCCCTGGCAATATGTTTCTCTTTGGATAATTGGGTATTTTTTTATGATGATGTTGGAATCTCATGAAGACTCATCCACTCGTGCCAAAGGCTGCTAATAAATAAGGCATGCTCCTGATATTAGTTTTTGATAACATTTACCAAAACTTTGCTGTCTTTTGGACTATGTTTCCAATTTGCACCTTCACCTTATAATCATGATTACAACATTTGCATGGTTCTATTCTTCAAGGAGGTTTGGTTAGATCAATCACTCATTGAAGGGCTACCCAAATTGAGTTTACTTTGGGCAAAGGTTGCAGAATCATTCTCATACACAATTTGGTTAAAAGTACATGCTAATCATTGTTGTTGTGGAAATAACCACGGACATGGGCCACACGACAGATAAAGATGTGCCAAATTCTAGTTCCAGAATTTTGTAATCTAATCACATGACATTTTTTGAATGACACTCAAATGCAAAATTTTATTTACAGAATTTGCATGGCTCTGTGCTTAGGCTCATAGTATTGGGTCATTGACAATATTCTTGAATCTCCATTGATGGTTGAGGGTTGAGAACTAGAAGTTCTTCGCTAATATGTTGGTGACTGAATTTTATAGGCACTCAAATTGTTTACTGCTGGGTGAAAAAGGATAGTAATGAATTGCTACTCTATAAGCCTTTATCGGATCTAGATTTGTAATGGCAGATTCTCAAAATGTTACTTTGAAGTTTATTTCAATAATGGAATATGGAAATCACATCATTCCTCTGCCAATGAGATAAACATTGACATGTATTAGGTCCAAATTTTCCCTAGCTGAAAGATTTGTGGCAACTTGATCAGGAATCAATACCCAGAGTATTGGAACAGTCAAGAAAGCTTGGCACTAAAGATTCAGACACCACGTTCATGCAAGAATCTATTAGGAATGCTTTCGGATTTATTTGATGCTTACGTTGTAGAAGTTAGATTAGAGGATGTTAAGTAGGCTATGTGGCTATAATATTGTTATTTAAGTCTTATGTTGATGTCTAAGTTCACTTGTATACATGGAAATGCAGACATTTTAGGGGTCTTATTTGATGAATAAACAAAAGGAAGGTAGGTGCAGTATAAAAGGAAGGTAGTTGCAGTATATTAGATAAGAGATTGGGTGAGACAGTATGCCCTTTGTGGGATGTTCTATTCTGTGCCCCTGCTTCAGGAGAATTAATTCTCCTGGAATGAAATTTCTTGGTTATTCTCACCATATCTCTATGTAACATATGATTATGTGCATGTTTCATTTTGATGTGAGTTTTTGCCTTTGGTTTTATTACATGTTCACATAATGTTACAGATCTCTTTATGCTCTGATTTCTGTTTTACAAACATGGTATAAAACCCATGTGTTTTTGTTTTGGGAGACCCAAGAAATTTCAACGTGGGAGAGTTAATAGATGAAGATAATTACCATTTCACACAATTTGTAAATGGGTACATGCTAGCTAAAAGTCCTACATAGGCATGCGTGAGTCACGACCAATGACAAGGTTTGTTATCTCGAATGGTTGTGAGTGCATGCAGCAGACATTGTATTAGAAAGACCATACAGTTTATTTTGGAACATTGAAACAAAAATATAGAAATAAATAGAGTAAGATTCTAAATATTTATGTGTTGAGATGTTAAGTTTAACAATATAATATTGGGAATAAAAACAACCATACAAAACTATGGTTTGTGTGAAATGAATGAAGCCACATAATGATAAACTCTTTTAATCACAAAACCACTTGGTCATTACCTGCAAAATGTTTGACAAAAACTCTCCAAAACCATTCATCCATTATAACAAAGATACTTCAGTGGAAAAATGATATTCCCAAACCATTGTGGAGCACCAATGCCATTGATGCTCCAAGACCAAAGTGGATCATGTGTCCCCAAACCAAAGTGGAGCATTGGTCCTCCCATACCTAAGTGGAGTACTAATTTGCATCATAGAGAAAGGAAATGAACCTACAAATAAAGAGAGATTAAACCCTTCCAACTTGCACCCATGCTATACAATAAATTACTCCATGTTTGGTCAAACTTGGCCCTCATTTCTTGCTCATGTTTCCAATTGTAAAAAACTAATTAAGTCCACCATTAACTTGCAAATGAGAGGTAAAACCTTCAGACCCAACAAATATAATATAACTCAAACAAAATTAGCTAAGAAACGAGGAATAGTTGTAAGAAATAAAAGAATTACGAAAGCTTACATAATATAAGTCATTAAGACATGTAACCTTGAAAAAACAATTTAACAATCCATTCTTGCCCATGTAAGAAAAAAACATAGAAAATATTTTAAAGCCGTAAACGAATGAGAGGAAAATAACATAAATAAAATCTATAAGACCCATAACTCCGCGACTTAAGCATAGTCTTGCAAATATCATTTAGCTTGAACAAAGAGGTTTCATTTGTGGGTAGTACATTCTACATAATGTTATCATTTTGTTGCAGGATATGGAATGGGCTCAAACATTTGGTCTATATGCATTGTTTATCAAGGTCAACTTCAAGAAGGATTGTGACCAAGTTATGCGGCCTTTCATTTTGGCCACTGGGGTTTCGTCTCTCTTTCATTAATAATGTAGAAACTTTATTAATGAATTCCTTAGCCTATATCTTTATTAACCATTGAAATTCATGTGAAATTGGGTTATTCTAGTCCATCTTTTAAGGATTCCCACTACATCTAGTTTTGTGTGTCATTGTTTCCGAAGCCCTTGGTTATCTATTCAAATCATGAGTGATTTTGGAGAACATTCTAATATGTAAATGGTAGGTTTATAGCCTACCCATTTCACAAACATGGATTCCTAAGAAATTAAAATTCATTTATGTTTTGGCATATACTTTCAAGATTGAGAAGGATGACAAGGTTTAGATATTATTGTGGCAACTTGTGACTCTATGTGTTCTACTTTGTAATGCTTGAATAAGAGCTTAGTTTAATAGTCTATATGTCCATGCTTTAACTTGTTTATTTGTAATGGTGGTTATATGTTGAGAGAACTAGAACTTCCAACATTCTTCTGATAATCTTAATGGACAACAATTCCACTCATAATTCAATTGCCCTCATATCACCCTCAATTCTCCATAGCTCATCTATCTAATGAAAAATAAAATAAATTAACATAAAATAATTAAACATGTAGATCCCATAAGATAGATCACTTACAAAATAATATAAAATATACTATATTAGTAAAGTTAATTATACAAAAGTCATAGTACAAAATGTATTATATAAAAAAAGGTTCATTGTACCTTACTTCATATAGGGTTTCTTATTCTTAAACAAATTCATAAGAGGCACGCCGTCCTCTTTTGTGTTTGGTGGTAGCTGCTCCAACTCTGTTGATTCCTATTGCCTAACATGGGAACACAACATACATCTTGTGTCGTGTATAGGTTGTGTGGGATCAACATCCACTATAAAAAATGAAAAGATATATAGTTAATACTCATGACTACAGTTTAATAATTGTTCAATGTTAATATTAAATCAATGTTTATTACCTTTTTGACGTGGAGAGGTCATGATTTGAGGCGCAATCACTTCCTCTTTTCTCCTAGTTTCCTCATCTACAATCTATACCCCTAAAACAAAATGAAAGTTATAATGATCTAATCTTATAATTGAATATCTCACAAATTTGATAATTATACAATTATACTACCGTCACCAAGTTGTTGATCTCCTCTAGCATTAATACTACTTGTTATCTCCTACTTAAAAAAAATGGAAACATTGAATTATAAGTTGTTGATTTTGTAGAAAACATCATTTCCTTTTTGAAAATGACTTTAAGCGTAAATATTATTTTTAAAACTAAATTTGTTTGGTCATTAGCTTGCCCCTCAACTTGGACACGTTCAAGCACAAAGAATAGAATAATCTACTTTAGAAGAATAACAAGATGTGCAATCAATACTATCATGAATGATGTGAGTATCTCAACTTGATAAACCACGACACTCATGGATGTTGTTCCTTGAAGTCATTAATTCCTGAACGACATTGCTTAGGATGTTGGACTTGACCTCATTTGATCCATAACCTTTGTCTTGTCTAAGAACCATTTTCCAAATGACCAAGGCACCATTAACATCTCTAAATAAAATGAGATATTATTCCATACCTAAATTCATATTCATCAATTTCCTAGAATAGTTTTTAATAGTGAGATTAGTAGTTTCTTACCTCAATTACAAACACAATCAAGTTTATCTATTTGTAATTGTCCTTTAGCAAGATAATCTATATTGCTTAGCCTCACACCATCTATCTTGCTTAGTCTTGAAAAAGTGTCCAAAGACACAAGTTTTATTAATGAAAGAATAAAACTACATCAAAGATACGTGAGTGCTAAGGGCCAAAATCTACCTCACGTAGAATAGAAAATGGTTTTAAAAACCATGAAACTAATAACTGAAAAATCTGTCATCTAAAACTAATTTGGACACCTCACACAATCACATGAGTGTGTAAGTGTCCCTTTTACATTAATGTTTACTAAAGCATTTTATTCACTAATGTCCTAAGCTAAATATTTAGATCATAGTTTCTAACAATCTCCCCTTTGATCCAAAATTTCCTTAGAGCAAATACCAAGTTCATTTAAACTTAGTGAATTTAATCATTCCAAGAGATTTAGTGAAGATATCCATAGTTTGATCTTTTGATGGACAATAATCTGGCTTGATGATTTCCTTGATGATGTGAGTTCAAATGCAATGATACTTTGTCTGAACATGTTTCGTCTTTGAGTGAAATACATGATTTTTGGCGAACTTGATTGTTGATTGACTGTCGATGAATAATGAAGTAGCTTCATTTTGAACAACTTTAAGATCCTGTAAAATTCTTCATAACTAGACTGTTTTGCAAGTTGCTTTCAAAGCTGAGATATATTCAGCGTTTGTTGTGGAATTTGGGATTGTGTCTTGTTTTTTACAACTCTAGGATACACCATCTAATCTTATGCTCATTAAATATGTTGAAGTAGATGCCATGTCATCAACATCTCTAGCAAAATTTGCATGTAAGTATCCAACCGGTTTAAAATTTTTATTTCTTATATATTCAAGCTCAAAATATTTTGTTCCTTGAAGATATCAAAGTACCCTTTTTGTTGCATTCCAATGACTCTCTCTGGGTTCCTGCATATACTTGGAAATGATGCTGACTGCAAAAGATAAGTCAAGCCGAGTATTTAATAGATAGATTAAACTTTCAATTAAATGTCGATACCTGGTATAGCTGACAAGTTCCCCTCCTCAAACTTAGAAAGTTTTAAGTTTTGCTCCATGGGGGTGATAACTGGTTTGCAATCCTCCATTCTAAACTTCTTCAATAAATCAGAAACATACTTAGTTTGAGAAATAAATATGCTTCTTCTCGTTGTATAACTTCAATTCCAAGATAGTAGTGAAGTAAACCCAAGTTTGTCGTTTCAAAACCTATTTGAAGTTCTTTCTTCACCCGAGAAATATGATCATCATTATTACCTATTATCAACAAATCATTAACATACATCACCAAAATAATTAAGTTGTAATCTCAAACTCTTGAATTCGAACATATAAAGTGTCATCCGACTCACTACAAAGAAAATTAACTTTTTGTAAGTAGGCATCCATTTTAGCATACCAAGCTCTAGGCATTTGTTTTAACCTATACAATGCACCAAAATAATTAAGTTGTAATCTTGAATTCTTGAATTCGAACATATAAAGTGTCATCTGACTCACTACAAATAAAATTAACTTTTTGTAACTAGGCATCCATTTAAGCATACCAAGCTCTAGGCATTTGTTTTAACCTATGCAATTCCTTAACCAATTTACACACCTTCATTTCTTTCCCTAGAATCTCAAAACCAGGAGGTTGAGTCATATATACATCCTCCTGTAAATCACCATTTAGAAATGCACTCTTCACATCGATTTGGTGTACTTTCCATCCATTTTGTGCAGCCAAAGCTAACACAACCTTGATAGTATTCCACTTAGTTGTTGGAGCGAATGTTTCTTCATAATCAATCCCTTCTTTCTAAGCAAATGCCTTTGGCACAAATCTAGCCTTGTACTTATCAACTTAACCATTTGCCTTATATTTTATTCTTTAAACCCACTTACAACCAATGGGTTTTATATCATTTGGACACTCAACAATTTTCCAAGTTCATTTTTTTATTACTGCATCATATTCACATTGCATCACCACCCTCCATTCATAATGTTCTATTGCTTCTGCAAAAGTGAATGGTTCAGTAGCAAGAAGAGCAAAATTTTTTGAACCCAAATTCCATTGACTCATTACATAACTCCTTGTACTTGTTTTATGTTTCTCATCAAACCTAACTTTTTTAAATAACTTAGTTGCCCACTTTGGAGTCTTGTGTGCAACTTGAGGTGGTGATGATATACCTCTATACAACTATTATCAATGTTAACTTGAGTTGAATCTTCTAAAATAACTTGTGAAGAATTTGTTGAATTTTCATCTTCCTCCTGTTTGTCTGATGTCCAAGCCATTTCAAACCATTGATCATCCCTTGATAGTGTTGCATTTGTTGTTGCTCCTTGGTTACTTTTTGTTATGAGTGACTAAGTAGTTTCTCAATTTCTTCCGCACTTAGACTTTTTGTTTCATAAAAAAAATCTCCACTAACAATAAATTTTTCATTAGATAAAAGTCTATACCCCTTTTCCTGTTTAGAATTCCAGATCAAGATGTATTTCATAGTTCAAGAATCTAACTTTGTTTGTTTTTCTTTTGGAATAAGGGCATAGAAAACTAAATTGAAAACTATAAGATGTTTAATCGTAGGTTTGAATCGATACCATGCTTCATAAGAAATAATTCCATCTAAATATGAAGAGGGAGATCGATTTCTCAAGTAAATTGTTGTATGTATTACCTGATCCCAATAACTTGAACTTAACACTTTGAAGAACAACATTGCTCTTGCCATACCCAATAATGTTTGATTCATTTGTCCAGTTTCTCCATTTTGCTGTGAAGTATATGAGTTAGTCAATTGCCTCCTAGTTCCTTTTTTCGTGGCAATATGCTATGAATTCATTTGAAGTGAATTTGCCTCCATTACCAGTTTGTAAAGTGACAATTTTCTCTTTAGTTGCAGTTTCAATCAAATTCTAAAAAGACCGAAACTTTGCAAATGCCTATGATTTCTCCTTCAAAAAATACACCCAAACCATCCTACAAAAGTCGTGAATCAATAGTAAAAAAATACTTGTATCCCCAAGTGAAGTGTCCAAAGGTCCACAAATATTGTTGTGAACAAGCTGTAGTCTCCTAGTTACCCTCCAAGTACTTGTGGGAAATGCTAACCTCCTATGTTTTCCATAAATGCAAGCTTGACATCTTGCATTTTCCTTCCAAAATGTGGGCAATCCCTTTAGCATTCCTTGTTGTTGAAGTTGAATAAGACTATCAACATT
The DNA here is from genome assembly GCA_027924585.1 of Larix kaempferi. Lineage (NCBI taxonomy): Eukaryota > Viridiplantae > Streptophyta > Pinopsida > Pinales > Pinaceae > Larix > Larix kaempferi. The sequence continues at coordinate 25,162,552 of BSBM01000445.1, forward strand.
CAAGTGACCAAAATGAATATGCAAATATGAAAAAAAAAAAAAAAAGCAAAAGAAGAGTCTTTACTCTAAAGAGGACAACAACCATAAGATGAAGATGATAGTGACAATGATACAAGAGAACTACTCTTTATGGCCTTAGATGAAGAAATTGAGAATGAAAATTTTGAAGATGAAGTGAATGCTGAAGTAGACCTTGAAGGGGAGCTTATTAGTGCCTTAGATGACTTGAGGAAAGCAAAAAAGAAGAATAAGCAACTAAAGGAACAACTGCTGAAGTATGAAGAAGAAGTCATTCAAGATTAGAAAATTAAGCTAGAAGAAGCAAGGGAAATAGAAGAAGACCTAACAAAACAACTGAAAGAAAGGAGAAATTATGTGAGGAATTGGAGGCTGAAATTGTCTCCTTGAGAAAGGAACTGCAAAAAGTAAGCACTCAATTAAAATATCAGCAAAAAATTGGCACCAGCACTAAAGCATTAAATGAAATCATCAACAACAAAAGACCATCTTTTGACATGTTTGGATTCAGATATGGACAAGAAAATGTTAATGAATGCTCAAGCTCAATGGTGCCTAGCTATGAAGCAAGAAGTTATCTAGGTGTGGTCAAGAGTTTTATCCAAAAGGGAAGACAACGACCACCAAAGGAAGGACAACCGACAATTATCCCACATGAATAGCAAGAGTAAAGGAGTTGTTTAATCAAGAAGACCTTTTATTACCAGGTATCAAACTCCTTTTTTGGGTCACTGTTATTATTGCAACAATTTTGGTCATAAAGCTGTAAATTGCAAAGCATATGCAAACGATGATTTTGAGAGAAATAGAAATTCCTTTAAAGTCTCCAAGGCTGGTCATGTTAGCAATGAAATCAGAATCCTAATAGAGCTATGGATGGAAACCTCAATCTCTTCGGGCCCTTGGAATTGGATATTGAATGCTATAAATGTCACAATTATGGCCATAAAGCTCAAGACTGTAATTACTAATAGAATTTAATCAAGAGTTCTTCTTCTAAACATGAGAAAGATCATGCAAAAATTTGGCAAAGAAAAACATAAGAACTAAGCCAAGAAGAATGTGATTTGGCCTTACATGCCCAAGGAAAAATAGTCATTGGTATATTGATAGTGGATGCCCCAAACATATGACAAGAGATAAGGATAGATTTCTAGATCTTAAAAGAGAAAAATGAAGCAGTGTTTGCTTTGGAGAAGATGGCTCTGCCAAAATTCTTGGGGAAATGCATAGTGAATCTTGGGAATGAAAAGGCTAGAGTAGAAAATGTCTTGCTTGCAGAAAATATGAAGCATAACCTTCTCAGTGTCAGCGAAATGTGTGATCAAGGGCACATCCTCACTTTTGACTCCAAGAGATGTAAAATAAGGAAGGAATATTCTAGCAAGTTGGTAACAACAACATCCAGAACTACAAATAATGTGTACAACTTGGATGAGAAAAAGGAAGAAAAATGTTGTATGGGGCAAGAAGATGAAAGTTGAATCTGGCACAGAAGAATGGGTCATATAAATTTTGACAACTTGATAAAGATCAACAAAAGGAAAAAAGTGAGAGACATACCAAAAATTACAAATCCCTCAAACATTGTTTGCAAGCACTGTTTGCATGGAAAACAAACAAGGATAAGTTTCAAAACAAAAGAATATTCTACAACAAAACCTTTGGAACTAGTGCATACTGATCTTTGTGGGCCAATGAGAACAAAAAGTCTAAATGGTGAGTCTTACTTTATCCTCTTCATTGATGACTATACTAGAATGACCCAAGTCCCTTTTCTCAAAAGAAAATCAGAGGCTTTTGAGATATTCAAAGTTTTTAAAGAAGCAGTTGAGAATGAAACTGACTTAAAAATTGAGGGTTTAAGATCAGATAATGGGGGTGAGTACACCTCAAATTAATTTGAGGAATTCTGTGAGCAATATTGAATTAGGAGATAGTTCTTAGCTGCTAGGACTCCACAACAAAATGGAGTACCAGAGAGGAAGAATAGGACTGTACAAGAGATGGCTAGAACAATGTTGAATGACTCCAAACTATCTGATATTTTTTGGACCCAAGCAATTCATACTTCTATCCATATTTTAAATAGGGGGGAAATCATATTTTATAACAACAAAAGACCCCATGAGCTCTGTAAAAGCATATCAACAACAATTAAACACTTTAGGGTGTTTGGGAGCAAATGCTACATCAAAAGAAATGATGAAAATTTGGGAATGTTTGACTCCAGGACTGATGAAGGCATCTTCCTTGGCTATTCCTCTAGAAACAAGGCCTATAAATGCTACAATTTGAGGCTAAACAAGATGGTGGAAATCTCAGATGTGAAAGTAGATGAAACAATGACTCACAAAGAACCAAAATGATCAATGGCCATATATGAATATGATCAACTAGTAGTAGAACAACAACGAGAAGAAGTACAAGAGGAAGATCAACAAAAAGAACAACAAGAAGAAGTACATGAACACGAAGAAATTGAAAGACCAGATCTAGATATGTTCAAATGAACCACTTTGAGGATTTGACCATTGGTGATAAAAGTGCAGGTATACAAACAAGAAAAAAAACTTGGAAAGCACTTCTGAAGAGGTGCACTTCTCTCTATTGTCTAAAATAGAGCCAAATTGTTTTGAGGAAGCTAGGACATATGAACACTGGGTTAAGTATATGGAAGAAGAACCAAATCAGATTGAGAAAAACCAAACTTGAGAACTTGTTCCAAGATCCAAAGATAAAAATGTTATTGGCACTAAGTGGGTTTTCAAAAACAAATTGAATGAAGATGGCAGGTAATCAGAAACAAATCAAGACTAGTATGTAAAGATTATGCTCAAATTGAAGGGATATACTTTGAAGAAACTTTTTCTCTCGTGGCCAGATTAAAAGCAATCAGAATGCTTTTGGCCTATGCATGTTCACAAAACTTTAAAGTCTACCAAATGGATGTTAAACTAGCTTTTCTTAATGGAGATTTGAAAGAAAAAGTATATATCGAACAACTAGAAGCATTTCCTTTGTTAAAAAATAGAGACTATGTCTACAAATTGAAGAAATCCCTGTATGGATTAAATCAGGCCCCTAGATCTTGGTACTCAAGGCTAGACAAATACTTGCAACAACAAGGATTTAGAAGGGGAGATGCCGACATCAATTTATACATGAAAATTGACCATGAAAATATAGTTATTATTGAAGTCTATGTGGATGATATCATATTTGGAAGTGATGATGACAGGTTGAGCCAAAATTTGCAACAGAGATGAAGAAAGAGTTTGAAATTTCCTATGCTTGGTGAATTGACCTTCTTTCTAGGATTGCAGATTTCCCAACTCAGTAATGGTAATTTTTTTTCTCAAACCGAATATGTAAAAGAAATGTTGAAGAAGTTTAACAAGGAAGACTATAAACCAATGTGCACTCCCATGATCACTGGTTGCAAGTTAAGCAAAGAAGATGAAGCAAAGGAAGTGGATATAAAAATTTACAAATAAATCATTGTCAGCTTGTTATATGTGACAGCCTCAAGGCCAGATGTTATGCAAGCTGTAGGATTGGTTGCAAGGTTTCAAGCAACACCTAAGGAGACCCATGTTCAAGCCATAAAAAGAATATTTAGATATCTGAAAGGAACCTTGGATTTTTGGCTATGGTACTCATGAGGTAATGACTTAACTATGATAACTTATGCTGATGCAAACTCGGTAGGAAGTATGGGTGACAGGAAAATCACAAGTGGAACAACATTCTTCTTGGGAAACTATTTGATATCAGGTTGAGTAAAAAACAATCCTTAGTCTCATTGTCTACAATAGAGGCATAATACATTGTAGCAACATCATGTTGTGCCCAAGTTCTTTAGATGAAGCAAGCCTAAAAGGATATCCAAGTAGAGTATGATCAACCTATTCCAATTTTGTGTGATAACACAAGTGCAATTAGCATTTCCAAGAATCCTGTAATGCTCTCCAAGACAAAGCATATCCCTATCAAATATCATTTTTTGAGAGATCAAGTCACCGAGAACAATGTCAAGTTGGACTTGTTGTCACCAAGGAGCAAATTGTAGACATCTTCACAAATCCTCTTCCCAGGGATACTTTTGATTATCTCAAACATAAATTGGGAGTAATTCCCAATCCTCATTAATTTGCTCAAGCCTCATCAAATCTAGAAGTTGTGGAGTATTCAAAGGAATTGGAAAAAATCATATAAGCATTCACATAGGGGGAGAAACAAAAGAATAAAGAGAAGCATGAGTCTAGGGGGATCATCCCTTTGCCATTGATGTCAAAGGGGGATAAATTGCGCAAGGGGAGAAATTGCAGATACTACACAGAAACACAATTGCATATAAACATAATTGCGTGGATACAAAATTACAGATAAGGGGAGTATCTATAGGTTTGTTACACAATTGTATGAAGGTTTCCATCAATGGAAAAGGGGAATATTGTTGTCATTGATGTCAAAGGCAAGGAGACTACAAATAGAGATTGCAAGATGAAGATTATTGGAAATATTGCTTTTTGGATGCCCAATGTGGATACCCTATATTTGAAGGAATGTTTACTCTATATACCTGACTCAAATTGGACCATAGGTTACATGGTTGGAAATCTTGTTCCGAGATATTTCCAAGGGTATATGAAAGTCCTTATAAATCCATAGGAATAAGGAGATATGAAAGAATTTGTAAAGTCAACCCAACCAAAATGTTAGGTTGACCCTGCCAGGATATTGTACAATGTTATGTTGGCCCATAAAGTGATTTAAGAACACTATAAATAAGTGGAGTGCTCTTTCATTTTTTTTATCCATTTAAGTAATGACGGAGATCTGAAAAAGGTGTGCACTTGTGGAATATGAAGGTCTTTTATGGCTTGAAAATGGATCTAAAGATGTATTTTGGGTTTTGAAGATATTCTTGATGAATATCTCATGAAGGTTTTTCTTAGGTGGTCAAAGGAAGAAGGTGCACCTTGTAAAGAGGAAGAGACGTTTTCTTGCAGAAGAAGATGTGTAGAAGCTAAGACTATTGAAGTTGTGCAGTAGTAGCACAAAAGTTAAAGACTGCACAGTAGTGAAGGTTGTCTTGCGCATAGTAGAGTGCGACGATAGTGAATTTTGTCTTGCGTACAACAAAGTGCGACAAAGCAAAGTGCAATGGTAGTAGAGATTGTCTTGCACAGAGAAGATTGCGACAGAGTAGAGTACAACGGTAGTGAACATTGTCTTGCGTAGAGCAGAGTGCAACGATAGTGAAGATTGTCTTGCGCAGAGCAAAGTGCGACATAACAGAGTGCGATAGCAGTGAAGATTGTCTTGTAAAGAGCAGAGTGCAACGATAGTGAAGATTGTCTTGCACAATGCAGAGTGCGCATTAGAGAAAATTTGAGGCCTAAAATGGGCCTCCTAAGGAAAATAATAAAATAATATTTATGAATTTTGGAGGAAAAGAGAAAAAACTACATTTTTTCTTCGTATTTTCAACATATCTCCCTGTCGTTTTACTCAAATTTCGAGCAGGAGCACTCGTTGGATGCGGAATTGAATTCCGCATCTAATGAGTACCCACACTGCATACTTTTGAGGTACCCCAGCCCACGAAAAACAAGAAATACATCAAGAAAACGTGTAACTTTGAAAGTAACACGTGGGTGATTCCATGAAGATGGGTAACTCTTTTTGGGCAAATATGGCGATGAAAAATGGAAATTTTACCCATATATTAAATTGAAGCCCTCGAAACTCATATTTTCCATATGAATTTCGACATGCGATAAAAAAAACGAAATGTAGAGAATTATGTTGGCTTTCCAATGATATTTTTGTAAAAATATACCAATGTCATTTATCGTGTCAAATTTTCATTTAATGAAACGTGTGTCCTTAAAAATTTGAAGAGCAATTAACAAGTGGCTTGTGTGTGTGCAAAATAATTTAATGTTAAATTAATAATTTTAAAAAATGAAATATGTGAACATGATCTAGATAGAATGCACTAGTGCGTACATATTTTTCTTTTAATTTTCCTCGAAAAATTATATTTATTATTATTTTTCGAAACTGACCAGTGAATATTTAAGTCACATTTTGCACACATGTGCGTGTATGCGCCAAATCTTTTGATTGTCTACATAATTTTCAAAATTAAAAATACCATTTTGAAGAGGGTGTGAAAATGCTCACAGTAGATCCAAGAGATGATGTAAACCTCACAATGAAAGAATTTAGGAATAATAGAAGAAGAATAGAGCAGTAGAACATAGATCCAAAGGAGCTCAAATAGAGGCAAAATAATTACACATGTTACATTAATCTGAATAGTAAAACAATACATATACAATTCTCAGGATTCGAATACACTAGGTGTGATTCGAATTAGCCTGCATGGATAGATCCAAAATTAGTGGAGTGTCATCAAGCACAACTAGAAGTCTATCTCATCATCGGTGGAGTCATCAATGCACAAGTAACTGTCAACCATCAGTCAAACTAAGTCTAACTGAGTGTGGTAGGTGTAACGGGCACATGGAGGCACTAACTGAATGAAGGAGGCTCAGTGGAGGGCGCATGAGGAGCTATCTGGAGTCAGAACGGGCAGTTAAGTCTCATCGGAGGTCCATCGGAGTGATACAGTCAGTTGAGAGTCAGTCTATCCTTAAATCAAGGAAAGAACTGATGATAACTCAACTAACTAAAGTACAACAGGAGTGGTAGGTGAGAAAAGGTGCCCTTCTCAAGTGGTGGGTGAGAAGTGGGTGCATCACTGGCTAGGAGGGCTCAATCTGAGTGGAAATAAGCTCCCGAGTGTTGGAAGACTAGGGACTAGGTGCTGGAGGTGTCAACCTGATGACTGGGCAGCATGCGGATGCATGCAAGATTGATAATGAAAATAACTGAAAGGATGGTAGGACTAGGATGGATTATAGAAATATCCTAACACCCCCCCTTAATCCATCCTAGGCCTTGGTAATTAGGACCAAAGGTCACCCATACAATCAAAATAAATGATCAAAGAACTGTCCATAAACCGAGGAAATGGAGAAAACCTCATGGGAAAAATACCCCCCCTCAAAAGAATAGTAAATAACTCAAAGAACCATCATACTAAGTAGAAAAGAAGGAAGATTTCATCAGTGAAAAACTTTTGCAAAAAACTTGGCAAGCTGATCCCCTATAGGATGTCAAAACAGGTGCTAGATCTAAATTTGGTCTTCTGATCTGCCTTCCATTGTGTAGAGGATGTGTTGGATGAAGCAAGTCTTTCAGGAATTCTTTTTGCAACTGGAGTGAATGGATCATGAGGAGTCTTCCCAAGGGATGGAAGAGAGAACCCCATCATCATGCTGCATCTCTCATGGAGAGGTAGATGGCATAATGCAAGGTTGGCATGATGTTGAAGTCTGGTAGTTCTGTGATCAAATGAATCCTCAACTGTGTTCTCAGTAGGTGCAAGGACTGTGTGATCCCATATTGGCCTTGGTTCTAGATTGAGAACATGTGTTGGTTCTGGATCTGAAGGTTCTTGAACTTTGATCTCAACATCAAGATCTTCATCTTCATCTTTATTAGAAGAAGAGTCACTTGAATCTTCATCAGATACTAAAGGAGTAGGAAGAGAGAAGGGCAGAAAATGAGAGAACTCATATGCCTTGGAGGCATGATTTTCAAACCCTTTCGCTATACTCTTCCCAGTAGACATTTCTGTGATCTCAATTGTGTCGGGACCAAAAGTCACCTCCTCAGGTGATCCGGTGTGAGTCATCTGATATATAGATAACAAGTTTGCTATCAAGGAGTGAACGAATAGAACATTCTTGAACTTGCCATGCTCCATATGTATTGTACCCAATCCTTTGGCAGAAATCTGAGAGTTGTCTCCCATGTGAATAGTAGGCCCATCTTTGAGATCTAAAGAGGAAAAAGATTCTTCAGAGGCAACCATGTGGTTGGAGGCTCCAGAATCTATGAGGAGGGCTTTTGATTTTGAAAAACCAACCATCAATGCATGGCAATCCTCATGACCATCAGATCCACTTCCAGAATCATACATCTTTGCATCTTTTGGAATAGCAATTTTGTTCTGTTCAAGAAGCTTGGTTAGTAGGTCTATTTTCTTGTGCATGCAAGCTTTCTCAGAATGGTATCCTCTCTTGCAGTAGGGATATTCAGATCTTTTATGTTTGTCCTTCTTGGGGCTGGAGGCTTTTTTTGATGGAATTGACTTACCACTCAGCTTGGATTTAGATGGATTCTTGTCTTTTTGTCTCCCTTTCACATTCGTCCCACTTGCTCCTCTAGCTAGAAGAGCTTGATCTTTGGAGGTGTTGATGGCACCCATTTGAATCAATTTGTCTTCTTCTTGAATGAGAGCTTCGGTGAAGACTGCTAAGGTGGGCATCTTCCATCCAGGAATTGACATTCGTCCAAAATGGAAGGTAGATACAAAGACTAAAAACTGAGATCCTAGTTTGCTCAGAATGGAGAGCACCAATTGATCATCACTTTTGGTGATGCCACAATGCTTGCATTGTAAAACCAATTTCTGAAATTTTGAGAAGAATTCTTGAATGGTCTCGAAATTGCTAGGTTGTAGGGAAACCAATTCATTTTCGAGAATGTGGCCTCTTAGCCCATCTTGTTTGCCAAAGAGACTCTCCAATTTTGTCCATAACTCATTTGGAGACTTCAATCCTTCAACATGAAACAATAGATCTTTAGACATATGAAGGCATATGAAACCAAAGGCTTCATCCATTTTATTTAGAAACTTGGTTCTCTCTACAACTGTATGTGGTATGGTATCTTTTTCATAAACCAATCTGGATAGACCTCTATGCATCAAGTGCACTTTCATCTCACTCTTCCATTCAAAGTAATTAAAGAGAGTGAGGATCATAGGAGAGGAAGAAGCATTTGAATTGCTCATCTTGACTGTACGAACAAGTGCAAAAATGAAACTGCTGATACTGCTGCTACAACTGCTAGAACTTCAAAATACCTGCAAAAAACTCTCAAGAATGGAGGTAGAATATACTCTCAAATGGCTCTGATACCATGTGAAAATGCTCATAGTAGATCCAAGAGATGATGTAAACCTCACAATGAAAGAATTTAGGAATAATAGAAGAAGAATAGAGTAGGAACATAGATCCAAAGGAGCTTAGATAGAGGCATAATAATTACACATGTTACATTAATTTGAATAGTAAAACAGTAAATATACAATGCTCAGGATTCGAATACACTAGGTGTGATTCGAATTAGCTTGCATGGATAGATCCAAAATCAGTGGAGCGTCATCAAGCACAACTAGAAGTCTATCTCATCATCGATGGAGTCATCAATGCACAAGTAACTGTCAACCATCAGTCAAATCGAATCTAACTGAGTGTGGTAGGTGTAACTGGAACATGGAGGCACTAATTGAATGAAGGAGGGTCAGTGGAGGGTGCATGAGGAGCTATCTGGAGTCAGAATGGGCAGTCAAGTCTCATCGGAGGTCCATTGGAGTGATACAGTCAGTTGAGAGTCAGTTTAGCCTTAAATCAAGGAAAGAACTGATGATAACTCAACTAACTGAAGTACAACAGGAGTGGTAGGTGAGAAAAGGCGCCCTTCTCAAGTGGTGGGTGAGAAGTGGGCGCATCACTGGCTAGGAGGGCTCAATCTGTGTGGAAATAAGCTCCCGAGTGCTGGAAGACTAGGGACTAGGTGCTGGAGGTGTCAACCCGATGACTGGGCAGCATGTGGATGCATGCAAGACTAATAACGAAAATAACTGAAAAGCTGGTAGGACTAGGATGGAGTATAGGAATATCCTAACAGAGGGCGCATTGATGTATCACTTGTATATTTTTTCAAATTTTTTGGATGTGTATTTTGAATGTTGTTGATTTATCTTTGAGCTCATTCGAAGTTGTCCACAAGGTTTTTTAGGGTAAGATTTAACTGAAATTTAAAAACAAATGACATATGAAGATAAAAATTCGTAAATTATATGTATATGGATAAAAGATTCATCGACGAATCCAATGGTATCAAGTCTGTCCATTAATGTGTATTTACTGATATAGTTTAAGCCCCTAAAAGGCAGATAAAATTTCCTTTCTGCATAGAAAAGGGCTCAATCGAGGTTTTTAAAATACCTCTATCAAGGGCTAAATGAGACCTTGATCGAGGGTTTGACATAGACCTCGATCGAGGTGTTTTCAAGCCCTCAATCGAGGTTGTTTGCTCAATAGTTCAAGTGTGAAAAATTAGTGTTCATACATAGGTCATCCATTATAGCATTATAATATGAATAAAGCTATGTATAAAGAGAGGTTTGATTAAGAAACTTGCTTCCTAAAAAAACTAGGATTTGGCAATAGATAAATAGATCTAAAATTTAAGTATTAGTTTTAAATGCATTTTAATGCAATAATACTCTTAACCTGTAAAAAAAACTACTTTTAAACTATTCAAATTTAATAAGCAACAAGATTTTGGATTTTATAAATAAATAAGTGTTAGTTTTGGGTGATCTTATATAAGAAAACACTACCATGATTTCACCAAGGGTAATATTTAATATAACACAAGTAAAGGAAATACACAAAAGATGATCAGTATTTATATGATGATCACTATGAAATTGAACAATGATGATTTCAACACATAAATTAATTGATGGTGATGGCAAATGGATATAATGATCATTTGATTTTTAATCACAACCAAGGATTCCAAGATTGTGAAACTTATGCTAAATTAGAGCAATAATTAGACAACAAACAATGAAAACTATTTAACTTCTTGTCTAAAATCATTGCTCTAATTCAGCATAAGCTTCACATTGTGGAATATCCTCCAATGTGGTCCAACCTAATGTCGAGCTCTTCTATCAGCCACTCTTCCCATTTCAAATGAGCTCGGGCCAGCCGTGGGCTTCATTTTTTCTTATTTAATTTTAATAGCCCTCAATTGAGGTCTATTATAAACCCTTGATTAAGGTATTTTTAAACCCTCAATCAAGGTATTTTTAAGCCCTCGATCGAGGAATTTCTACATGTATTTTTTCCACCTCGCTTGCCAAAAACTGTGAAGCACATTACCCATAAACCTTGCCACCAATATGCTTTGAGGACAAAGAATTTATGAAGAGGAAGGCAATGTAACATACAAAATATATATAATAAGTATTAATAATTATGTATAATAATAATAATAAATAGTTATTAATTGTTTATGGGATGCATCCTTTCATGGATGCTCACCATATGTGCCTCTAGGTTATCTATATATTTGGCACATTATCATTGTAAAATATCATCTTATTCATATTATCAATATATATTTCTTTTATCCATTATGGATAACATTTTATTGTCCTATTGTTTTGGATAGTTCATCGTGTGTGAACCGGGATGGTTCACAACAATATATATATATATATATATATATATATATAACACTCAATCGCTCAATTGCTTATGCCCGTAGGAAAGGAAGGGGACACTTTAAGGAGGAAGGTAAGGAGATGCAGGACAGGGAAGGAGATGTTGGACGGAAGGAGACACGAGAAAGGAGATAGCTAGGAAAGGAGACAAATAGGTGTGATAGGGAAGAAGGCGCGGGATAGAAGGAGACATGGGAAAAGAGATAGCTAGGCAAGGAGACAAATAGAGGAGCACAATGCCTCCTAAATTAATGATGATATTATCAAACATTCTCGCTCAATAAGTTTTCCTACTCAATTTTTTTTGTTTTCCACTATCCACATAGTAGGGATTGGGGTTTTTTCTACTCTTAGAAATAATCTCATCTTTTGGGGAGAGAAGGAACTACGTTCATCCATTCTGACCCGCACCCATTTTGATCTGTCACTCCTCTCTCGATTGGCACTACATTCATTTTTTCTGATAGCCCCATGAAAAAGGTCAAACTTTTATGGGCTCGATTGTTATCTATTGGTTGGTTGGGGTGGGGTTGATTTGGTAAGAATGACAATATCCGGACATTGGTGATCTATTGATCTAATGTTGGTTCTTAATCAATGAGGCTTTGCCTGCAAACTTATGGCATTGCTCACAAGGTTTCATAAAAACATGGAAATTGTTGAGGGATGACTTTTCATATCCCGCTCTCAAGATTTTCCTTATTTATGTGTCAATGGTCTCAAAAACCCCAATTTTCTAGCAAGCAACCACCTCTAGTGCTTGCCTCATTTTTTAGTTGATCGAATTATAGGAAACCCTATTTTCTTTTTCCTTTTGACCATATACATCATTCGCTTGATCTTAGCAAAAAAATGGTGATTATTATTTAAGATTCAACCATGAATTATAGACATGAGATTTTGCATAATGAATTAATGCTCTGAACCATTATGAAGTCTATCTAATTTGTCTATATTGTTGGAAAATATTTAGGCATTGTATTCCCATTTTAGATGTGATTTTTTAATTTACATGGAAACCCAATTAATGAGCCACAAATGGTGGTTATACTCTTCAAGTGTGGGATGAATCATGGAATGATAACTAGGAATATGTTGAAGCTACAAGATCATCCTTGAGGACAACCCAAAGCTTTCGTTCAAATGGTTTGCTGCTAAGAGGTCAAATAAAGATGGTTAGGATAATACATGGGATAATTAGTCCTAAAAAATATATTTCCTTGGAGTCTAGTTTGAAGTCCTAGTTTTGTTCTAGTCTAATATTTTTTAGTGGCATGCATCATTATTAGTACTCATGGTCAATTGTCGTTTAATATGAATGGTACTCTATGTTAAATGTACAGCATAATGAGTCATTCTCCAATCCAATCTTGTGCAACCAGGATTGGGCCTCATGTGTTGAGGTAGGGAGCTTGAGTTGGACTCAGGAAATTGGAGTAGATTCTTGAGTTGGACTCGGGAACTTGGAATAGATTCTTGAGTTGGACTCAAGAATTCCTAAGCCTTCAGTTGTAAAGGTTATTCATCATGTGCTGATGTGAATGCTTTGATGCATCAAAGTGATTATTTTGTAAAGTCTTGTTGGACAAGGCTCAAGACTTGTGTGTCAAGTCAGATTCTCATGTGGACCTCAAATTATAATAGGTATCCATGGGGTGGACCTCCAGTTATAGAGGTAGATGCTTTGTATGTTGAAGCATTAATGTTGTGTTATGTATTACTAACCATGGTCACTGAGTGCTATTAAGTCTCCTTTAGAAACTGGCCACCTCTAGAGTGAATTACTTTAGCATATGATCATTTGGTCCGAGAGTTATATAATATGATCACAACATCTAACAAATATTCTTAGTATAATTTGATATGATAGATTATTAAATTTAACACATATTGACCTTACAGTAAAGATAAGAGATAAAGATAAATGCATAGATAAAAATAGAATTTGAATTGCTAATGAGATGACTAAGTGAACTCGAACTATTAAGCTTCGGTTAAAGCCACAATGTATGCCTCAATTAATTAAAGAACTCACAGTAGTCACTACAAGTAAATAAGTCAACATGATTTTAGTTAATAGTATTTAACTAAGTGTTAATAAATAAGGACTAGTTAACTAAAGTGTTTTGCATTGATTACACTTTAGTTAAACTAAAAGATGACACTTAAGTTAACCAAAAGATGACACTTCAGTTAATTAAGTGTTTGCATGACAATACTTGATTTATTGCATTACGACACTTAAGTTAGCTTCCTAACTAAGTAGTCATGCAATCAGTTAGAGGGTGAGTTCACTCTGGAGTCAGTTAAGCGTCATTTAATATCTAAGATGAAAGGCATTGTGCATATGTTATGAAAGATTGAAGAAACTGATGCACAAGATAATTCTACAAGAAGGAAATTTGCAGTTTTTGCATGTGATGCACCATTACTCATGCAACCATTCGCTACAACTTGCATGGAAGTGATTCTTGCTTGTTATTAATGTGTTGGGCACATGGCAAGTTGATACAGTTGATCTATATTCTCTATTGCTCGGTATTCTCTCTTATCTAGCACCTGGGGTGCTGAAAGCAATCTGCTATTTTGCAAAAGACATTCTCTGCTATCTATCATAAAGTATACTCTGACGATTTGTTGGGGTTTTTCATCCTCATTGTTTTGAGGGTTTTCCCCAGGTTGCATCTTGTGTTATGGTTGAATGTTTCATGTGATTGAATTGTTCAATGATTCAAGTATTCAGTATTTCTGCACTTAAAGTTTTAAAGTTCAAAGCTCATCACATTTCCTCAAAAATTAACTAATGGGTCCATCTCAAATTGTAATTTTGTGTAAGTTATTTATAGTTGGAATGCAGGTTTGAAGTGTATATATGCATGTCATGTTCTTGTTGGTTTGTGTTTGTACATTAACACAGTTGTTGTCATGGATGTGATTAAAATTTCTCATGGATGAGTTGTGTGAGAGCTTTACAATGATGAGAAATATGGCACCTAAAATTTATATTATTCATATAAAAATGAATGTTAAAACTTAGTATGGAGGCTATATAATTGACATCTCGTGCCAAATTTCAAATAACTTGTAAAATGTAATAAAGGTTCACATTAAAGCAAGTTTTGACAGTTTGTCATATAGTAATTTTGTAATTTTCTATTGCAATTATGATACTCTAAACCTTCCTCCATCTAGAACATGTTTCCATTGTCTTATGTGTAGAAAAGATGACTTTTGGGTGTCAGGTTATTATGGAGGTTTATTTCTTGGTATTATGTAAATATGTCCTTGTTGTCCTCTCAAAGGCATGGAGATAGAGGCCATGAAAAATGTGACATGTGCCACCTGCTATATGCCATGTCACAATTACTAATAAGAGATGATGTTAGCACACAATTACTAATCAATCAAATTTGGGGGGACCAAAGTTTCAACTCTACCCTTTCCTCAACATGTTTAACATAAAAGAAATAGTATGTGGCCAAATAAAATTCAAAACATTTTTTAGCAAAAACTCAAGTACATTTTGTGTTATAGTTGTCTTATAATTTTGTTCTTATGAACTACTTAAACCCATTCTCCATTAGATTCAATATAAGACAAAAATCAATGGGTTTAGGTCCACATAATGTTGAAATCCTTAGAAGCAGAGGTGAATGGAAGTAGGCCAAATTTCACAAGGTTTAGGGTTTTTAAATGACAAAAAATTAGGAGTCGAATTATAATGGATTGGAGATGAGGTGAATGGACTAAAGACAAAGAGGTGTGCATTAGAGTGGATTGTAACTAAGACCCATTCAACCCTAACAGATGAATAAAGATGATTTTTACCTAAGTAAGATGATGTTAGACATGATGACCTTGAGCAAGATGGTGTGAGGCTTGTTAGAAACTATGATCCAAATATTTAGCTTAGGACTTTAGTGAATAAAATGTTTTAATAAACACTAATGTAAAAGGGACACTTACACACTCACGAGATTATGTGAGGTGTCCAAGTTAATTTTAGATAACGGTTTTTTAAGTTATTAGTTTTGGGTTATTTAAACCCATTTTCTATTCTACATGAGGTAGATTTTGGCCCTTAGCCCTCACGTATCTTTGATGTAGTTTTATTCTTTCATTAATAAAACTTGTGTTTGAGGACACCTTGTCAAAGTGACATCAGAGTGATTGTTGGGAGATGTTGAAGAGTTAAAGTTTGCATCTTCAATTGAAGGAGGTGAAGGAGTTTTGAAGGATTCAGGCTCTGGAATAACGGATTTTAATGGTGAGTTTTTATTTCATGTTCTGATTTTGTGGGACAAAATCAGGAAGTGTGAGAAACTTATTTTTGGATTCAAGTGCACCAAGAACTATGCATCTGCATTTATTTTTGGATTCATAGAAATTGTGTTTGTATGGGGTCAAATTGCCTTGTTTTTTAAGGTAGTTATCAATGCAAAACCCTTGGTTTGCACCCGGTTTTGCTTGATGTTGTTTCTATTATTAATCAAACCCATTTTGAAGGACGACGAAAATTTTAGTTTCGCCCAGTGTGAAGAATATCAAAATGATGGAATTCAACCTCATCCAACAATTTTAAAGATTCCAACAAGACCCTAGAGATAGCACGAGAGAGAAGAGTATACATAGGTCTGTTGGGAGAAAGAAACACCACCAAACACATGAGTAATGATTAGACCGATTATTATTTCTTCTATGTTTTAAGAATTGTACCCAGGTTTGTTGGGAGCAGGAGACACCTCATTCCAAACACAATCAACATTGTACTACCTAGTGTACAATCCAGGTGATGCCCCATATATACCAAACACAATTTCTGCTTTACATATTATTGAAGAAAGTAAATGAACATATTTTGTTGACGACTGTCTCTTTCCATGATGATGCAAGACGATCGAAGTTAGAGGTACAAAGCACCTTTTTAAAACCCTAAAGTTTTTCAATTAAGTAAATATGCACTTGGTTTTTCCCAATTAGATGCCTCATAACTAGGTTGGATATTTTTTGTAAAGAAATTGCATATTTAAAGTTACATTGGAATGACTATGTGAGGTAAAAATAAGGTTTTACATAACCTACCATATTCTGAAAACTTTGTAATAATTAGGAAACATCACGTATTTACAAGTGTTGATTGGAGAAGAGTAAAGCTCAATCAATTACTTTTTTACAAGACTATACATAGGTCAATGCCAAGTCTCTATAGATATCTTTTGTTGCGTGGGGTGTAGTGCACTCTATGCATGATTTTCTTCTTTTTTATGGCGATTTTATCTTGACAGTTCATTTCTTAATGGTGTAACAATCATTCATACATAGCCACACGAAAAAAAAATCATTATTTCAAATATTTATAGGTGCATATTTTGGTGATATGAGGTGCATGTTTTGGTGATATAAGGAGCATTTTTATTTTCTTGTGGTCAAATAAGGCACCTTTTTTTGGAGATATAAGGTTCATTTATTGTTTTTTTAAGTTATCATGTGCATATTTTGTTGCATATTATTCACATTTTGATTACATAAGGTGTAACCGAATTTGTGCTTCTTAATTTTACAATGTCTGAAGTTGTTAGTCTCTTTAATGATTCTGACAAATTGGAGGGTTTAAAGAATTATAGTCGGCACATTCAAAGCACATTCAATTATATTGAATTACGGAAAGACGTTTGCAATGCACAACCTACAAAACTTATTGATACTACTCTATTTATAGCAAAATGGGATTGAAAGATGAGAAGGCATTAGCACTTATTCAAAGTATTGTTTCTAATCAAGTTTTTGTGCACATTGAAAATTGTAGTAATGCTTGGTCATGTTGGAAAATTCTCAAATATTTGTTTGATTTGAAACCCGAGGCTAAAATAATTGATCTTCAATTAAAATTATTGCAACAAAAATTAGTTGTAGGAGGAGATTTCATGGAATACACTTCAAGACTAAAAAATATTAGACAAGAAATTACAAATGTTGGTTTTGGTAAAATTGAAAACAGTTTGATGGTTACAATTTTGATACAAGGTTTTCCATAATCATACAAACACTTTTTGGAAACATTACAAATTATAGATAAGTTGGAGAATATCAATTTTGACAAACTCAATGAGCTGCTAGCTAATCATGATAAAACCTATGGTAAGACAAACCAATCAAGGGAGGATGTATTGGTTGCAAGCACAAGCAATCATTCCACTGGAAAAAGTGTTTATTCTACCAAAGGAAATGAGAAAAAGGGGAATGAACATCAATGCAATACATTTCAGTATTCAAATCGAGGTCATATTCAAGGCCGAGGAAGAGGAAGAGGTAGAGGTAATATGATTTGGACTAAGAACGATTTCAAAGAAGAATAAAATCAGCATTCACAATACAATACAAGAGGAAGCGGCAAGTCACCAATAAATTGTTTATGATTGTTGGTATAATCAGCTATACTGAGAGGGGGGGTGAATAGGTATAGGACAAGTTTTTAACTTTCAAGTCTTGTTTACCATCCACGTCATCTTTCAACAAAATCTATCATTACATTAATACACACGAGACACAAAGATTTAACGTGGAAACCCAATAAGGGATAAAACCACATAAATATGTCCTTGCAATAAACAATGATTTGCAGACATCCATATGTTGGAGACACCAATCTCCCAAGTTTATAAGAAACAACTTGTAGGAAGCACCAACCTTCTAGATTCTCTAGCACTAATTAGAAAGAAGCACCAACTCCCTAGATTCTCTGGCACCAATTGAAAGGAAGCACCACCTCCCTTAATTATCTAGCACCAACTGGAAGGAAGCATCAACTCCTTGAATTTTGTATTGATGTACTACGCGAAAAATCACCTATCACACCATGTCCTGTCGTGTAAGACAATCTTTAATACCGTCGCACTTTGCTCTATGCAAGACAATTTTTACTATTGTCACACTCTGTTATGTCATTAGAGCAAATTTGGGGTTTTAAATGGACCTCATAAGAATATGAGCCACCTCGTAAGAAAATGAGCCACCTCCTAAGAAAAGGAGCCATTGAATTCAAGAACCAATAGAATTTCAAGAAAAGAGTCAACCATAATGGTTGACATGGCATATCTGACATTAAAAAAACTACGTTTTTAATTCGTATTTTCAACATATCTCCCTATCGTCTTACTCAAATTTCGAGTAGGAGCACTCGTTGGATGTGGAATTGAATTCTGTATCCAATGTGTACCCACACTGCATACTTTTGAGGTACCCCAGCCCATGAAAAATGAGAAATACATCAAGAAAACATGATAATACTAATGATTCAGAGTGACCTTTCAACGCCATATTGTGACATAGATATTATATGTTGATGAATGATTGATACTATTGTCAGAGATTTAAAATTATTTTGACCTTTGGTCTAGTTTCATGGTGTTTGTGTTGATCAACAATGTATGAATGTCTTATTGTTGTTTATCATGAATGTACTATTACCTTTCCAATTCCTCATGATTTGCATATGTTTTGTTAGAAACTACTGAATTCTTTTAAATCAAGCTCAGTACATTTATGCTTTCAGTCAGATTTAAGAGATTCGTCCTTCAAGCGCCTCTTTGATATGTTTTTGTCTCCAATTATTCAAAGTTTGCCTTCATTTAATCCAAAGTAATGGAATACTTTGTAAAATTCCTCTACAATTGTGTTACACTGTTCAAATTGTTCATGCAATTCCCTGTCCTAGACATTTGAGAAATAAAGATCCATTAAATATCAAACTTCACATAGATTCAACTCAAAAATATTTAAAAGTTGAGCTCTGTCATGCCATGGCCAGTATTCATTCATTCCAATACTACTCAGGGACTAACACACACAACTTCCACCTATGATTGTACACAACATAGGCATTTATCCAGAACTACCATGTGCTAAGAATCACTACTCCACTCAATTATACAATTTCTAGTCTTAATTTACATATGACTTTGGTTCTTAACTCACAAATCCTACCACCAATGTTCTAGTTGAGTTTAACTAAATTTTGATGGTGTTTCATGAAACAAATAGCCCCATGTTCACTACATCCTCCCATGAAATGATGCTAGCATAGGATTCATAAGATAATGATATTCAAGAAAACGTTTGTTACCATTTTATATTAAGTGGTTGCTTTTAAAGTGCGGTACTTAGAAATAGCACATAACCATGTATTCTCTACATCTCATGGTTAATTCATGCCAATGTAGGGCTCATAAGTTAGAGAAATCTTAAAAAAAAGGATCTATTAATATCTAAATTTTGGTTTCATTTTTAGGTGATGGGATTGATTTTAAATTTTCAAAATTAATGAATGATCAAACAAACCATATATTTTAAAGGTGTAATTGTATGTGAAATAAGGTGTTGAATTACTTTAAAATAAGACAACTAAAAGTAAAATACATGAAACTTAAACTTAAACTTTTGCAAATAAAATACTTTTCATTTCTAAATTAAAAATAAACTTTTCACTTTTAAATTTCCAATTGAAAATCAAACTTAAAGCAACTAAATCAACCTATCAATTCCATGAAAGATCTATAAATGAACGTGATGATACAACAATAAAAATGAAATAATAAGTTTGAACAAGTACACTTCAAAGAAAACTAGAAAATCAAACCAACAAGAAGTTAACCATGACAAAATAGACAATTTAAAGCAAGAAGCATCGGCCTTTAGTATGTTAATGGCTTGAATAATAGAAATAAAATATCACAATTATTCTTGAAAGAAACTTTAAATGCATCACAAAATAGGAAAATGGCCAAATTGAGTGCTCCAAAAACATGTAGATAGCTCAAATAGCTAGCTAAAAGCATTGGAAATGATCTTGAAAATGGATAGCATAATAATGGCTAAACAGAGAAGAGAATGAAATTTTTGTTGGTGTAGACACCATATCTAACAATGTTGTTTTTTCCCAATAAGAGCAATATCTTTGTGGAAGAAAAATATGATATTTTTGCAAAATTTCACTACCTGGAATTGGACTAGCAAGGATTTAAGGAGAGTAAGGTACTGTAGTAGCCTATAAATCCACACAATGAAGATATATGACCATAAACCAATAAAAAAGGTTAATGGACTAAAAATTCAAATCAATGGAGTTACCATATGTTATAAGGGAGTGTTAGTTGTTATGAATGTGATAAGGTAGCAAAGTTCCCTGTGCCAGGGTGGTTGGGCCATACAACAACAATAATCTATGGTGGTATTAATATTTCCTACCAAGTAAGAAAATAAGGGAATAAGAGAAAAAAATGTCTTTTGAAATAGAGATAGAAAGGGGTCTTGCTAAAAATCTCTAAACATATTCTCTTAAAAGGTGTTGGATTGGAGCAACAAGAAGAGAAGGGGTTGAGCACATCCAAACTGATGTAATGCCCCTAGAATGACTTTGGACCTTAAGGGCACCTGTTGAGTGACCCGGCTGAACAAACTTCGATAAAGTGGTCTTTTGAGTTTGATATGTCTTAAACAATTGAGGAAAACCTGAAGATGTGAAGGACGACAATTGGATAAATGAATTTATGAATTAAATGACATATGTGGAGTCGGATAGTTGAATTAATTGATGAAATTGCTTATTGCTTAATAATTGGCCGCGTTATGAAAAATGTGTTATGTGTACATAAATATGATGCTTAATGAATAGATGTATGATAAATTATAAGATGTGAACGAAAGAAATACATGTTGACGAAATGGCTTACTGATTTATGAAATATAGGATATTATGAGTAAATTGTAATTGCTTAACGATTAGCGGGTTTATGAAATGAATTATGACAAATGAGGATAGGAATATTAATATGTTGTTTTGAGAATGTGTGTAGCGACAGGTGAAACGGTTCACCGACCGACACACAAAGGAATTGAAGGGTCATAGAGTACAGATAAATCACACACAGGGAGAACAACGACGATGTCGACTTCCGACGGAATTCCACACATGAGTAGAGAAGCACTGATCCGATTACTCAGAGGAAGCGTGAGGTCATGCGATGTGGACCACGAGGGAGTTGGTCACGTACGATTTGGGGGGAGCACAGTAAGAACAGACTTACTCCTCAGCGCCATTAGTCTCCAATAGCGTGTAGATGGAGGATTGAACGTAACGAGTCCTAAATCCCTACATGAAGTTCCCGCAAGTCACACGAAAGGATATCGGCAGAAGGACCCGACAATGTGGTACCTTGCCGAGAACGTAAATAACAGACGCAAGGACTTGACGATGTGTTACCTTGTTGAGAAACGGAAATGACGGACGCAAGGACTCGACGATGTGGTACCTTGCCGAGAAATGGAAAGTAAGGACAGTTGGACCCAACAGAGTGGTACCATGTCGAAAGATGAGCATAAAGGACGGATGGGCCCAACAGTGTGGTACCTAAGTCCTAGAAGGGATTAATTGTTAAACATTATGCATAAAAACTTATAAAATGCATTTAGACCATTTGCATAGGAAAATACATTTAAAATAATAGAGATTATTATTTTAGACCATTTGCACAGGAAAATGCATTTTTAGTATTTAAAATAATAGAAATTATTATTTTAGGAGCAAATGGAATACTAGGCATGAGCATTTAGCTAACACCACTTGCACCCACAAAAATAGAAATTAGATGCAACATCATGGAGACAAACTTGAGTAAATTTAGGAAAGTTGGTGCACTCTCTTAGAAAACTTGACGCTTGGATAGGTGAGCTAAATTACATTTGAATAATAAGAAATTAAGCATTTTTGCATGAAGCGACATGTGCCGCAATGGATTTTCCTATTTAAGGAAATATTTGGGAATGAGGAAAGGACCCATTGTTTGGATGGTTATCGTAATTTTTGGTAAGAGAGTGACTTGATGCTATTGGAGTTTGGCAAGGGATTTTGGTGGGGGGAAACCCATTTTTGAGTCTCTATATTGTGTGTGTGAGCTCTACGACCCTGAAGCTCGGGGGTGGCTTTGCGACTCAAAACATAAGCCTATGGTTGGGTGGCGAAGCTAACAGTTGCTTCACCTATGGTTAAATGAGCTTCTCCTGGAGGGACACAATGAGTGAAGCGAACGACAAGGGAAAGCGAGATCGGATTGACGACGACGACTACTCCTCCAGCAACAGATTCGACGTGCAGTAACATGTTTTGTGCTTTTGTTAGATCTCATATTTATTTAAGTTTTATTAATGATTATGCATCATAATGGTTATTTTGTCTTTTTACGTTCTTAATAATTTTCTAAGTAGGACCCGGAAAGGGGGTCCCTACAACTGATTCAAGGTATATTACCCACAAAAAATAAAATAAAATACAACACAAAGAAAAAAATATATTCTAGTCTTTCCCAACTTGAAATACCATTTTTGTAGTACAAACAACATCCCACATAGATCCTCCAACAACCTGTAAACATGGGTATCTCGCCCATGCACCTCAAAAAATATGGAAATCGAAACAAAAGCATCAACATGGTCAAATCCCTCTTTCCAGTAGAATCATTTGGTATATGAATAAATAATATCATCAAGGTAAACCCACAATTTTGATAGAACCCAACAATCATGTTCTAGTACTCTTTACTACTCCCATTAGCTATAAGTGTGGAATCAATGATTGATTCCACAATAGGTTTTGAACCTATCTCCATGGAATCCCACCATACATGCTTTGCATATGCCTCCTCAAACATATAAGGATACCCAACTTCCCACTAGACTGTATACGTGCCACATGATGTTAGGGTCCTAATTTAACTAATAAATCAAGTAGACATGATGATATGCATTGAGGTCATTTTTATTAAATAAGGCCCATAAAGTAGATGTAGTATAAAAAAACAATAATTGTAAGGAATCTTACTTGAAAGTTCCGCCTCCTAGAAGATTCCTTGTCTTAGAAGTATCTAAGAGTTTCCACCTACTAGAAAGTTCCTTCTCTAGAAAGTACCTAGGATGTCAGATAGAACTATATAAAGAAGTAGAAGCGATGGAATGAGATTCCTTGTGAAATATATTGTATTTGAAGCTCCAGTCATATCGAGGTTTCCCCCTCAAAGATGTAAGTGAACATTTCTTTCATCAATAAAGGTATTTCTATTGTGGTATTTGGTTATTTACAATTGTCTATTGTTGTGGTAATTCTACCATTTCATTCTAAAATTTTGATATTTTTATTTTGAATTTCCTATTATGCTATTAAGATACATAACACATGTTAAATAAACAACTTATAAAGGTCACCAACTCTCACACATCTAACCAAAGTCGTCACAATTTCTAGACTACAATCATTGATAGTACATTGCTATCTTTCAAATGCAACTCTATATTGATGATCTTCCATACAAGAAACTAAAATAAGTTTTTTATTCAAACCAAGAACAAACAAAACATCATTCAAATGAATAACATCACATGTTGGCATCTAGAAGTAAATGGAGTCCAATCCTTTCATGGGATATGTAGCATCATCGCCCAAATCCACACCCATTCCTCCCTCTTGTTCCTAAATCCTACTAAAGAGTTTCCTATCATAAGTTGTATGCCTCAATGCCCCATTGTTCACATACCATCTAACACTTGACATAGTGTTGGAAGATAGATAAGAGACCATGGATAAGGTAATATCAAGATAGGATGATAATTCATCCACTCTTTCCATAGTACCTGCAATCCTTGTAACATATTTATTTTTCTTAGCCTTACCCTTATTCTTATCTAAAAATTTTCTATGATAATGTCCCTTGGTGATGCTTGAGACATTTCACATTACCGAATGCTTCTTACTTGGAATTGAATCTTCCTTCTTACTCTTCTTGTGTTCTTTGAACTTGTTTTCCTTCCTCATCCTCCCAATGAGGGATATGTATTCTACGTCCTTTTGCTTACTTGAAAAGGATTCCAACCTTATTGATTCATTCACAAATTCATCCCAAAACTTATCATAAGAAGGTAAATACTCACGAGCACAAACCCCTTGGACAAAAAGTTTCCAAGACAGATAAAACACATTCAAGGCAATGGACACCAACTCCTTATCCTCCACTCTTGTCCCTATGGAAACCAATTTATCTTTCAAGTATGTGATCATGGACATATATCTCACCATTATATCTTTGTTATTCATGTGGGATACTTAAAGTTTGTTTCTCAAGAGTATTTATCTAGAGATACTAAAACAATGATACAACCCAACCAAAGCATCATACATTATCTTACTACTCATCTTCCCTACAATGTGAGTGATAAAATGATCCTTCACCAAATCAAGAATGATGCTCTTTTCCTTGACCTCTTTGTTACAATGTAAGGCCAAAATGTTCAAATCAATAGGTGCAACGATGTCTTTCTAAACATGCTCCCAAATCTCAACATCCTTCAAAAGCATTTGTAGCCCATAGTTCCAAGGTGTAAAATTGGAATCACCTTCCAACCTGTCACTCTCTCTAAGATCAACATTAGTCTACAAATTTTAAGCACGCCTCAAAGAAAAATAAAGAAATAAAGTAGAACAAACCTTCTAGGGTTTAAGCACTTCTCCCAAGTACACTAGGATTTTACACCCAACAACCTGTAATAGGTCAAGAACCTCTCCTAGGTGCAACATAGTTGAAATGCCCAAATCTCTCTTCACCAAGAGAGTGAACTCAGTAAACTCAACTCTAATACCATGTTGAAATTTCTCTGTAGGGAAATTAATGCAAATTCAAAATTTTCACTTTAACCTTGGGGTTCCCTGGTTCTATTTCCTATGAAATTTCGGCCTTAGGGATGAATTTGAAATATAAATTATGGAAACATATAATTCACATATTTTCAATGAAATACACAAGGAAAATCTAGAAAATAAATACCAAACAAGTTTACTTCAAGAGAGCAATGTTTCCAACCCATGGGGCACACTTCCTAACATAAACCATATTTAAAAATAACTTATTACATCCATAAGTCTACTCAATGCTATGTAAAATAAACATGCATAACCAACACTAGAAACTATGCAATTACCATGAGAATGTAAGCAAAAAATTAGATCCTCAAGTACATAAAGTTTGGACAATGAGGAACACTTCATATATACATAAGATGAACTTTACGAGAACATACCCATATCTTAATACAAGCTAGTAAGAGTCATTCTCTCTAGACCTTATATAGGGAATCAACCATAAATAGCAAACCTTATCCACCAAATCCTACTATCTAGGAATCACTCCGCCAAAAGTCCACAACAAGCTAGCCTACACACTAGTAAGTCCTTGGCACCTATACTTGCATCCCACAATTGTACAAGAGAAGAAAGATAGTACTAGGGTTTCCAAATGCCATAAAACCCTAGTCTTCTCCTCTCACAAAAAATACAAGAACAATTTCTCCCTTTGATCCTCTACGATTTCTTCCAAACCCTATTTTCCTTGCCTTCTTAGTGTAAAACCTAACCGTAGTCTTATTCTTGAATCTTCTGAAGAAACCTAGTACTAAATACAAAGAGAGTAAATCACAATGAAGAAGACTACAATTGAAAGAGACAAGTTTTGTCTATCTCTCACATATTCATTGCAAGTATGTAATCATAATGACTGGATGAAAATATTCTCTCCTCTATATGAAAGGTGATGGAGGCCATCAATAATAAAGTGGACCATCTCCACAATGAGCAACCTAACTAAAAACTAAAATAATTCCACGTGTGAAGCACTCCAACTCTAAGTGACACATATCAAGCTGCAAGGTATGCATGTCCACCAAGCAAGGGTGACAAGGTGAGTGCTCCACAAGAAGTGTCCAACACTCCTCCTCCAAAGTCCTCCAATGATCCAATGCTCCCTCCTAAGCCATGTTACTGTTAGTCCCACCACACCTACATGATCACTCCTCTTTTCAAGTGAAGCACAATCCTCCATGTAAGCAACAAATTCCTCCATGCTACCTAGGTCTCAATTCTCTCCTTCTATATTCCCAACACTCTTCCTCCAAGAGGGTCATCCTTCCAAGTAAGAAACCAAGGTCTCATGTGTTCATCACATGAAGAAATTCAATAATCCACATAGGTCTCCAACCTCCTAAGGATGTGTTCCAAATAAGCATCAAGTCAAATTATAACAATACATGAGTAAACTATCTCCAATGTGTATGTCCATCACAATACAACTAGGGGTAGTCAACACACCATGCACCTCACATCACCTGAATCTTCCGCTCAACCAGCCTCTTGAGCATGTCTTTCGTGTTGTTGCTCAGAGTTTCATTCTGAGCATCAACAAGTAACATTTATAGTTGGATTCCCACCCCCAAGAATGGTGTCAAAACTTTTAGAGTAACCCAAAACGCTAATAATTGGGGTAAAGAAAATGAGAAGAAGATGTACCAATGAAGAAGGTTCACTTGGAATTGATTGATTCATTTATTGTACCATGTATTTTTAACCACGAGGACTGAGTTCTAGAAACATGACAAGGAAGAAGAGATTATAGCAGAGGAAGAAGCCATGGGCATTGTTGCTTTCCTTAACTTGTCTTGTAACATTTCAATTCCAAGTATTGGAAGCATGTGCACCACTATATATAATGGAGAAAATCCCATTGATGCCTAAGCACTTGTTGAAGTGGAAGTTATCCATGCCAACGTGATGATGAACAAAGAAGGTGATGATGGAGAAGATGGAGGAAAGAGATAAAGGCTACGGAAATAAGGGTTGTAGAGACAAAAATTGCAGTGCTCGAGGAAGAATAACATATGAACATGGATGAATTGTTTAAAGCCAAATTTGTCTCAACAAGAGTGACACAGGACAAAAAAACATTAGAGGATGAAGCATTGGATAATGTTGTAGCGAAGATGAAGGTTGCAACCTTGGATATTGTAGCGAAGTGAGAATAGAAATAACATAGTGAAGAATTGTTTGTGCCTTGGATAACAAAGATAGAAGAAGACCACTAACATGTGGTTAAGCAACATAGAATCATTGAAAAGAACCATGTCAATGGAGAAGATGAATATGATAATGGAAGGAACACATTAATGTCCATATAACATCATGTGGGACTGGTGCTTGAAGAGATAGTGGCCCAAGAAGAAGAGGACGTTGTGCTTCCAAGTGTAAGTGTAAATATAAAAATCACAAAAGAATGTGAGCAATTGGACATGGAGGTGCACTGATCTATGGGATTATTTCTTGCAATAGAGATGAGGTGTACAACCATGAAGGAAACCATGTCAAAGAACAAGGCAAGGGCCTATAATGTATGAAGGGATAATATTAATGTAATAAGACGTATCTATGGAGGTGCTTAAGGGGAGTATTTATGTGGCCATAGTAATTGAATAAGACCCACTTGGTAGTTGGTGGGTAATAAATAGGTCCACTATGTAGTTAAAAGTAATAATATAATAATGAGGTGTAGTTGACATGGATCCCTAGGAATACTCATGAGAAAGTATATATATATACATGAGTGTCATTGTATTGATATATGTTGATGATTGTATTGTAATAAGCATGGACTGTGGAGTGATTGATGGTGTTATCATACCATAAGGGTTTTCTCTATATTATTGTGTTTATTCTTATGTGGATGTATTTAACTATTATGAAGCTAATGGGGTTTATTTTTTATCTACTAAGGTTCATGACAAGTGGTATCAAAGCTCTTTCTTGGGCCAAAGTAGAAGTTTGTTGGTTTGATTTGAATGATTTTTTGCATATTTTCAAAGGGAAAAATAGGGAAATGCCACTCAAATCCCTTTTTGTAGCTTTATCTATAGAATTCGAAGAAACAAATTATGGAACTGATTCCCTCTTGAAAAAAAAAACAAATTAAAAATAAAAATAAAAATAATAATGGTTCAGATCAGAGTTTGAGAAGCGAAGATATCATTGATGTAAAGTTAGCTCTACTAGGGTTGTTTTTAGGGATGGCCATGAATATTGTAGATCCATATATATATTTGGACAAAGTGCCCATATTACAACTAGACTAATGCCAATTGAAGAAACGTGGTTGTGGAATTTCATAATTGGGATCAAAATAGAAATTTAGAGTAGCATCATGAAAGATATACCCATTTAAAGCTTGGGTCTCAAAACCCCCATGGGAAATAATTGTTGCATGATTCTCTATGTTTATGAACCCAATTGCAATAAGTCTAGATTCATTTGAAATAGAGGAATTGTGCAAATTCTATATTTGGGTGATGATGGAAATTTCAATTATTATATTAAGGGAAATATGGTGATTTAAAATGTGTTTCCCCAAATCCATGGCCGCACAAATGAGCTCCATTGAAAAATAAGTTATTTCTTCAAAATCCTACTTCTATTTGTTGGTTTTCCAAGCAAAATGATTTTTACATGAAAAATTGATAGTCCTAGTATTCAAGAATACATAAAAGAAAATAAGTCAATATGGTGAGAGCAATGGAGAATTGAATATTTTATTGTGGAAGTTGTTTAACTATGACTAAATGATGTCACTTGCAAGTGAAGAATTTGAACAAGTACTTTTAGACAAGTGGTCTCATATCAAGCAAAACGATAAAGAGAAAATCAATGGTTTATTTTTATCTATAAAATTCCTATTGCAGGTTCGTGGATGTCATCAGCAAGAGAAGGTAATTATTGCTATAAAACCTAGTCGTGAGCACACTTTCATCAATTTTGTCTTGGCTAAACATTGTAGGACCCTGCAATATTCAAAGCATGTAGTTTAAAGGTTAGAATGTTCAATTTTTTGTATATTTGAAGGTTACAATGGATAAATATGTCTTGCATTCATATTTTCCGCTATAGATATGGGTGATGTGGATATCATTCTTAGATATCCTTGGATGGAATCATTACAATTAATATTAAAGTGTAAAAGAAGTTTCTAAAGATTTAGTACAAGAAAATAAAAATCACTGTGTGTGATATTTCTCTTATTACACAACAAGGGCCCACAAAAACACATGAAGAAGTCCTTCCACAAACTAATTGTAGTACCGACAGGCATATTAGATCAAGTGTCAGAGGTGAATATGAATAAGAATCTACATAAGCACCCAAAGGAGAGTCGTGGGAAGGGAATAGAAATGAAGAAGAATCTACAGAGGTGCATGACTAAAAGGAAACACGTGTTAAAAAGAAAGACAAAAGAACCAATAACTAAGCTTGTTGCATATCACCACCGATATCACCATGAGAGACAACAATCATCAATGTAAGGCTATAAGCATTAACAAACCTACTATGGACCAACATGGAACCAAAAAGGAACCCACTATAGAGGTACAAAGAGGAATAAAAGCAATGAGTGGAGATGTCAGAGTAGCACAATGGCAACAAGGAACTAAAAGAGAAACTAGAATCAAGATCAAGGTGGCAAGGTAGTAGTTGGACCCCATGTCCACATTTCACTAGGATGGATGATGCTCATGCTTGGTGCCAATTGATTACATTGATAAACAAATCATATTATATGGATTTTACTCATGTTTCGAAGATGAACATGTGAAGGGAAATGAAATGTAATGTACATAAGAGGATAATAAATGTAATATGAGGTACCTAGGGAGGTACAAAGGCGAACAATTAAAGTAATGTGGATATAATCATGGAGTAAGACCCACTTGGTAGTTGGTGGGTAACAAATAGGCCCACTAGATAGTTAGAGACAATAAATATAATAATGAGGGGTAGTTGGCATATACACCTAGGAATACACAAGAAAATATATAAATATATGCAGATCATTGTATTGAGATATATTGAGGATTGTATTGTAACAAGCATGGCTTGTGGAGAAATTCCTTCCATAAGGAGTAATTGATGGTGTTACCTTACTTTAAGGGTTTTATCTATATTCTTATGTGAATGCCTTTGACTATTCTAATGTGAAGGGGTTTTATATTTCATTTACTAAGGTTCACTACAAAACTAAAGCACCCCAACAACTAGACATGGAAAGATATTTCAATGAAAACAAATCCGCTAGTTGTAATGGAAAAATAAATATTTAACAAGGAATTATGCACGGTTCATGCATCGAGCATTGTGAATAGCATAGACCAGAATGATGATTGATGAGGCTTAATTGCAACAAAGTGTGTTGATGGAGGAGGTGCCTATGGAAGAGGTACATGCATAAACTGTCATTTTATGTAATGGTTGTTGTATTTTGAATGTAGGTATAGATAGTGTGTGCAATGATGCATGTAAGGAATAAACACATGTGGAGGTGAATATCTTGTTGAGATTGAACACATCTATGCAAGCATAAAGATGGACCAAATTGGGAAAAAATAAGTAAAGGAAACTGCAACCCTAGAAGAAGAGGGAATGTTGTACTATGGATTGGTTCCTATGTTGGAAGGAAGAGGCAACAATCTGGTGTCTTCAATGGATATCTAATATGGAAAAATAAATTTTCATGGAAATGTCCACTAGAGAAAATTTAGCCAATCAGGAGAATAAGAAGAATAGATGAAAGGACACTTTGATGCCCTTACAACATCATAATTATGTGTTGATGGTTGAAGAAATAGAGGCCAAAGGAGAAGAGGTGTTACTAAGCACAATAATAAAGGAGAAGACAAAAGTAAGTGAATGTTTAGAGTTAGAAATGGAGTTGTCTCACTTCATGAGACATTCTATTGCAACAAAGAACGATTGTGTGATCCAATAGAAGAGGAATTCCACTTCTATGTTACAAAGCTAGGAGTGGTTCAAGATTTGGAGTGGGAGGAAAAAGAGATAGAAAACAATTGTTATTGTATACATGCTAGGGTGGCATGAGAATTATGGGGCAACAACAAAGGATTGGTTGTGGTGTACAGACTCAACATAAAGCCAATATTTTTATTTTTAACTGGGAAGTCCAATGCAGGATCATACATGCACTCTCTTGCAATGGACATCTTTGCATATGCATAAAGGGGGCGATGAATACAAGGAAGGAAGAATTGAAGAAACTTGTTCCTTAGCTATTGGATCCTCATCCTAAATCAATAGATAGAATTCTTGTTGATCTAAACATGCTTGGTACATTAGAGACACACCAAAAAGACTATTGTGATTAGCAATGTCTATCCTCTCTCTCATTGTCGACTAGAAACATGCTTTTAGGAATATAGCTTAACTTGGGCCCTCATTTCTTTAAATCCTCCATGTGGTGATGGTTGGGTTCTTAAGGAGGGATTCAACATTATTATGATGGTGGTTGGGTTGTTGAACATTAATGGGAGAGGAGGCATAAGAAAAGGTCATGGAAATGATGAAGGTAGTATTCTCTCATTGATTTTGTTACCACGCCCTTGAAAAAGACAACCGAGAGAGCAAGGAAAACACAAGAGAATGAGAGAATACATAGGCGAATGAAAGATAAAGAGGAAGATAATTCTTGGAAGGAGATAAGTGGTTCCAGCACACATATAACATTGATAGAAACACCTGTGAAGGGAACAATCTTGTTGCTTGTGGAGAAATGAGAAGATGGAAGAAAGAGGCCAATTTTAATCTTAAAATCGGGTAGAACCCTTTAGAAGGAAAAGATCCAATTGAGAGATAAGTCGAACTACGAGAGTTAATTGAGCAAAAGAGAAGGAGAGCTAGCGGCCCTTGTCAAAAGACCAACTTAAGTGAATAATAAGAGAGGCATTTCCATGATTGGGTAGAATTTAGTTGTGCTTGTTGTAAGCCCCATTGAGACATAACATAATTGTTTAGCGAGAAAGGGCTTGGGCCCGTTTTGATTCTTGTAACAATGGAGCCCATTAACCTATGTGCACATGCAAATTTGTTTCCAATTTATTAAAAGAAACTTAGTGTGTTTTTTTTTCATTAGGAAAAAAACTATGCTTTTGATATTCAATTAGCTTGAATAAAAAAGTACATCGTCTTGGCAGATCATCATAGATCCAGTAGTGAAAAATAGTCTTCTTCTACAACCCATACATAATAGTATCCAAAAAACAAAAAAAGAAACCTAGTGTGATTTATTTTCACCTTGTGTGGCTAGATGCTATTATGTGTGTTTATAATATATATTTCTTCTTTGGATGTTGCATGTGTTTAATTGGCTTGCGAGCAATGTCTGTGGGTTGAATTGATTTCCAGCTTATCCTGCACTGTAAAAATTTAGGCAACGGGTTTTTTATTGGGATTGCTTCTATGAGTGTGCTTGTTCTGATATTTGCTTCTAGAATGGTTGTGTGGGGCTTGTGGTACTCTATGTGTGAACTATAGTAGGGCAATGTTGGAGTTTTAGAGTCTATTTAGTTGATTGTGTGTGGATTAGCATGCAAGGTGTGTTTCCCATTTTTACCTTCACCATGGTACACTAGACACATACTAAAAAAGAGCATATCCAAAAACTAAGATCAAACCTTGTGATTGGGAATTCTATTTGATGGCCTTAGTGAAGTATCATGTACATTGTAGCTTAGCTAAAAATTGCCCTTTTTTTTAATGTTCCTTATAGCTAGAAAAATCACCCAAATACATTAAGGAGTGAAACTTGAGATTTGCTCAAAACAAGAGACATGATTTCATCCTTTATAGATCCTAAATAACCTCCCCTTACTAAGAAAAGTAATCAATTCAAACTACATATTTGACTTTGATCTTTCAAAGAACCTCTCCCCGAGTGAGACATTTGTAAAATGTAAATCACCCACATGTCATTGATACAAACATATAAATCAAAGTAGAGATCTAACACTCTTAAGGATGTGCATACCATAAAAGAATAATCTAACAGAACTGCTTTTATCCTTTATAGATCCTAAATAACCTTCTCTTACTAAGAAAAGTAACCAATTCAAACTACATATTTGACTTTGATCTTTCAAAGAACCTCTTCCCGAATGAGACATTTGTAAAACGTAAATCGTCCACATATACCATTAATACAAACGTAGAAATCAAAGTAGAGATCTAACACTCTTAAGGATAACATATCATTTTATTTTTATAAAATATATTTATTTTTATATGAGAGCCACTTCACACCTCAAAATTTCTCATCATAAAGTGTAAGAGAAATTGAATGTTATATACCATCTTTAAAATAAAATAAATTTATTAAAGTAAATAAAATATTAATAACATAAATTTATCATGTAAAATTATTTTTGAAACATGTAGAATAAAACTAAAAATGGAAGTTTAAAATGGTTTAAGCATTGATATCAAACATATTTTGTTGTAAGTAGTTTGTAACAGATTAAAATCATGGTCAAACCTAATGTCAATATTATTCTTGAAGACTCATTCCTCAATTGGCATCCACACCTTCACAAGAAAGTTATCTTTCTTCATAGTTATTATCCAAACCATTTTTAACATCAATATCATTATATCATAATAACATAATTTATTGTGTAAGACCATTTAATGAATATATTGGATAAAATGGAAATAAAGCCCTAAATGAAGTTATATGCATTGGAATAGAAGTGGAAGAAAGTTTTGTACCATTTAATGAATATATTGGATAAAATGGAAATAAAAGCCCTAAATGAAGTTATATGCATTGCAATAGAAGTGGAAGAAAGTTTTGTTACATGTAGTTTATGTGAGATTAAATTCATGACTGAGTGTAACTTCATTCTACTTTTAAATGTTGTTAAGGCTTAATTGGCTTAGGTTCATCTTAATGGTACAACATAATTGTGTTTATTAGTTATCAACAAAAAATTCATAAAATTCTTAAACAATTAGATGTCCGAACACTATGAAGCATAAATAAGATACAAAGACAAACAATTGAAACCTTTAAACTAAAAAGCAGCACAATTTAAAAGCAAAAAAAAAGAACACTATAAAACATAAATAAGATACAAAGACAAACAATTGAAACCTTTAAACTAAAAAACAGCACAATTTAAAAGCAAAAAAAAAAACTTTATAGCAAGAAAAAATAATCAAACATCTCAAATACAATCAGAATCATAATTGTTTCAATCATCATATTTTAAGTGCATACCTCTTAAGCCTTATGTGTACTTGTTCAATAGGCATGATTTTTAAAAAGGCTTACAATTAATGGACATCTTAAAGGTTCAAGTAGCATGATTACAATGAGATCTTGAGAGTGTACATGTTATTTATGTGACATAAGTAAGAGTTAAAATAATATTAAATTATAATAACATATAGTTAGTTTACTTATTACTAACTTGGGTTTATCTTAATGGTAGATCTATCAAGCATAGAAAGGGATCAAATTTCTTGAAAGTATATATAAATATAAGCATAGAAAGAGATCAAATTATTTAAAGCAATTTTTTTTAGAATTAAAGACATTTGCAACTCAATAGATTTGAAAATCTGAAGTTATGACAATAAACTAATTTATTAAATTTTTAACTTGACTTATATTTTTAATATCATTTTATTATTTTATAACATAATACATATAACCCTCCATTGTAAAATGCTACCAATTTAAGAAATAATTTTTTCAACAACCTCCAATGATATTTGATTGTCCACCATATACTTGTTTCACATATGGATAGATAAATAACAATAATTGCAAGTGGGTTCTATTGTCTAGCTTTCATGTATGGGGATAAAGGTTAGGTGCTTTTGGATATCATCTAACATCTCTTTGATAACCTAGATGATGATTAGATGGGACATTGGGTGCCTAGTGGATAACAGTGAATGGTTGAAACTGTGTTTCGATTTTAGAATATGACTTTAAACTGCTTTTAATGGCTAAGAGTCTGTCCTCAAACATAAGGAAATAGGAGGTTGATGATCCAAGACCCAATGGCCAAGAGTCTGTCCTCAAACATAAAGAAATAGGAGGTTGATGATCCAAGACCCAGAGACATCTAGTAGGAGTGGAAGTCTACCCCTTAGGGACCACCGATGGCCAAAATTTATTTGTACATCATAATAGAGCTGCATTCTGGTGTCTTTGAAATTGTATCAATAAAGGCTTTACAAATAATAAACTTTTTCTATTTTTTATTTCTACTTTAACCACAAAAAAAACTAAAAAAACTAAAATCAATATAGAATGGATTGCATACTGGTTTACTGGACATACAAGCCCAATAGTTATCCATCTGTTACCCAATAGTTATCCATCTGTTACAAAATGCAATGCAAGGAGCAGATATAGATAATCCATAAGATGATGTTCTTCATCCAATGATAAATGACTAAATACATGATCCATAAGTTTAAAAAAAAACACGGAAGAGCCAAACTTCTAATATTCTTGGGCATAGCTCTGGATATTACAAAATTCAGATATTCGGGGGCAGGTATTTTATATAAGATGTCGTTCTTCAAAGAATGATAAAGGGAGATACTTGAGTTATTTATAAAACAAAAGGCATATAAAAACATGAAATACCAAACTTTTAATTCATATACAGAACCCACTAAATTTGAAGTTTGAATCATTCGGTGAATCTCGATAAAGAATATAATCTATTAGTAAGATTTAAGAATAATAATAAAATGATATAAATCAAAACCATTCCCATGCACCTCGGATGTGAGATGATCTTAGAAGCCCTATTAATAATCGATTGCAATTAATATTGCAACTGTGACATGTATGCATGGAATCTGTGTATGTGTAAATGTATGTCAGTGAACACACTAACATGGACCTATGTAATTGGCACAATACCTGGGCCCTGAAGCAGTATGGAATATTTGCTTTCCAGGCTTAATAAAATATCTATAGCCACAACACAGAAAAAAGCATGATAAGGGATTCCATAGAAGTTACAATAATTTTCCAACCCAAAATTTTTGTGATGAACAATAAGAGAACCATACAAATTATGTAGAATTCTTTTGCCGATAAATAAAATGGCAAACTCCACATCCATCACATTGGAACAGAATCTGTTAATGCTTATGCTGGGAAAGCACATAAATTCAGACAAAATGCAGAACCCAACATTGTTCATCGCTATAATCTATACATGCGGCCAATTCTTGCCAGCCTAGATATCATCACTGAAGTCCAATCCAAAACTTAACAAGGGACACTCTGGGGCTGTAAACACGTCATATCTCTAACGAAGATTTTCAGTACCAACACCAGGTAATGGAAATTGGCTAGCAAATGATTCAACTTGTCTTTTGAGATCAGAAATGCTATTTTGCTGCTTGAATTCGTCCGACTCAATAAATTCTATAAAATCTTTTAATTTTGTACTCTGCACAAAGCCCTTAGCCTTAATGGCTATCTGCACCCCCTCGTGGATAAAATCTGCAACCTTAATAAAGTCATCCTCCAGAAGCCCACGGGTAGTTAAGGCAGGAGTCCCTATGCGAATGCCACCAGGAACCATAGCGCTTTTATCACCTGAAAATGTAAGGTCTGAAGGTAAGCTATATCATCCCAAAGAGGAAGGAAGATCAATGCCTCTACATCTAAATGTACAAAGTGAAAATTCATGTAACCTGGTACAGAATTCTTGTTCAGTGTGATAGAAGCAGCATCCAAAACTTTCTCTGCTCTTGCACCATCAATGCCCTGTCCAACACCATTAAGATATACCATGTTGCATTCAAACAGCCAAATCCAATAGAAATCGATCTACAAGCAAGCGGTTTACTCCAGCATTTGAACAGAGGATCCTTACCAAGGGCCTCAAATCAACTAGAACTAGATGATTGTCACTGCCACCAGACACCAGTGTGTAACCCAAATCCATCAGTCTCTTTGCAAGGGCTCGACAATTTGCTACGACCTGCTAAAACTATTTTTCCTTTGATCAGAAACAGCAGACATTCACATAATAATTCATATGCATGCATGTTACAGAAGCTTAGACATGTGAGAGTGCTACACCTGTATTTGATAAGCCTTGAACTCTGCAGTTACAGCCTGCTTTAAACAAACAGCCAGCCCTCCTATGGTATGGTTGTGTGGTCCTCCCTAAAGAGCCACAAAATAGTCCATGTATATTTTAGAAACACAACGACAAAATCTATCCAACCAACATTATGATATTACTGAACAGAGGAACAATATGGATGATAGAGGAAAAGAGGGAGAACCAGATTGACCTGTAACCCTGGAAAAACTGCATTGTTGATGGCTGCCTCTAGGTCGATCCCCAATACTGGTTCTTTCTTGAAGAAAATCATGCCTCCCCGAGGACCTCGTAAAGACTAAAAATCATGACCCTCCAATCCAAAAAAGTTCAGGTTCCAGAATGAAAAACACCAAAAAGAAAAAACAGAAAGAAAAAAGAGAAACAATTGAGGAACAATTTAAAATGAAACAAGACAAGTAAGAAGATGAAATTCGTCATAATGTTGGTCTAGTAATGATCAGATATTTAGAAACGGAATGAAATAGAAACGGCATCAATAAATGGAAACAAGAAATTGATCCCAGCATTATGTAGGATGCAAGTGCTATACTTATCAAAGAAGAAATACGACAAACCATAATCTACACCTCTTGGCTCCAGAATCACTCCTATGATGGGAAATTGGAATGGCATACTTGTTTTACGTCTTGGCACTTTCTAGAACACTAGTGAGATTCTTTTTCTTCTACAATGGGGGGATGACATAATTTGACATCATTAATAAAGACCAAACAAATATCCATCTAATATAATCAGCTATATTTAAATCCAAAGGGGTGAACTGCAGTGCAAATCAATGGCATCAACTCACCTTGTGCGTTGTAGTTGTCACTACATCACAAAAGTCAAATGGATTGGCCATTATAGAAGCAGCGATGAGACCACTTATGTGTGCCATGTCCATCATTAAGTATGCCCCAACTGTATCGGCAATCTTCCAAACCACAAAGTTTTTAGAATTAAAAAGCATAAAAATCCAGGTCCACATTACATAGTGAATGTTCAAAGAACATATTAATAAAAACTGTTGAAATAACGTTCTGGAAAGAGAGATTTTTTGAAGGACTGCCATTATAAGATCTTGTAGAAATACCCAGCTATAATACCTGCCTCATGCGAGGGTAATCAATGTCTCGGGGATATGCACTAGCACCAGCAATGATGAGCTTGGGCCTAAAAAGGGTTGCAGTCTTCTCAAGCATTTCATAGTCAATGAAACCTATAACCCAAGAAAACAAACACCACCAATAACACTTGAACATAACCCCAATAATCTAGTTCAATATTTGTCAATTTGGAACTGTTTCTCTGCTTACTATTGGGCTCACAATGCGAGCTCACCTGTGGACTCATCTAGCCGGTATGGCATTGATTCAAAGTAAATTGATGTAGCAGATACTCGCCTCTTTGCAGTCATGAATCCATGAGAAAGATGTCCTCCATGTGGCAGGTCCAAACCCTAAATGTTTCAAAGCAATTTTTCACATGTTACATGTTCAAATAGGAATGAAAATCTTATCAAGGAGATTCGTAGTTCAAACCCAAACGCACCATAATGCGATCATGTGGTTGGAGAAGAGCTGTATAAACAGCAAAATTAGCTGGGGATCCAGATAATGGTTGAACATTAACACCCCATACACTGCTGTCAAGATGGAATGCTTCCAGGGCCCTCTGCTGGCAAAGCCTCTCACTTTGATCAATGAATTCATTCCCAGCATAGTATCTGCATGATATAAACCCCAACCCAACACAGTGGTTAATAAATATCGAAGAGTGTCCAAATACTGTATCCTTTAATGTGATTGTATATTTTTCAGCGAAACGATTTCTATTAATCAAAACACAGATACCCATATTATCGGCCCCTGGAACAACTACAGGTCTCCACACTATAAAGCTGAACTCAGAAATCATTATCGACATGTGAAACATTCAAACTAAAATGTGCAGGTCTAAAAACCAAGAGAAACCGAGTTTAACAAGAAAAAATAACCAAGCAGCAAGAATAATTTGGGAATGTTTGACTCCAGGACTGATGAAGGCATCTTCCTTGGCTATTCCTCTAGAAACAAGGCCTATAAATGCTACAATTTGAGGCTAAACAAGATGGTGGAAATCTCAGATGTGAAAGTAGATGAAACAATGACTCACAAAGAACCAAAATGATCAATGGCCATATATGAATATGATCAACTAGTAGTAGAACAACAACGAGAAGAAGTACAAGAGGAAGATCAACAAAAAGAACAACAAGAAGAAGTACATGAACAAGAAGAAATTGAAAGACCAGATCTAGATATGTTCAAATGAACCACTTTGAGGATTTGACCATTGGTGATAAAAGTGCAGGTATACAAACAAGAAAAAAAACTTGGAAAGCACTTCTGAAGAGGTGCACTTCTCTCTATTGTCTAAAATAGAGCCAAATTGTTTTGAGGAAGCTAGGACATATGAACACTGGGTTAAGTATATGGAAGAAGAACCAAATCAGATTGAGAAAAACCAAACTTGAGAACTTGTTCCAAGATCCAAAGATAAAAATGTTATTGGCACTAAGTGGGTTTTCAAAAACAAATTGAATGAAGATGGCAGGTAATCAGAAACAAATCAAGACTAGTATGTAAAGATTATGCTCAAATTGAAGGGATATACTTTGAAGAAACTTTTTCTCTCGTGGCCAGATTAAAAGCAATCAGAATGCTTTTGGCCTATGCATGTTCACAAAACTTTAAAGTCTACCAAATGGATGTTAAACTAGCTTTTCTTAATGGAGATTTGAAAGAAAAAGTATATATCGAACAACTAGAAGCATTTCCTTTGTTAAAAAATAGAGACTATGTCTACAAATTGAAGAAATCCCTGTATGGATTAAATCAGGCCCCTAGATCTTGGTACTCAAGGCTAGACAAATACTTGCAACAACAAGGATTTAGAAGGGGAGATGCCGACATCAATTTATACATGAAAATTGACCATGAAAATATAGTTATTATTGAAGTCTATGTGGATGATATCATATTTGGAAGTGATGATGACAGGTTGAGCCAAAATTTGCAACAGAGATGAAGAAAGAGTTTGAAATTTCCTATGCTTGGTGAATTGACCTTCTTTCTAGGATTGCAGATTTCCCAACTCAGTAATGGTAATTTTTTTTCTCAAACCGAATATGTAAAAGAAATGTTGAAGAAGTTTAACAAGGAAGACTATAAACCAATGTGCACTCCCATGATCACTGGTTGCAAGTTAAGCAAAGAAGATGAAGCAAAGGAAGTGGATATAAAAATTTACAAATAAATCATTGTCAGCTTGTTATATGTGACAGCCTCAAGGCCAGATGTTATGCAAGCTGTAGGATTGGTTGCAAGGTTTCAAGCAACACCTAAGGAGACCCATGTTCAAGCCATAAAAATAATATTTAGATATCTGAAAGGAACCTTGGATTTTTGGCTTATGGTACTCATGAGGTAATGACTTGACTATGATAACTTATGCTGATGCAAACTCGGTAGGAAGTATGGGTGACAGGAAAATCACAAGTGGAACAACATTCTTCTTGGGAAACTATTTGATATCAGGTTGAGTAAAAAACAATCCTTAGTCTCATTGTCTACAATAGAGGCATAATACATTGTAGCAACATCATGTTGTGCC
Source organism: Larix kaempferi (assembly GCA_027924585.1). Classification (NCBI taxonomy): domain Eukaryota; kingdom Viridiplantae; phylum Streptophyta; class Pinopsida; order Pinales; family Pinaceae; genus Larix; species Larix kaempferi. The sequence goes on from BSBM01000445.1 coordinate 25,203,518, forward strand.
CAAGTTCTTTAGATGAAGCAAGCCTAAAAGGATATCCAAGTAGAGTATGATCAACCTATTCCAATTTTGTGTGATAACACAAGTGCAATTAGCATTTCCAAGAATCCTGTAATGCTCTCCAAGACAAAGCATATCCCTATCAAATATCATTTTTTGAGAGATCAAGTCACCGAGAACAATGTCAAGTTGGACTTGTTGTCACCAAGGAGCAAATTGTAGACATCTTCACAAATCCTCTTCCCAGGGATACTTTTGATTATCTCAAACATAAATTGGGAGTAATTCCCAATCCTCATTAATTTGCTCAAGCCTCATCAAATCTAGAAGTTGTGGAGTATTCAAAGGAATTGGAAAAATCATATAAGCATTCACATAGGGGGAGAAACAAAAGAATAAAGAGAAGCATGAGTCTAGGGGGATCATCCCTTTGCCATTGATGTCAAAGGGGGATAAATTGCGCAAGGGGAGAAATTGCAGATACTACACAGAAACACAATTGCATATAAACATAATTGCGTGGATACAAAATTACAGATAAGGGGAGTATCTATAGGTTTGTTACACAATTGTATGAAGGTTTCCATCAATGGAAAAGGGGAATATTGTTGTCATTGATGTCAAAGGCAAGGAGACTACAAATAGAGATTGCAAGATGAAGATTATTGGAAATATTGCTTTTTGGATGCCCAATGTGGATACCCTATATTTGAAGGAATGTTTACTCTATATACCTGACTCAAATTGGACCATAGGTTACATGGTTGGAAAGCTTGTTCCGAGATATTTCCAAGGGTATATGGAAGTCCTTATAAATCCATAGGAATAAGGAGATATGAAAGAATTTGTAAAGTCAACCCAACCAAAATGTTAGGTTGACCCTGCCAGGATATTGTACAATGTTATGTTGGCCCATAAAGTGATTTAAGAACACTATAAATAAGTGGAGTGCTCTTTCATTTTTTTTATCCATTTAAGTAATGACGGAGATCTGAAAAAGGTGTGCACTTGTGGAATATGAAGGTCTTTTATGGCTTGAAAATGGATCTAAAGATGTATTTTGGGTTTTGAAGATATTCTTGATGAATATCTCATGAAGGTTTTTCTTAGGTGGTCAAAGGAAGAAGGTGCACCTTGTAAAGAGGAAGAGACGTTTTCTTGCAGAAGAAGATGTGTAGAAGCTAAGACTATTGAAGTTGTGCAGTAGTAGCACAAAAGTTAAAGACTGCACAGTAGTGAAGGTTGTCTTGCGCATAGTAGAGTGCGACGATAGTGAATTTTGTCTTGCGTACAACAAAGTGCGACAAAGCAAAGTGCAATGGTAGTAGAGATTGTCTTGCACAGAGAAGATTGCGACAGAGTAGAGTACAACGGTAGTGAACATTGTCTTGCGTAGAGCAGAGTGCAACGATAGTGAAGATTGTCTTGCGCAGAGCAAAGTGCGACATAACAGAGTGCGATAGCAGTGAAGATTGTCTTGTAAAGAGCAGAGTGCAACGATAGTGAAGATTGTCTTGCACAATGTAGAGTGCGCATTAGAGAAAATTTGAGGCCTAAAATGGGCCTCCTAAGGAAAATAATAAAATAATATTTATGAATTTTGGAGGAAAAGAGAAAAAACTACATTTTTTCTTCGTATTTTCAACATATCTCCCTGTCGTTTTACTCAAATTTCGAGCAGGAGCACTCGTTGGATGCGGAATTGAATTCCGCATCTAATGAGTACCCACACTGCATACTTTTGAGGTACCCCAGCCCACGAAAAACAAGAAATACATCAAGAAAACGTGTAACTTTGAAAGTAACACGTGGGTGATTCCATGAAGATGGGTAACTCTTTTTGGGCAAATATGGCGATGAAAAATGGAAATTTTACCCATATATTAAATTGAAGCCCTCGAAACTCATATTTTCCATATGAATTTCGACATGCGATAAAAAAACGAAATGTAGAGAATTATGTTGGCTTTCCAATGATATTTTTGTAAAAATATACCAATGTCATTTATCGTGTCAAATTTTCATTTAATGAAACGTGTGTCCTTAAAAATTTGAAGAGCAATTAACAAGTGGCTTGTGTGTGTGCAAAATAATTTAATGTTAAATTAATAATTTTAAAAAATGAAATATGTGAACATGATCTAGATAGAATGCACTAGTGCGTACATATTTTTCTTTTAATTTTCCTCGAAAAATTATATTTATTATTATTTTTCGAAACTGACCAGTGAATATTTAAGTCACATTTTGCACACATGTGCGTGTATGCGCCAAATCTTTTGATTGTCTACATAATTTGCAAAATTAAAAATACCATTTTGAAGAGGGTGTGAAAATGCTCACAGTAGATCCAAGAGATGATGTAAACCTCACAATGAAAGAATTTAGGAATAATAGAAGAAGAATAGAGCAGTAGAACATAGATCCAAAGGAGCTCAAATAGAGGCAAAATAATTACACATGTTACATTAATCTGAATAGTAAAACAATACATATACAATTCTCAGGATTCGAATACACTAGGTGTGATTCGAATTAGCCTGCATGGATAGATCCAAAATCAGTGGAGTGTCATCAAGCACAACTAGAAGTCTATCTCATCATCGGTGGAGTCATCAATGCACAAGTAACTGTCAACCATCAGTCAAACTAAGTCTAACTGAGTGTGGTAGGTGTAACGGGCACATGGAGGCACTAACTGAATGAAGGAGGCTCAGTGGAGGGCGCATGAGGAGCTATCTGGAGTCAGAACGGGCAGTTAAGTCTCATCGGAGGTCCATCGGAGTGATACAGTCAGTTGAGAGTCAGTCTATCCTTAAATCAAGGAAAGAACTGATGATAACTCAACTAACTAAAGTACAACAGGAGTGGTAGGTGAGAAAAGGTGCCCTTCTCAAGTGGTGGGTGAGAAGTGGGTGCATCACTGGCTAGGAGGGCTCAATCTGAGTGGAAATAAGCTCCCGAGTGTTGGAAGACTAGGGACTAGGTGCTGGAGGTGTCAACCTGATGACTGGGCAGCATGCGGATGCATGCAAGATTGATAATGAAAATAACTGAAAGGATGGTAGGACTAGGATGGATTATAGAAATATCCTAACACCCCCCCTTAATCCATCCTAGGCCTTGGTAATTAGGACCAAAGGTCACCCATACAATCAAAATAAATGATCAAAGAACTGTCCATAAACCGAGGAAATGGAGAAAACCTCATGGGAAAAATACCCCCCCTCAAAAGAATAGTAAATAACTCAAAGAACCATCATACTAAGTAGAAAAGAAGGAAGATTTCATCAGTGAAAAACTTTTGCAAAAAACTTGGCAAGCTGATCCCCTATAGGATGTCAAAACAGGTGCTAGATCTAAATTTGGTCTTCTGATCTGCCTTCCATTGTGTAGAGGATGTGTTGGATGAAGCAAGTCTTTCAGGAATTCTTTTTGCAACTGGAGTGAATGGATCATGAGGAGTCTTCCCAAGGGATGGAAGAGAGAACCCCATCATCATGCTGCATCTCTCATGGAGAGGTAGATGGCATAATGCAAGGTTGGCATGATGTTGAAGTCTGGTAGTTCTGTGATCAAATGAATCCTCAACTGTGTTCTCAGTAGGTGCAAGGACTGTGTGATCCCATATTGGCCTTGGTTCTAGATTGAGAACATGTGTTGGTTCTGGATCTGAAGGTTCTTGAACTTTGATCTCAACATCAAGATCTTCATCTTCATCTTTATTAGAAGAAGATTCACTTGAATCTTCATCAGATACTAAAGGAGTAGGAAGAGAGAAGGGCAGAAAATGAGAGAACTCATATGCCTTGGAGGCATGATTTTCAAACCCTTTCGCTATACTCTTCCCAGTAGACATTTCTGTGATCTCAATTGTGTCGGGACCAAAAGTCACCTCCTCAGGTGATCCGGTGTGAGTCATCTGATATATAGATAACAAGTTTGCTATCAAGGAGTGAACGAATAGAACATTCTTGAACTTGCCATGCTCCATATGTATTGTACCCAATCCTTTGGCAGAAATCTGAGAGTTGTCTCCCATGTGAATAGTAGGCCCATCTTTGAGATCTAAAGAGGAAAAAGATTCTTCAGAGGCAACCATGTGGTTGGAGGCTCCAGAATCTATGAGGAGGGCTTTTGATTTTGAAAAACCAACCATCAATGCATGGCAATCCTCATGACCATCAGATCCACTTCCAGAATCATACATCTTTGCATCTTTTGGAATAGCAATTTTGTTCTGTTCAAGAAGCTTGGTTAGTAGGTCTATTTTCTTGTGCATGCAAGCTTTCTCAGAATGGTATCCTCTCTTGCAGTAGGGATATTCAGATCTTTTATGTTTGTCCTTCTTGGGGCTGGAGGCTTTTTTTGATGGAATTGACTTACCACTCAGCTTGGATTTAGATGGCTTCTTGTCTTTTTGTCTCCCTTTCACATTCGTCCCACTTGCTCCTCTAGCTAGAAGAGCTTGATCTTTGGAGGTGTTGATGGCACCCATTTGAATCAATTTGTCTTCTTCTTGAATGAGAGCTTCGGTGAAGACTGCTAAGGTGGGCATCTTCCATCCAGGAATTGACATTCGTCCAAAATGGAAGGTAGATACAAAGACTAAAAACTGAGATCCTAGTTTGCTCAGAATGGAGAGCACCAATTGATCATCACTTTTGGTGATGCCACAATGCTTGCATTGTAAAACCAATTTCTGAAATTTTGAGAAGAATTCTTGAATGGTCTCGAAATTGCTAGGTTGTAGGGCAACCAATTCATTTTCGAGAATGTGGCCTCTTAGCCCATCTTGTTTGCCAAAGAGACTCTCCAATTTTGTCCATAACTCATTTGGAGACTTCAATCCTTCAACATGAAACAATAGATCTTTAGACATATGAAGGCATATGAAACCAAAGGCTTCATCCATTTTATTTAGAAACTTGGTTCTCTCTACAACTGTATGTGGTATGGTATCTTTTTCATAAACCAATCTGGATAGACCTCTATGCATCAAGTGCACTTTCATCTCACTCTTCCATTCAAAGTAATTAAAGAGAGTGAGGATCATAGGAGAGGAAGAAGCATTTGAATTGCTCATCTTGACTGTACGAACAAGTGCAAAAATGAAACTGCTGATACTGCTGCTACAACTGCTAGAACTTCAAAATACCTGCAAAAAACTCTCAAGAATGGAGGTAGAATATACTCTCAAATGGCTCTGATACCATGTGAAAATGCTCATAGTAGATCCAAGAGATGATGTAAACCTCACAATGAAAGAATTTAGGAATAATAGAAGAAGAATAGAGTAGGAACATAGATCCAAAGGAGCTTAGATAGAGGCATAATAATTACACATGTTACATTAATTTGAATAGTAAAACAGTAAATATACAATGCTCAGGATTCGAATACACTAGGTGTGATTCGAATTAGCTTGCATGGATAGATCCAAAATCAGTGGAGCGTCATCAAGCACAACTAGAAGTCTATCTCATCATCGATGGAGTCATCAATGCACAAGTAACTGTCAACCATCAGTCAAATCGAATCTAACTGAGTGTGGTAGGTGTAACTGGAACATGGAGGCACTAATTGAATGAAGGAGGGTCAGTGGAGGGTGCATGAGGAGCTATCTGGAGTCAGAATGGGCAGTCAAGTCTCATCGGAGGGCCATTGGAGTGATACAGTCAGTTGAGAGTCAGTTTAGCCTTAAATCAAGGAAAGAACTGATGATAACTCAACTAACTGAAGTACAACAGGAGTGGTAGGTGAGAAAAGGCGCCCTTCTCAAGTGGTGGGTGAGAAGTGGGCGCATCACTGGCTAGGGGGGCTCAATCTGTGTGGAAATAAGCTCCCGAGTGCTGGAAGACTAGGGACTAGGTGCTGGAGGTGTCAACCCGATGACTGGGCAGCATGTGGATGCATGCAAGACTAATAACGAAAATAATTGAAAGGCTGGTAGGACTAGGATGGAGTATAGGAATATCCTAACAGAGGGCGCATTGATGTATCACTTGTATATTTTTTCAAATTTTTTGGATGTGTATTTTGAATGTTGTTGATTTATCTTTGAGCTCATTCGAAGTTGTCCACAAGGTTTTTTAGGGTAAGATTTAACTGAAATTTAAAAACAAATGACATATGAAGATAAAAATTCGTAAATTATATGTATATGGATAAAAGATTCATCGACGAATCCAATGGTATCAAGTCTGTCCATTAATGTGTATTTACTGATATAGTTTAAGCCCCTAAAAGGCAGATAAAATTTCCTTTCTGCATAGAAAAGGGCTCAATCGAGGTTTTTAAAATACCTCTATCAAGGGCTAAATGAGACCTTGATCGAGGGTTTGACATAGACCTCGATCGAGGTGTTTTCAAGCCCTCAATCGAGGTTGTTTGCTCAATAGTTCAAGTGTGAAAAATTAGTGTTCATACATAGGTCATCCATTATAGCATTATAATATGAATAAAGCTATGTATAAAGAGAGGTTTGATTAAGAAACTTGCTTCCTAAAAAAACTAGGATTTGGCAATAGATAAATAGATCTAAAATTTAAGTATTAGTTTTAAATGCATTTTAATGCAATAATACTCTTAACCTGTAAAAAAAACTACTTTTAAACTATTCAAATTTAATAAGCAACAAGATTTTGGATTTTATAAATAAATAAGTGTTAGTTTTGGGTGATCTTATATAAGAAAACACTACCATGATTTCACCAAGGGTAATATTTAATATAACACAAGTAAAGGAAATACACAAAAGATGATCAGTATTTATATGATGATCACTATGAAATTGAACAATGATGATTTCAACACATAAATTAATTGATGGTGATGGCAAATGGATATAATGATCATTTGATTTTTAATCACAACCAAGGATTCCAAGATTGTGAAACTTATGCTAAATTAGAGCAATAATTAGACAACAAACAATGAAAACTATTTAACTTCTTGTCTAAAATCATTGCTCTAATTCAGCATAAGCTTCACATTGTGGAATATCCTCCAATGTGGTCCAACCTAATGTCGAGCTCTTCTATCAGCCACTCTTCCCATTTCAAATGAGCTCGGGCCAGCCGTGGGCTTCATTTTTTCTTATTTAATTTTAATAGCCCTCAATTGAGGTCTATTATAAACCCTTGATTAAGGTATTTTTAAACCCTCAATCAAGGTATTTTTAAGCCCTCGATCGAGGAATTTCTACATGTATTTTTTCCACCTCGCTTGCCAAAAACTGTGAAGCACATTACCCATAAACCTTGCCACCAATATGCTTTGAGGACAAAGAATTTATGAAGAGGAAGGCAATGTAACATACAAAATATATATAATAAGTATTAATAATTATGTATAATAATAATAATAAATAGTTATTAATTGTTTATGGGATGCATCCTTTCATGGATGCTCACCATATGTGCCTCTAGGTTATCTATATATTTGGCACATTATCATTGTAAAATATCATCTTATTCATATTATCAATATATATTTCTTTTATCCATTATGGATAACATTTTATTGTCCTATTGTTTTGGATAGTTCATCGTGTGTGAACCGGGATGGTTCACAACAATATATATATATATATATATATATAACACTCAATCGCTCAATTGCTTATGCCCGTAGGAAAGGAAGGGGACACTTTAAGGAGGAAGGTAAGGAGATGCAGGACAGGGAAGGAGATGTTGGACGGAAGGAGACACGAGAAAGGAGATAGCTAGGAAAGGAGACAAATAGGTGTGATAGGGAAGAAGGCGCGGGATAGAAGGAGACATGGGAAAAGAGATAGCTAGGCAAGGAGACAAATAGAGGAGCACAATGCCTCCTAAATTAATGATGATATTATCAAACATTCTCGCTCAATAAGTTTTCCTACTCAATTTTTTTTGTTTTCCACTATCCACATAGTAGGGATTGGGGTTTTTTCTACTCTTAGAAATAATCTCATCTTTTGGGGAGAGAAGGAACTACGTTCATCCATTCTGACCCGCACCCATTTTGATCTGTCACTCCTCTCTCGATTGGCACTACATTCATTTTTTCTGATAGCCCCATGAAAAAGGTCAAACTTTTATGGGCTCGATTGTTATCTATTGGTTGGTTGGGGTGGGGTTGATTTGGTAAGAATGACAATATCCGGACATTGGTGATCTATTGATCTAATGTTGGTTCTTAATCAATGAGGCTTTGCCTGCAAACTTATGGCATTGCTCACAAGGTTTCATAAAAACATGGAAATTGTTGAGGGATGACTTTTCATATCCCGCTCTCAAGATTTTCCTTATTTATGTGTCAATGGTCTCAAAAACCCCAATTTTCTAGCAAGCAACCACCTCTAGTGCTTGCCTCATTTTTTAGTTGATCGAATTATAGGAAACCCTATTTTCTTTTTCCTTTTGACCATATACATCATTCGCTTGATCTTAGCAAAAAAATGGTGATTATTATTTAAGATTCAACCATGAATTATAGACATGAGATTTTGCATAATGAATTAATGCTCTGAACCATTATGAAGTCTATCTAATTTGTCTATATTGTTGGAAAATATTTAGGCATTGTATTCCCATTTTAGATGTGATTTTTTAATTTACATGGAAACCCAATTAATGAGCCACAAATGGTGGTTATACTCTTCAAGTGTGGGATGAATCATGGAATGATAACTAGGAATATGTTGAAGCTACAAGATCATCCTTGAGGACAACCCAAAGCTTTCGTTCAAATGGTTTGCTGCTAAGAGGTCAAATAAAGATGGTTAGGATAATACATGGGATAATTAGTCCTAAAAAATATATTTCCTTGGAGTCTAGTTTGAAGTCCTAGTTTTGTTCTAGTCTAATATTTTTTAGTGGCATGCATCATTATTAGTACTCATGGTCAATTGTCGTTTAATATGAATGGTACTCTATGTTAAATGTACAGCATAATGAGTCATTCTCCAATCCAATCTTGTGCAACCAGGATTGGGCCTCATGTGTTGAGGTAGGGAGCTTGAGTTGGACTCAGGAAATTGGAGTAGATTCTTGAGTTGGACTCGGGAACTTGGAATAGATTCTTGAGTTGGACTCAAGAATTCCTAAGCCTTCAGTTGTAAAGGTTATTCATCATGTGCTGATGTGAATGCTTTGATGCATCAAAGTGATTATTTTGTAAAGTCTTGTTGGACAAGGCTCAAGACTTGTGTGTCAAGTCAGATTCTCATGTGGACCTCAAATTATAATAGGTATCCATGGGGTGGACCTCCAGTTATAGAGGTAGATGCTTTGTATGTTGAAGCATTAATGTTGTGTTATGTATTACTAACCATGGTCACTGAGTGCTATTAAGTCTCCTTTAGAAACTGGCCACCTCTAGAGTGAATTACTTTAGCATATGATCATTTGGTCCGAGAGTTATATAATATGATCACAACATCTAACAAATATTCTTAGTATAATTTGATATGATAGATTATTAAATTTAACACATATTGACCTTACAGTAAAGATAAGAGATAAAGATAAATGCATAGATAAAAATAGAATTTGAATTGCTAATGAGATGACTAAGTGAACTCGAACTATTAAGCTTCGGTTAAAGCCACAATGTATGCCTCAATTAATTAAAGAACTCACAGTAGTCACTACAAGTAAATAAGTCAACATGATTTTAGTTAATAGTATTTAACTAAGTGTTAATAAATAAGGACTAGTTAACTAAAGTGTTTTGCATTGATTACACTTTAGTTAAACTAAAAGATGACACTTAAGTTAACCAAAAGATGACACTTCAGTTAATTAAGTGTTTGCATGACAATACTTGATTTATTGCATTACGACACTTAAGTTAGCTTCCTAACTAAGTAGTCATGCAATCAGTTAGAGGGTGAGTTCACTCTGGAGTCAGTTAAGCGTCATTTAATATCTAAGATGAAAGGCATTGTGCATATGTTATGAAAGATTGAAGAAACTGATGCACAAGATAATTCTACAAGAAGGAAATTTGCAGTTTTTGCATGTGATGCACCATTACTCATGCAACCATTCGCTACAACTTGCATGGAAGTGATTCTTGCTTGTTATTAATGTGTTGGGCACATGGCAAGTTGATACAGTTGATCTATATTCTCTATTGCTCGGTATTCTCTCTTATCTAGCACCTGGGGTGCTGAAAGCAATCTGCTATTTTGCAAAAGACATTCTCTGCTATCTATCATAAAGTATACTCTGACGATTTGTTGGGGTTTTTCATCCTCATTGTTTTGAGGGTTTTCCCCAGGTTGCATCTTGTGTTATGGTTGAATGTTTCATGTGATTGAATTGTTCAATGATTCAAGTATTCAGTATTTCTGCACTTAAAGTTTTAAAGTTCAAAGCTCATCACATTTCCTCAAAAATTAACTAATGGGTCCATCTCAAATTGTAATTTTGTGTAAGTTATTTATAGTTGGAATGCAGGTTTGAAGTGTATATATGCATGTCATGTTCTTGTTGGTTTGTGTTTGTACATTAACACAGTTGTTGTCATGGATGTGATTAAAATTTCTCATGGATGAGTTGTGTGAGAGCTTTACAATGATGAGAAATATGGCACCTAAAATTTATATTATTCATATAAAAATGAATGTTAAAACTTAGTATGGAGGCTATATAATTGACATCTCGTGCCAAATTTCAAATAACTTGTAAAATGTAATAAAGGTTCACATTAAAGCAAGTTTTGACAGTTTGTCATATAGTAATTTTGTAATTTTCTATTGCAATTATGATACTCTAAACCTTCCTCCATCTAGAACATGTTTCCATTGTCTTATGTGTAGAAAAGATGACTTTTGGGTGTCAGGTTATTATGGAGGTTTATTTCTTGGTATTATGTAAATATGTCCTTGTTGTCCTCTCAAAGGCATGGAGATAGAGGCCATGAAAAATGTGACATGTGCCACCTGCTATATGCCATGTCACAATTACTAATAAGAGATGATGTTAGCACACAATTACTAATCAATCAAATTTGGGGGGACCAAAGTTTCAACTCTACCCTTTCCTCAACATGTTTAACATAAAAGAAATAGTATGTGGCCAAATAAAATTCAAAACATTTTTTAGCAAAAACTCAAGTACATTTTGTGTTATAGTTGTCTTATAATTTTGTTCTTATGAACTACTTAAACCCATTCTCCATTAGATTCAATATAAGACAAAAATCAATGGGTTTAGGTCCACATAATGTTGAAATCCTTAGAAGCAGAGGTGAATGGAAGTAGGCCAAATTTCACAAGGTTTAGGGTTTTTAAATGACAAAAAATTAGGAGTCGAATTATAATGGATTGGAGATGAGGTGAATGGACTAAAGACAAAGAGGTGTGCATTAGAGTGGATTGTAACTAAGACCCATTCAACCCTAACAGATGAATAAAGATGATTTTTACCTAAGTAAGATGATGTTAGACATGATGACCTTGAGCAAGATGGTGTGAGGCTTGTTAGAAACTATGATCCAAATATTTAGCTTAGGACTTTAGTGAATAAAATGTTTTAATAAACACTAATGTAAAAGGGACACTTACACACTCACGAGATTATGTGAGGTGTCCAAGTTAATTTTAGATAACGGTTTTTTAAGTTATTAGTTTTGGGTTATTTAAACCCATTTTCTATTCTACATGAGGTAGATTTTGGCCCTTAGCCCTCACGTATCTTTGATGTAGTTTTATTCTTTCATTAATAAAACTTGTGTTTGAGGACACCTTGTCAAAGTGACATCAGAGTGATTGTTGGGAGATGTTGAAGAGTTAAAGTTTGCATCTTCAATTGAAGGAGGTGAAGGAGTTTTGAAGGATTCAGGCTCTGGAATAACGGATTTTAATGGTGAGTTTTTATTTCATGTTCTGATTTTGTGGGACAAAATCAGGAAGTGTGAGAAACTTATTTTTGGATTCAAGTGCACCAAGAACTATGCATCTGCATTTATTTTTGGATTCATAGAAATTGTGTTTGTATGGGGTCAAATTGCCTTGTTTTTTAAGGTAGTTATCAATGCAAAACCCTTGGTTTGCACCCGGTTTTGCTTGATGTTGTTTCTATTATTAATCAAACCCATTTTGAAGGACGACGAAAATTTTAGTTTCGCCCAGTGTGAAGAATATCAAAATGATGGAATTCAACCTCATCCAACAATTTTAAAGATTCCAACAAGACCCTAGAGATAGCACGAGAGAGAAGAGTATACATAGGTCTGTTGGGAGAAAGAAACACCACCAAACACATGAGTAATGATTAGACCGATTATTATTTCTTCTATGTTTTAAGAATTGTACCCAGGTTTGTTGGGAGCCGGAGACACCTCATTCCAAACACAATCAACATTGTACTACCTAGTGTACAATCCAGGTGATGCCCCATATATACCAAACACAATTTCTGCTTTACATATTATTGAAGAAAGTAAATGAACATATTTTGTTGACGACTGTCTCTTTCCATGACGATGCAAGACGATCGAAGTTAGAGGTACAAAGCACCTTTTTAAAACCCTAAAGTTTTTCAATTAAGTAAATATGCACTTGGTTTTTCCCAATTAGATGCCTCATAACTAGGTTGGATATTTTTTGTAAAGAAATTGCATATTTAAAGTTACATTGGAATGACTATGTGAGGTAAAAATAAGGTTTTACCTAACCTACCATATTCTGAAAACTTTGTAATAATTAGGAAACATCACGTATTTACAAGTGTTGATTGGAGAAGAGTAAAGCTCAATCAATTACTTTTTTACAAGACTATACATAGGTCAATGCCAAGTCTCTATAGATATCTTTTGTTGCGTGGGGTGTAGTGCACTCTATGCATGATTTTCTTCTTTTTTATGGCGATTTTATCTTGACAGTTCATTTCTTAATGGTGTAACAATCATTCATACATAGCCACACGAAAAAAAAATCATTATTTCAAATATTTATAGGTGCATATTTTGGTGATATGAGGTGCATGTTTTGGTGATATAAGGAGCATTTTTATTTTATTGTGGTCAAATAAGGCACCTTTTTTTGGAGATATAAGGTTCATTTATTGTTTTTTTAAGTTATCATGTGCATATTTTGTTGCATATTATTCACATTTTGATTACATAAGGTGTAACTGAATTTGTGCTTCTTAATTTTACAATGTCTGAAGTTGTTAGTCTCTTTAATGATTCTGACAAATTGGAGGGTTTAAAGAATTATAGTCGGCACATTCAAAGCACATTCAATTATATTGAATTACGGAAAGACGTTTGCAATGCACAACCTACAAAACTTATTGATACTACTCTATTTATAGCAAAATGGGATTGAAAGATGAGAAGGCATTAGCACTTATTCAAAGTATTGTTTCTAATCAAGTTTTTGTGCACATTGAAAATTGTAGTAATGCTTGGTCATGTTGGAAAATTCTCAAATATTTGTTTGATTTGAAACCCGAGGCTAAAATAATTGATCTTCAATTAAAATTATTGCAACAAAAATTAGTTGTAGGAGGAGATTTCATGGAATACACTTCAAGACTAAAAAATATTAGACAAGAAATTACAAATGTTGGTTTTGGTAAAATTGAAAACAGTTTGATGGTTACAATTTTGATACAAGGTTTTCCATAATCATACAAACACTTTTTGGAAACATTACAAATTATAGATAAGTTGGAGAATATCAATTTTGACAAACTCAATGAGCTGCTAGCTAATCATGATAAAACCTATGGTAAGACAAACCAATCAAGGGAGGATGTATTGGTTGCAAGCACAAGCAATCATTCCACTGGAAAAAGTGTTTATTCTACCAAAGGAAATGAGCAAAAGGGGAATGAACATCAATGCAATACATTTCAGTATTCAAATCGAGGTCATATTCAAGGCCGAGGAAGAGGAAGAGGTAGAGGTAATATGATTTGGACTAAGAACGATTTCAAAGAAGAATAAAATCAGCATTCACAATACAATACAAGAGGAAGCGGCAAGTCACCAATAAATTGTTTATGATTGTTGGTATAATCAGCTATACTGAGAGGGGGGGTGAATAGGTATAGGACAAGTTTTTAACTTTCAAGTCTTGTTTACCATCCACGTCATCTTTCAACAAAATCTATCATTACATTAATACACACGAGACACAAAGATTTAACGTGGAAACCCAATAAGGGATAAAACCACATAAATATGTCCTTGCAATAAACAATGATTTGCAGACATCCATATGTTGGAGACACCAATCTCCCAAGTTTATAAGAAACAACTTGTAGGAAGCACCAACCTTCTAGATTCTCTAGCACTAATTAGAAAGAAGCACCAACTCCCTAGATTCTCTGGCACCAATTGAAAGGAAGCACCACCTCCCTTAATTCTCTAGCACCAACTGGAAGGAAGCATCAACTCCTTGAATTTTGTATTGATGTACTACGCGAAAAATCACCTATCACACCGTGTCCTGTCGTGTAAGACAATCTTTAATACCGTCGCACTTTGCTCTATGCAAGACAGTTTTTACTATTGTCACACTCTGTTATGTCATTAGAGCAAATTTGGGGTTTTAAATGGACCTCATAAGAATATGAGCCACCTCGTAAGAAAATGAGCCACCTCCTAAGAAAAGGAGCCATTGAATTCAAGAACCAATAGAATTTCAAGAAAAGAGTCAACCATAATGGTTGACATGGCATATCTGACATTAAAAAAACTACGTTTTTAATTCGTATTTTCAACATATCTCCCTATCGTCTTACTCAAATTTCGAGTAGGAGCACTCGTTGGATGTGGAATTGAATTCTGTATCCAATGTGTACCCACACTGCATACTTTTGAGGTACCCCAGCCCATGAAAAATGAGAAATACATCAAGAAAACATGATAATACTAATGATTCAGAGTGACCTTTCAACGCCATATTGTGTCATAGATATTATATGTTGATGAATGATTGATACTATTGTCAGAGATTTAAAATTATTTTGACCTTTGGTCTAGTTTCATGGTGTTTGTGTTGATCAACAATGTATGAATGTCTTATTGTTGTTTATCATGAATGTACTATTACCTTTCCAATTCCTCATGATTTGCATATGTTTTGTTAGAAACTACTGAATTCTTTTAAATCAAGCTCAGTACATTTATGCTTTCAGTCAGATTTAAGAGATTCGTCCTTCAAGCGCCTCTTTGATATGTTTTTGTCTCCAATTATTCAAAGTTTGCCTTCATTTAATCCAAAGTAATGGAATACTTTGTAAAATTCCTCTACAATTGTGTTACACTGTTCAAATTGTTCATGCAATTCCCTGTCCTAGACATTTGAGAAATAAAGATCCATTAAATATCAAACTTCACATAGATTCAACTCAAAAATATTTAAAAGTTGAGCTCTGTCATGCCATGGCCAGTATTCATTCATTCCAATACTACTTAGGGACTAACACACACAACTTCCACCTATGATTATACACAACATAGGCATTTATCCAGAACTACCATGTGCTAAGAATCACTACTCCACTCAATTATACAATTTCTAGTCTTAATTTACATATGACTTTGGTTCTTAACTCACAAATCCTACCACCAATGTTCTAGTTGAGTTTAACTAAATTTTGATGGTGTTTCATGAAACAAATAGCCCCATGTTCACTACATCCTCCCATGAAATGATGCTAGCATAGGATTCATAAGATAATGATATTCAAGAAAACGTTTGTTACCATTTTATATTAAGTGGTTGCTTTTAAAGTGCGGTACTTAGAAATAGCACATAACCATGTATTCTCTACATCTCATGGTTAATTCATGCCAATGTAGGGCTCATAAGTTAGAGAAATCTTAAAAAAAAGGATCTATTAATATCTAAATTTTGGTTTCATTTTTAGGTGATGGGATTGATTTTAAATTTTCAAAATTAATGAATGATCAAACAAACCATATATTTTAAAGGTGTAATTGTATGTGAAATAAGGTGTTGAATTACTTTAAAATAAGACAACTAAAAGTAAAATACATGAAACTTAAACTTAAACTTTTGCAAATAAAATACTTTTCATTTCTAAATTAAAAATAAACTTTTCACTTTTAAATTTCCAATTGAAAATCAAACTTAAAGCAACTAAATCAACCTATCAATTCCATGAAAGATCTATAAATGAACGTGATGATACAACAATAAAAATGAAATAATAAGTTTGAACAAGTACACTTCAAAGAAAACTAGAAAATCAAACCAACAAGAAGTTAACCATGACAAAATAGACAATTTAAAGCAAGAAGCATCGGCCTTTAGTATGTTAATGGCTTGAATAATAGAAATAAAATATCACAATTATTCTTGAAAGAAACTTTAAATGCATCACAAAATAGGAAAATGGCCAAATTGAGTGCTCCAAAAACATGTAGATAGCTCAAATAGCTAGCTAAAAGCATTGGAAATGATCTTGAAAATGGATAGCATAATAATGGCTAAACAGAGAAGAGAATGAAATTTTTGTTGGTGTAGACACCATATCTAACAATGTTGTTTTTTCCCAATAAGAGCAATATCTTTGTGGAAGAAAAATATGATATTTTTGCAAAATTTCACTACCTGGAATTGGACTAGCAAGGATTTAAGGAGAGTAAGGTACTGTAGTAGCCTATAAATCCACACAATGAAGATATATGACCATAAACCAATAAAAAAGGTTAATGGACTAAAAATTCAAATCAATGGAGTTACCATATGTTATAAGGGAGTGTTAGTTGTTATGAATGTGATAAGGTAGCAAAGTTCCCTGTGCCAGGGTGGTTGGGCCATACAACAACAATAATCTATGGTGGTATTAATATTTCCTACCAAGTAAGAAAATAAGGGAATAAGAGAAAAAAATGTCTTTTGAAATAGAGATAGAAAGGGGTCTTGCTAAAAATCTCTAAACATATTCTCTTAAAAGGTGTTGGATTGGAGCAACAAGAAGAGAAGGGGTTGAGCACATCCAAACTGATGTAATGCCCCTAGAATGACTTTGGACCTTAAGGGCACCTGTTGAGTGACCCGGCTGAACAAACTTCGATAAAGTGGTCTTTTGAGTTTGATATGTCTTAAACAATTGAGGAAAACATGAAGATGTGAAGGACGACAATTGGATAAATGAATTTATGAATTAAATGACATATGTGGAGTCGGATAGTTGAATTAATTGATGAAATTGCTTATTGCTTAATAATTGGCCGCGTTATGAAAAATGTGTTATGTGTACATAAATATGATGCTTAATGAATAGATGTATGATAAATTATAAGATGTGAACGAAAGAAATACATGTTGACGAAATGGCTTACTGATTTATGAAATATAGGATATTATGAGTAAATTGTAATTGCTTAACGATTAGCGGGTTTATGAAATGAATTATGACAAATGAGGATAGGACTATTAATATGTTGTTTTGAGAATGTGTGTAGCGACAGGTGAAACGGTTCACCGACCGACACACAAAGGAATTGAAGGGTCATAGAGTACAGATAAATCACACACAGGGAGAACAACGACGATGTCGACTTCCGACGGAATTCCACACATGAGTAGAGAAGCACTGATCCGATTACTCAGAGGAAGCGTGAGGTCATGCGATGTGGACCACGAGGGAGTTGGTCACGTACGATTTGGGGGGAGCACAGTAAGAACAGACTTACTCCTCAGCGCCATTAGTCTCCAATAGCGTGTAGATGGAGGATTGAACGTAACGAGTCCTAAATCCCTACATGAAGTTCCCGCAAGTCACACGAAAGGATATCGGCAGAAGGACCCGACAATGTGGTACCTTGCCGAGAACGTAAATAACAGACGCAAGGACTTGACGATGTGTTACCTTGTTGAGAAACGGAAATGACGGACGCAAGGACTCGACGATGTGGTACCTTGCCGAGAAATGGAAAGTAAGGACAGTTGGACCCAACAGAGTGGTACCATGTCGAAAGATGAGCATAAAGGACGGATGGGCCCAACAGTGTGGTACCTAAGTCCTAGAAGGGATTAATTGTTAAACATTATGCATAAAAACTTATAAAATGCATTTAGACCATTTGCATAGGAAAATACATTTAAAATAATAGAGATTATTATTTTAGACCATTTGCACAGGAAAATGCATTTTTAGTATTTAAAATAATAGAAATTATTATTTTAGGAGCAAATGGAATACTAGGCATGAGCATTTAGCTAACACCACTTGCACCCACAAAAATAGAAATTAGATGCAACATCATGGAGACAAACTTGAGTAAATTTAGGAAAGTTGGTGCACTCTCTTAGAAAACTTGACGCTTGGATAGGTGAGCTAAATTACATTTGAATAATAAGAAATTAAGCATTTTTGCATGAAGCGACATGTGCCGCAATGGATTTTCCTATTTAAGGAAATATTTGGGAATGAGGAAAGGACCCATTGTTTGGATGGTTATCGTAATTTTTGGTAAGAGAGTGACTTGATGCTATTGGAGTTTGGCAAGGGATTTTGGTGGGGGGAAACCCATTTTTGAGTCTCTATATTGTGTGTGTGAGCTCTACGACCCTGAAGCTCGGGGGTGGCTTTGCGACTCAAAACATAAGCCTATGGTTGGGTGGCGAAGCTAACAGTTGCTTCACCTATGGTTAAATGAGCTTCTCCTGGAGGGACACAATGAGTGAAGCGAACGACAAGGGAAAGCGAGATCGGATTGACGACGACGACTACTCCTCCAGCAACAGATTCGACGTGCAGTAACATGTTTTGTGCTTTTGTTAGATCTCATATTTATTTAAGTTTTATTAATGATTATGCATCATAATGGTTATTTTGTCTTTTTACATTCTTAATAATTTTCTAAGTAGGACCCGGAAAGGGGGTCCCTACAACTGATTCAAGGTATATTACCCACAAAAAATAAAATAAAATACAACACAAAGAAAAATATATATTCTAGTCTTTCCCAACTTGAAATACCATTTTTGTAGTACAAACAACATCCCACATAGATCCTCCAACAACCTGTAAACATGGGTATCTCGCCCATGCACCTCAAAAAATATGGAAATCGAAACAAAAGCATCAACATGGTCAAATCCCTCTTTCCAGTAGAATCATTTGGTATATGAATAAATAATATCATCAAGGTAAACCCACAATTTTGATAGAACC
Source organism: Larix kaempferi (assembly GCA_027924585.1). Lineage (NCBI taxonomy): Eukaryota > Viridiplantae > Streptophyta > Pinopsida > Pinales > Pinaceae > Larix > Larix kaempferi. The sequence continues at coordinate 25,222,672 of BSBM01000445.1, forward strand.
CAACAATCATGTTCTAGTACTCTTTACTACTCCCATTAGCTATAAGTGTGGAATCAATGATTGATTCCACAATAGGTTTTGAACCTATCTCCATGGAATCCCACCATACATGCTTTGCATATGCCTCCTCAAACATATAAGGATACCCAACTTCCCACTAGACTGTATACGTGCCACATGATGTTAGGGTCCTAATTTAACTAATAAATCAAGTAGACATGATGATATGCATTGAGGTCATTTTTATTAAATAAGGCCCATAAAGTAGATGTAGTATAAAAAAACAATAATTGTAAGGAATCTTACTTGAAAGTTCCGCCTACTAGAAGATTCCTTGTCTTAGAAGTATCTAAGAGTTTCCACCTACTAGAAAGTTCCTTCTCTAGAAAGTACCTAGGATGTCAGATAGAACTATATAAAGAAGTAGAAGCGATGGAATGAGATTCCTTGTGAAATATATTGTATTTGAAGCTCCAGTCATATCGAGGTTTCCCCCTCAAAGATGTAAGTGAACATTTCTTTCATCAATAAAGGTATTTCTATTGTGGTATTTGGTTATTTACAATTGTCTATTGTTGTGGTAATTCTACCATTTCATTCTAAAATTTTGATATTTTTATTTTGAATTTCCTATTATGCTATTAAGATACATAACACATGTTAAATAAACAACTTATAAAGGTCACCAACTCTCACACATCTAACCAAAGTCGTCACAATTTCTAGACTACAATCATTGATAGTACATTGCTATCTTTCAAATGCAACTCTATATTGATGATCTTCCATACAAGAAACTAAAATAAGTTTTTTATTCAAACCAAGAACAAACAAAACATCATTCAAATGAATAACATCACATGTTGGCATCTAGAAGTAAATGGAGTCCAATCCTTTCATGGGATATGTAGCATCATCGCCCAAATCCACACCCATTCCTCCCTCTTGTTCCTAAATCCTACTAAAGAGTTTCCTATCATAAGTTGTATGCCTCAATGCCCCATTGTTCACATACCATCTAACACTTGACATAGTGTTGGAAGATAGATAAGAGACCATGGATAAGGTAATATCAAGATAGGATGATAATTCATCCACTCTTTCCATAGTACCTGCAATCCTTGTAACATATTTATTTTTCTTAGCCTTACCCTTATTCTTATCTAAAAATTTTCTATGATAATGTCCCTTGGTGATGCTTGAGACATTTCACATTACCGAATGCTTCTTACTTGGAATTGAATCTTCCTTCTTACTCTTCTTGTGTTCTTTGAACTTGTTTTCCTTCCTCATCCTCCCAATGAGGGATATGTATTCTACGTCCTTTTGCTTACTTGAAAAGGATTCCAACCTTATTGATTCATTCACAAATTCATCCCAAAACTTATCATAAGAAGGTAAATACTCACGAGCACAAACCCCTTGGACAAAAAGTTTCCAAGACAGATAAAACACATTCAAGGCAATGGACACCAACTCCTTATCCTCCACTCTTGTCCCTATGGAAACCAATTTATCTTTCATGTATGTGATCATGGACATATATCTCACCATTATATCTTTGTTATTCATGTGGGATACTTAAAGTTTGTTTCTCAAGAGTATTTATCTAGAGGTACTAAAACAATGATACAACCCAACCAAAGCATCATACATTATCTTACTACTCATCTTCCCTACAATGTGAGTGATAAAATGATCCTTCACCAAATCAAGAATGATGCTCTTTTCCTTGACCTCTTTGTTACAATGTAAGGCCAAAATGTTCAAATCAATAGGTGCAACGATGTCTTTCTAAACATGCTCCCAAATCTCAACATCCTTCAAAAGCATTTGTAGCCCATAGTTCCAAGGTGTAAAATTGGAATCACCTTCCAACCTGTCACTCTCTCTAAGATCAACATTAGTCTACAAATTTTAAGCACGCCTCAAAGAAAAATAAAGAAATAAAGTAGAACAAACCTTCTAGGGTTTAAGCACTTCTCCCAAGTACACTAGGATTTTACACCCAACAACCTGTAATAGGTCAAGAACCTCTCCTAGGTGCAACATAGTTGAAATGCCCAAATCTCTCTTCACCAAGAGAGTGAACTCAGTAAACTCAACTCTAATACCATGTTGAAATTTCTCTGTAGGGAAATTAATGCAAATTCAAAATTTTCACTTTAACCTTGGGGTTCCCTGGTTCTATTTCCTATGAAATTTCGGCCTTAGGGATGAATTTGAAATATAAATTATGGAAACATATAATTCACATATTTTCAATGAAATACACAAGGAAAATCTAGAAAATAAATACCAAACAAGTTTACTTCAAGAGAGCAATGTTTCCAACCCATGGGGCACACTTCCTAACATAAACCATATTTAAAAATAACTTATTACATCCATAAGTCTACTCAATGCTATGTAAAATAAACATGCATAACCAACACTAGAAACTATGCAATTACCATGAGAATGTAAGCAAAAAATTAGATCCTCAAGTACATAAAGTTTGGACAATGAGGAACACTTCATATATACATAAGATGAAATTTACGAGAACATACCCATAGCTTAATACAAGCTAGTAAGAGTCATTCTCTCTAGACCTTATATAGGGAATCAACCATAAATAGCAAACCTTATCCACCAAATCCTACTATCTAGGAATCACTCCGCCAAAAGTCCACAACAAGCTAGCCTACACACTAGTAAGTCCTTGGCACCTATACTTGCATCCCACAATTGTACAAGAGAAGAAAGATAGTACTAGGGTTTCCAAATGCCATAAAACCCTAGTCTTCTCCTCTCACAAAAAATACAAGAACAATTTCTCCCTTTGATCCTCTACGATTTCTTCCAAACCCTATTTTCCTTGCCTTCTTAGTGTAAAACCTAACCGTAGTCTTATTCTTGAATCTTCTGAAGAAACCTAGTACTAAATACAAAGAGAGTAAATCACAATGAAGAAGACTACAATTGAAAGAGACAAGTTTTGTCTATCTCTCACATATTCATTGCAAGTATGTAATCATAATGACTGGATGAAAATATTCTCTCCTCTATATGAAAGGTGATGGAGGCCATCAATAATAAAGTGGACCATCTCCACAATGAGCAACCTAACTAAAAACTAAAATAATTCCACGTGTGAAGCACTCCAACTCTAAGTGACACATATCAAGCTGCAAGGTATGCATGTCCACCAAGCAAGGGTGACAAGGTGAGTGCTCCACAAGAAGTGTCCAACACTCCTCCTCCAAAGTCCTCCAATGATCCAATGCTCCCTCCTAAGCCATGTTACTGTTAGTCCCACCACACCTACATGATCAATCCTCTTTTCAAGTGAAGCACAATCCTCCATGTAAGCAACAAATTCCTCCATGCTACCTAGGTCTCAATTCTCTCCTTCTATATTCCCAACACTCTTCCTCCAAGAGGGTCATCCTTCCAAGTAAGAAACCAAGGTCTCATGTGTTCATCACATGAAGAAATTCAATAATCCACATAGGTCTCCAACCTCCTAAGGATGTGTTCCAAATAAGCATCAAGTCAAATTATAACAATACATGAGTAAACTATCTCCAATGTGTATGTCCATCACAATACAACTAGGGGTAGTCAACACACCATGCACCTCACATCACCTGAATCTTCCGCTCAACCAGCCTCTTGAGCATGTCTTCCGTGTTGTTGCTCAGAGTTTCATTCTGAGCATCAACAAGTAACATTTATAGTTGGATTCCCACCCCCAAGAATGGTGTCAACACTTTTAGAGTAACCCAAAACGCTAATAATTGGGGTAAAGAAAATAAGAAGAAGATGTACCAATGAAGAAGGTTCACTTGGAATTGATTGATTCATTTATTGTACCATGTATTTTTAACCACGAGGACTGGGTTCTAGAAACATGACAAGGAAGAAGAGATTATAGCAGAGGAAGAAGCCATGGGCATTGTTGCTTTCCTTAACTTGTCTTGTAACATTTCAATTCCAAGTATTGGAAGCATGTGCACCACTATATATAATGGAGAAAATCCCATTGATGCCTAAGCACTTGTTGAAGTGGAAGTTATCCATGCCAACGTGATGATGAACAAAGAAGGTGATGATGGAGAAGATGGAGGAAAGAGATAAAGGCTACGGAAATAAGGGTTGTAGAGACAAAAATTGCAGTGCTCGAGGAAGAATAACATATGAACATGGATGAATTGTTTAAAGCCAAATTTGTCTCAACAAGAGTGACACGGGACAAAAAAACATTAGAGGATGAAGCATTGGATAATGTTGTAGCGAAGATGAAGGTTGCAACCTTGGATATTGTAGCGAAGTGAGAATAGAAATAACATAGTGAAGAATTGTTTGTGCCTTGGATAACAAAGATAGAAGAAGACCACTAACATGTGGTTAAGCAACATAGAATCATTGAAAAGAACCATGTCAATGGAGAAGATGAATATGATAATGGAAGGAACACATTAATGTCCATATAACATCATGTGGGACTGGTGCTTGAAGAGATAGTGGCCCAAGAAGAAGAGGACGTTGTGCTTCCAAGTGTAAGTGTAAATATAAAAATCACAAAAGAATGTGAGCAATTGGACATGGAGGTGCACTGATCTATGGGATTATTTCTTGCAATAGAGATGAGGTGTACAACCATGAAGGAAACCATGTCAAAGAACAAGGCAAGGGCCTATAATGTATGAAGGGATAATATTAATGTAATAAGACGTATCTATGGAGGTGCTTAAGGGGAGTATTTATGTGGCCATAGTAATTGAATAAGACCCACTTGGTAGTTGGTGGGTAATAAATAGGTCCACTATGTAGTTAAAAGTAATAATATAATAATGAGGTGTAGTTGACATGGATCCCTAGGAATACTCATGAGAAAGTATATATATATACATGAGTGTCATTGTATTGATATATGTTGATGATTGTATTGTAATAAGCATGGACTGTGGAGTGATTGATGGTGTTATCATACCATAAGGGTTTTCTCTATATTATTGTGTTTATTCTTATGTGGATGTATTTAACTATTATGAAGCTAATGGGGTTTATTTTTTATCTACTAAGGTTCATGACAAGTGGTATCAAAGCTCTTTCTTGGGCCAAAGTAGAAGTTTGTTGGTTTGATTTGAATGATTTTTTGCATATTTTCAAAGGGAAAAATAGGGAAATGCCACTCAAATCCCTTTTTGTAGCTTTATCTATAGAATTCGAAGAAACAAATTATGGAACTGATTCCCTCTTGAAAAAAAAAACAAATTAAAAATAAAAATAAAAATAATAATGGTTCAGATCAGAGTTTGAGAAGCGAAGATATCATTGATGTAAAGTTAGCTCTACTAGGGTTGTTTTTAGGGATGGCCATGAATATTGTAGATCCATATATATATTTGGACAAAGTGCCCATATTACAACTAGACTAATGCCAATTGAAGAAACGTGGTTGTGGAATTTCATAATTGGGATCAAAATAGAAATTTAGAGTAGCATCATGAAAGATATACCCATTTAAAGCTTGGGTCTCAAAACCCCCATGGGAAATAATTGTTGCATGATTCTCTATGTTTATGAACCCAATTGCAATAAGTCTAGATTCATTTGAAATAGAGGAATTGTGCAAATTCTATATTTGGGTGATGATGGAAATTTCAATTATTATATTAAGGGAAATATGGTGATTTAAAATGTGTTTCCCCAAATCCATGGCCGCACAAATGAGCTCCATTGAAAAATAAGTTATTTCTTCAAAATCCTACTTCTATTTGTTGGTTTTCCAAGCAAAATGATTTTTACATGAAAAATTGATAGTCCTAGTATTCAAGAATACATAAAAGAAAATAAGTCAATATGGTGAGAGCAATGGAGAATTGAATATTTTATTGTGGAAGTTGTTTAACTATGACTAAATGATGTCACTTGCAAGTGAAGAATTTGAACAAGTACTTTTAGACAAGTGGTCTCATATCAAGCAAAACGATAAAGAGAAAATCAATGGTTTATTTTTATCTATAAAATTCCTATTGCAGGTTCGTGGATGTCATCAGCAAGAGAAGGTAATTATTGCTATAAAACCTAGTCGTGAGCACACTTTCATCAATTTTGTCTTGGCTAAACATTGTAGGACCCTGCAATATTCAAAGCATGTAGTTTAAAGGTTAGAATGTTCAATTTTTTGTATATTTGAAGGTTACAATGGATAAATATGTCTTGCATTCATATTTTCCGCTATAGATATGGGTGATGTGGATATCATTCTTAGATATCCTTGGATGGAATCATTACAATTAATATTAAAGTGTAAAAGAAGTTTCTAAAGATTTAGTACAAGAAAATAAAAATCACTGTGTGTGATATTTCTCTTATTACACAACAAGGGCCCACAAAAACACATGAAGAAGTCCTTCCACAAACTAATTGTAGTACCGACAGGCATATTAGATCAAGTGTCAGAGGTGAATATGAATAAGAATCTACATAAGCACCCAAAGGAGAGTCGTGGGAAGGGAATAGAAATGAAGAAGAATCTACAGAGGTGCATGACTAAAAGGAAACACGTGTTAAAAAGAAAGACAAAAGAACCAATAACTAAGCTTGTTGCATATCACCACCGATATCACCATGAGAGACAACAATCATCAATGTAAGGCTATAAGCATTAACAAACCTACTATGGACCAACATGGAACCAAAAAGGAACCCACTATAGAGGTACAAAGAGGAATAAAAGCAATGAGTGGAGATGTCAGAGTAGCACAATGGCAACAAGGAACTAAAAGAGAAACTAGAATCAAGATCAAGGTGGCAAGGTATTAGTTGGACCCCATGTCCACATTTCACTAGGATGGATGATGCTCATGCTTGGTGCCAATTGATTACATTGATAAACAAATCATATTATATGGATTTTACTCATGTTTCGAAGATGAACATGTGAAGGGAAATGAAATGTAATGTACATAAGAGGATAATAAATGTAATATGAGGTACCTAGGGAGGTACAAAGGCGAACAATTAAAGTAATGTGGATATAATCATGGAGTAAGACCCACTTGGTAGTTGGTGGGTAACAAATAGGCCCACTAGATAGTTAGAGACAATAAATATAATAATGAGGGGTAGTTGGCATATACACCTAGGAATACACAAGAAAATATATAAATATATGCAGATCATTGTATTGAGATATATTGAGGATTGTATTGTAACAAGCATGGCTTGTGGAGAAATTCCTTCCATAAGGAGTAATTGATGGTGTTACCTTACTTTAAGGGTTTTATCTATATTCTTATGTGAATGCCTTTGACTATTCTAATGTGAAGGGGTTTTATATTTCATTTACTAAGGTTCACTACAAAACTAAAGCACCCCAACAACTAGACATGGAAAGATATTTCAATGAAAACAAATCCGCTAGTTGTAATGGAAAAATAAATATTTAACAAGGAATTATGCACGGTTCATGCATCGAGCATTGTGAATAGCATAGACCAGAATGATGATTGATGAGGCTTAATTGCAACAAAGTGTGTTGATGGAGGAGGTGCCTATGGAAGAGGTACATGCATAAACTGTCATTTTATGTAATGGTTGTTGTATTTTGAATGTAGGTATAGATAGTGTGTGCAATGATGCATGTAAGGAATAAACACATGTGGAGGTGAATATCTTGTTGAGATTGAACACATCTATGCAAGCATAAAGATGGACCAAATTGGGAAAAAATAAGTAAAGGAAACTGCAACCCTAGAAGAAGAGGGAATGTTGTACTATGGATTGGTTCCTATGTTGGAAGGAAGAGGCAACAATCTGGTGTCTTCAATGGATATCTAATATGGAAAAATAAATTTTCATGGAAATGTCCACTAGAGAAAATTTAGCCAATCAGGAGAATAAGAAGAATAGATGAAAGGACACTTTGATGCCCTTACAACATCATAATTATGTGTTGATGGTTGAAGAAATAGAGGCCAAAGGAGAAGAGGTGTTACTAAGCACAATAATAAAGGAGAAGACAAAAGTAAGTGAATGTTTAGAGTTAGAAATGGAGTTGTCTCACTTCATGAGACATTCTATTGCAACAAAGAACGATTGTGTGATCCAATAGAAGAGGAATTCCACTTCTATGTTACAAAGCTAGGAGTGGTTCAAGATTTGGAGTGGGAGGAAAAAGAGATAGAAAACAATTGTTATTGTATACATGCTAGGGTGGCATGAGAATTATGGGGCAACAACAAAGGATTGGTTGTGGTGTACAGACTCAACATAAAGCCAATATTTTTATTTTTAACTGGGAAGTCCAATGCAGGATCATACATGCACTCTCTTGCAATGGACATCTTTGCATATGCATAAAGGGGGCGATGAATACAAGGAAGGAAGAATTGAAGAAACTTGTTCCTTAGCTATTGGATCCTCATCCTAAATCAATAGATAGAATTCTTGTTGATCTAAACATGCTTGGTACATTAGAGACACACCAAAAAGACTATTGTGATTAGCAATGTCTATCCTCTCTCTCATTGTCGACTAGAAACATGCTTTTAGGAATATAGCTTAACTTGGGCCCTCATTTCTTTAAATCCTCCATGTGGTGATGGTTGGGTTCTTAAGGAGGGATTCAACATTATTATGATGGTGGTTGGGTTGTTGAACATTAATGGGAGAGGAGGCATAAGAAAAGGTCATGGAAATGATGAAGGTAGTATTCTCTCATTGATTTTGTTACCACGCCCTTGAAAAAGACAACCGAGAGAGCAAGGAAAACACAAGAGAATGAGAGAATACATAGGCGAATGAAAGATAAAGAGGAAGATAATTCTTGGAAGGAGATAAGTGGTTCCAGCACACATATAACATTGATAGAAACACCTGTGAAGGGAACAATCTTGTTGCTTGTGGAGAAATGAGAAGATGGAAGAAAGAGGCCAATTTTAATCTTAAAATCGGGTAGAACCCTTTAGAAGGAAAAGATCCAATTGAGAGATAAGTCGAACTACGAGAGTTAATTGAGCAAAAGAGAAGGAGAGCTAGCGGCCCTTGTCAAAAGACCAACTTAAGTGAATAATAAGAGAGGCATTTCCATGATTGGGTAGAATTTAGTTGTGCTTGTTGTAAGCCCCATTGAGACATAACATAATTGTTTAGCGAGAAAGGGCTTGGGCCCGTTTTGATTCTTGTAACAATGGAGCCCATTAACCTATGTGCACATGCAAATTTGTTTCCAATTTATTAAAAGAAACTTAGTGTGTTTTTTTTTCATTAGGAAAAAAACTATGCTTTTGATATTCAATTAGCTTGAATAAAAAAGTACATTGTCTTGGCAGATCATCATAGATCCAGTAGTGAAAAATAGTCTTCTTCTACAACCCATACATAATAGTATCCAAAAAACAAAAAAAGAAACCTAGTGTGATTTATTTTCACCTTGTGTGGCTAGATGCTATTATGTGTGTTTATAATATATATTTCTTCTTTGGATGTTGCATGTGTTTAATTGGCTTGCGAGCAATGTCTGTGGGTTGAATTGATTTCCAGCTTATCCTGCACTGTAAAAATTTAGGCAACGGGTTTTTTATTGGGATTGCTTCTATGAGTGTGCTTGTTCTGATATTTGCTTCTAGAATGGTTGTGTGGGGCTTGTGGTACTCTATGTGTGAACTATAGTAGGGCAATGTTGGAGTTTTAGAGTCTATTTAGTTGATTGTGTGTGGATTAGCATGCAAGGTGTGTTTCCCATTTTTACCTTCACCATGGTACACTAGACACATACTAAAAAAGAGCATATCCAAAAACTAAGATCAAACCTTGTGATTGGGAATTCTATTTGATGGCCTTAGTGAAGTATCATGTACATTGTAGCTTAGCTAAAAATTGCCCTTTTTTTTAATGTTCCTTATAGCTAGAAAAATCACCCAAATACATTAAGGAGTGAAACTTGAGATTTGCTCAAAACAAGAGACATGATTTCATCCTTTATAGATCCTAAATAACCTCCCCTTACTAAGAAAAGTAATCAATTCAAACTACATATTTGACTTTGATCTTTCAAAGAACCTCTCCCCGAGTGAGACATTTGTAAAATGTAAATCACCCACATGTCATTGATACAAACATATAAATCAAAGTAGAGATCTAACACTCTTAAGGATGTGCATACCATAAAAGAATAATCTAACAGAACTGCTTTTATCCTTTATAGATCCTAAATAACCTTCTCTTACTAAGAAAAGTAACCAATTCAAACTACATATTTGACTTTGATCTTTCAAAGAACCTCTTCCCGAATGAGACATTTGTAAAACGTAAATCGTCCACATATACCATTAATACAAACGTAGAAATCAAAGTAGAGATCTAACACTCTTAAGGATAACATATCATTTTATTTTTATAAAATATATTTATTTTTATATGAGAGCCACTTCACACCTCAAAATTTCTCATCATAAAGTGTAAGAGAAATTGAATGTTATATACCATCTTTAAAATAAAATAAATTTATTAAAGTAAATAAAATATTAATAACATAAATTTATCATGTAAAATTATTTTTGAAACATGTAGAATAAAACTAAAAATGGAAGTTTAAAATGGTTTAAGCATTGATATCAAACATATTTTGTTGTAAGTAGTTTGTAACAGATTAAAATCATGGTCAAACCTAATGTCAATATTATTCTTGAAGACTCATTCCTCAATTGGCATCCACACCTTCACAAGAAAGTTATCTTTCTTCATAGTTATTATCCAAACCATTTTTAACATCAATATCATTATATCATAATAACATAATTTATTGTGTAAGACCATTTAATGAATATATTGGATAAAATGGAAATAAAGCCCTAAATGAAGTTATATGCATTGGAATAGAAGTGGAAGAAAGTTTTGTACCATTTAATGAATATATTGGATAAAATGGAAATAAAAGCCCTAAATGAAGTTATATGCATTGCAATAGAAGTGGAAGAAAGTTTTGTTACATGTAGTTTATGTGAGATTAAATTCATGACTGAGTGTAACTTCATTCTACTTTTAAATGTTGTTAAGGCTTAATTGGCTTAGGTTCATCTTAATGGTACAACATAATTGTGTTTATTAGTTATCAACAAAAAATTCATAAAATTCTTAAACAATTAGATGTCCGAACACTATGAAGCATAAATAAGATACAAAGACAAACAATTGAAACCTTTAAACTAAAAAGCAGCACAATTTAAAAGCAAAAAAAAAGAACACTATAAAACATAAATAAGATACAAAGACAAACAATTGAAACCTTTAAACTAAAAAACAGCACAATTTAAAAGCAAACAAAAAAACTTTATAGCAAGAAAAAATAATCAAACATCTCAAATACAATCAGAATCATAATTGTTTCAATCATCATATTTTAAGTGCATACCTCTTAAGCCTTATGTGTACTTGTTCAATAGGCATGATTTTTAAAAAGGCTTACAATTAATGGACATCTTAAAGGTTCAAGTAGCATGATTACAATGAGATCTTGAGAGTGTACATGTTATTTATGTGACATAAGTAAGAGTTAAAATAATATTAAATTATAATAACATATAGTTAGTTTACTTATTACTAACTTGGGTTTATCTTAATGGTAGATCTATCAAGCATAGAAAGGGATCAAATTTCTTGAAAGTATATATAAATATAAGCATAGAAAGAGATCAAATTATTTAAAGCAATTTTTTTTAGAATTAAAGACATTTGCAACTCAATAGATTTGAAAATCTGAAGTTATGACAATAAACTAATTTATTAAATTTTTAACTTGACTTATATTTTTAATATCATTTTATTATTTTATAACATAATACATATAACCCTCCATTGTAAAATGCTACCAATTTAAGAAATAATTTTTTCAACAACCTCCAATGATATTTGATTGTCCACCATATACTTGTTTCACATATGGATAGATAAATAACAATAATTGCAAGTGGGTTCTATTGTCTAGCTTTCATGTATGGGGATAAAGGTTAGGTGCTTTTGGATATCATCTAACATCTCTTTGATAACCTAGATGATGATTAGATGGGACATTGGGTGCCTAGTGGATAACAGTGAATGGTTGAAACTGTGTTTCGATTTTAGAATATGACTTTAAACTGCTTTTAATGGCTAAGAGTCTGTCCTCAAACATAAGGAAATAGGAGGTTGATGATCCAAGACCCAATGGCCAAGAGTCTGTCCTCAAACATAAAGAAATAGGAGGTTGATGATCCAAGACCCAGAGACATCTAGTAGGAGTGGAAGTCTACCCCTTAGGGACCACCGATGGCCAAAATTTATTTGTACATCATAATAGAGCTGCATTCTGGTGTCTTTGAAATTGTATCAATAAAGGCTTTACAAATAATAAACTTTTTCTATTTTTTATTTCTACTTTAACCACAAAAAAAACTAAAAAAACTAAAATCAATATAGAATGGATTGCATACTGGTTTACTGGACATACAAGCCCAATAGTTATCCATCTGTTACCCAATAGTTATCCATCTGTTACAAAATGCAATGCAAGGAGCAGATATAGATAATCCATAAGATGATGTTCTTCATCCAATGATAAATGACTAAATACATGATCCATAAGTTTAAAAAAAAACACGGAAGAGCCAAACTTCTAATATTCTTGGGCATAGCTCTGGATATTACAAAATTCAGATATTCGGGGGCAGGTATTTTATATAAGATGTCGTTCTTCAAAGAATGATAAAGGGAGATACTTGAGTTATTTATAAAACAAAAGGCATATAAAAACATGAAATACCAAACTTTTAATTCATATACAGAACCCACTAAATTTGAAGTTTGAATCATTCGGTGAATCTCGATAAAGAATATAATCTATTAGTAAGATTTAAGAATAATAATAAAATGATATAAATCAAAACCATTCCCATGCACCTCGGATGTGAGATGATCTTAGAAGCCCTATTAATAATCGATTGCAATTAATATTGCAACTGTGACATGTATGCATGGAATCTGTGTATGTGTAAATGTATGTCAGTGAACACACTAACATGGACCTATGTAATTGGCACAATACCTGGGCCCTGAAGCAGTATGGAATATTTGCTTTCCAGGCTTAATAAAATATCTATAGCCACAACACAGAAAAAAGCATGATAAGGGATTCCATAGAAGTTACAATAATTTTCCAACCCAAAATTTTTGTGATGAACAATAAGAGAACCATACAAATTATGTAGAATTCTTTTGCCGATAAATAAAATGGCAAACTCCACATCCATCACATTGGAACAGAATCTGTTAATGCTTATGCTGGGAAAGCACATAAATTCAGACAAAATGCAGAACCCAACATTGTTCATCGCTATAATCTATACATGCGGCCAATTCTTGCCAGCCTAGATATCATCACTGAAGTCCAATCCAAAACTTAACAAGGGACACTCTGGGGCTGTAAACACGTCATATCTCTAACGAAGATTTTCAGTACCAACACCAGGTAATGGAAATTGGCTAGCAAATGATTCAACTTGTCTTTTGAGATCAGAAATGCTATTTTGCTGCTTGAATTCGTCCGACTCAATAAATTCTATAAAATCTTTTAATTTTGTACTCTGCACAAAGCCCTTAGCCTTAATGGCTATCTGCACCCCCTCGTGGATAAAATCTGCAACCTTAATAAAGTCATCCTCCAGAAGCCCACGGGTAGTTAAGGCAGGAGTCCCTATGCGAATGCCACCAGGAACCATAGCGCTTTTATCACCTGAAAATGTAAGGTCTGAAGGTAAGCTATATCATCCCAAAGAGGAAGGAAGATCAATGCCTCTACATCTAAATGTACAAAGTGAAAATTCATGTAACCTGGTACAGAATTCTTGTTCAGTGTGATAGAAGCAGCATCCAAAACTTTCTCTGCTCTTGCACCATCAATGCCCTGTCCAACACCATTAAGATATACCATGTTGCATTCAAACAGCCAAATCCAATAGAAATCGATCTACAAGCAAGCGGTTTACTCCAGCATTTGAACAGAGGATCCTTACCAAGGGCCTCAAATCAACTAGAACTAGATGATTGTCACTGCCACCAGACACCAGTGTGTAACCCAAATCCATCAGTCTCTTTGCAAGGGCTCGACAATTTGCTACGACCTGCTAAAACTATTTTTCCTTTGATCAGAAACAGCAGACATTCACATAATAATTCATATGCATGCATGTTACAGAAGCTTAGACATGTGAGAGTGCTACACCTGTATTTGATAAGCCTTGAACTCTGCAGTTACAGCCTGCTTTAAACAAACAGCCAGCCCTCCTATGGTATGGTTGTGTGGTCCTCCCTAAAGAGCCACAAAATAGTCCATGTATATTTTAGAAACACAACGACAAAATCTATCCAACCAACATTATGATATTACTGAACAGAGGAACAATATGGATGATAGAGGAAAAGAGGGAGAACCAGATTGACCTGTAACCCTGGAAAAACTGCATTGTTGATGGCTGCCTCTAGGTCGATCCCCAATACTGGTTCTTTCTTGAAGAAAATCATGCCTCCCCGAGGACCTCGTAAAGACTAAAAATCATGACCCTCCAATCCAAAAAAGTTCAGGTTCCAGAATGAAAAACACCAAAAAGAAAAAACAGAAAGAAAAAAGAGAAACAATTGAGGAACAATTTAAAATGAAACAAGACAAGTAAGAAGATGAAATTCGTCATAATGTTGGTCTAGTAATGATCAGATATTTAGAAACGGAATGAAATAGAAACGGCATCAATAAATGGAAACAAGAAATTGATCCCAGCATTATGTAGGATGCAAGTGCTATACTTATCAAAGAAGAAATACGACAAACCATAATCTACACCTCTTGGCTCCAGAATCACTCCTATGATGGGAAATTGGAATGGCATACTTGTTTTACGTCTTGGCACTTTCTAGAACACTAGTGAGATTCTTTTTCTTCTACAATGGGGGGATGACATAATTTGACATCATTAATAAAGACCAAACAAATATCCATCTAATATAATCAGCTATATTTAAATCCAAAGGGGTGAACTGCAGTGCAAATCAATGGCATCAACTCACCTTGTGCGTTGTAGTTGTCACTACATCACAAAAGTCAAATGGATTGGCCATTATAGAAGCAGCGATGAGACCACTTATGTGTGCCATGTCCATCATTAAGTATGCCCCAACTGTATCGGCAATCTTCCAAACCACAAAGTTTTTAGAATTAAAAAGCATAAAAATCCAGGTCCACATTACATAGTGAATGTTCAAAGAACATATTAATAAAAACTGTTGAAATAACGTTCTGGAAAGAGAGATTTTTTGAAGGACTGCCATTATAAGATCTTGTAGAAATACCCAGCTATAATACCTGCCTCATGCGAGGGTAATCAATGTCTCGGGGATATGCACTAGCACCAGCAATGATGAGCTTGGGCCTAAAAAGGGTTGCAGTCTTCTCAAGCATTTCATAGTCAATGAAACCTATAACCCAAGAAAACAAACACCACCAATAACACTTGAACATAACCCCAATAATCTAGTTCAATATTTGTCAATTTGGAACTGTTTCTCTGCTTACTATTGGGCTCACAATGCGAGCTCACCTGTGGACTCATCTAGCCGGTATGGCATTGATTCAAAGTAAATTGATGTAGCAGATACTCGCCTCTTTGCAGTCATGAATCCATGAGAAAGATGTCCTCCATGTGGCAGGTCCAAACCCTAAATGTTTCAAAGCAATTTTTCACATGTTACATGTTCAAATAGGAATGAAAATCTTATCAAGGAGATTCGTAGTTCAAACCCAAACGCACCATAATGCGATCATGTGGTTGGAGAAGAGCTGTATAAACAGCAAAATTAGCTGGGGATCCAGATAATGGTTGAACATTAACACCCCATACACTGCTGTCAAGATGGAATGCTTCCAGGGCCCTCTGCTGGCAAAGCCTCTCACTTTGATCAATGAATTCATTCCCAGCATAGTATCTGCATGATATAAACCCCAACCCAACACAGTGGTTAATAAATATCGAAGAGTGTCCAAATACTGTATCCTTTAATGTGATTGTATATTTTTCAGCGAAACGATTTCTATTAATCAAAACACAGATACCCATATTATCGGCCCCTGGAACAACTACAGGTCTCCACACTATAAAGCTGAACTCAGAAATCATTATCGACATGTGAAACATTCAAACTAAAATGTGCAGGTCTAAAAACCAAGAGAAACCGAGTTTAACAAGAAAAAATAACCAAGCAGCAAGAATAATTGCCAAGTAGTTCAGACACCATCACAATCATAACTGTGCCAGCCTTCACATTCAAAGTTATGCTTTATACACTTACCTCTTACCAGGGAGTCCTTCTGAATACTTGTTCGTCAGGCATGATCCAACAGCTTCCATCACCGCCCGGGATGTAAAATTCTCAGAAGCAATAAGTTCCAAGCCTCTGAACTGCCGCAGCTTTTCTTTCTCAATTATCGCATTCATTTCAGGATCGAGTTCACTCAGAGGAGCATCTACAAAACTCTGCTTGCTCTCTGCAAGGAGTATTACAAACTAGCTAAATAAAACACAATAAATTTAGTGCCCTCAGTAACTGAAGCATAGTTTGACAGGAGCATCAATTGTATTCTTGAGGTCTATATTTTCTGTTTACTGTCATCCCAGTGGAATCCAGATCAAGACCACTGTTTTCCAAATGATCAAGCCACTCACTAACCGTTAACTCAACCCCAACTAAAACTAAAACTGAGTTATTTGACACAGCTCATTAAATGACGATAAGGAGCTTATTTGCAATTGCTCATTTCAAACATGAATCTTTTAAGCAACTGGAAGTCAAACTAGATTAAACTGCAATCTGTGTCTTTTTCATTTGTCTTAAAATGCCAGGATGATCAAGAATGTCACACAGGCTATCTATGTTCATTAAATTTACAAAGAGATCTTACAGCAATTACAAATAAATCATGATCTTGATGTAAAGGTATCTTGATTCTTAATGTATATGCAGCAATTTCCACCAAAAATAACTAAACTAAAAAATAAATCATAGCCTGAATGGCAAACAACATACACACCTGGGAAGTTGCAGGGTTGCGCCGGCACCGACGCTGAAGGCTTTCCCACTGTCAAGCTTGCTGTGATACAAAAGGGTTTATATGATGGGCACGGTCTCAAACCTCCCTGTTTGCTGCTTTTCTGTTGGCAGGGAACCCCCAAAACTACTTGTGAAGTTTTGGGCATCAAGCTTGCAGTTGGGTTCAGGATATGTTGGCCCAACAACCCCATCCCTGCTGCTCCACTGCCCATTATGACTTGCAATGAATATGGTTTCACCCGAAACAAGAGCTATCCTCTGTGCCCACTTCAAAATGCAGAAAACAATCGTATATTGTGAGACACCTGTGAAAAATAGTTAATATTTGATTAAAATCCATACTTGCGCACCATATGTGATTCTTATCTTACTTAATCCTTTAAAACAATTTACCCTAAATGAGAGGATCTCGTTACAACTGGAATGTTAATAAAAATGACTTGTTTACGATTATCACCCAACAAAAAAGATATCACAGAACCTGAACAATCGCCCGGTGGAAAGGAGCAATGAGTGGGTGAATGTTTTCAAAGGGTTAAACGCAGGGTCTTTCTAGTCGAAAGGTCTGTTGAGGCCGAACTTATATTCTTTTTCGCTTTCCTTATATTGATGCCAACTTTATTGTATTTAATGTTGACTTTATTTGATATCAGATTTTGAAAAATGCTTTCTTTGACCATGTAAATAAAAAATATTGACTTTAACCTATACATGTAACGAGAATAAATCTATCAGGGATATGTTATAACCTATACATGGAATGAGAATAACTTTATTAAGGATATGATTTGTTTGAGCAGAAAAAAACCGTATTACTAGTATTCATTATGAATCAAATAGTACAAACAAATAAGTCGATGAAATCAAGACTTATATAGTAGAAAGGCATGTTATCAACCAAAATACCATCCCAAGTTATAATATGGGTGCATAATAAACTATCATATGAAACAATAAGTTCATACATCTGATCATGACATAGAGTTCATTGGCAAAACTAACAAAAAAATATGTAGCAGCGACAGACAAGACCAAAAAACCTAATTTGAATCAAGAAGTTGATTCTCATAAAATTCTTCTCATCTGATATAGCCTTCAACACCCTCATGAGCTTCTTTGGATAATAAATCTGCCTGAGAATTATGTTGCCTATAGATATGTTCAAAGGAGATATTCTTAAAAAAAACCCATGACTTCCTTAATTCTGCAGCACCATTGATGAAGTGAGATCATATTTAAATTAAATTCTCCTTGAGCCCATTTGATCGTCACCCGGGAATCACCAAAGACTGAAATTTCATGTAAATCAAAATATCTGGAAACCGAAAGAACGCACCAAAGGCCCAGCAATTCAGCCTTGGATATGATATACCTTAACATGGATTGCAAATAAATCTATTAAATATATTTTATAGCTTAATTTTTATGTGAGATGGTACACAGTATGTATACTAGCATAGATTCATCTTAACTCCGAATTTACCAAGTGTCGAGACATAAAGTTTTTCCTAAATTTTGTAGTTTAAGTAGATATTTCCTAAAATTTTGTAATCTAAAAAAGGTTTGCACCTCAAGGGATTTGAATCTTTGATCTCTCTTAGACACTTCAAATTGGATACCTTATCGAATTCAATAACATCTAAATGAGTATGCAGATGCATACTAACTTACACATCAGAATTAAAATCTACAATGCACACACAACATGCATGTACCAACAAACTCATCATATGCATAACAATAAAATCATGCACATGAATAAACTCATTTTATGCTATTTACAGGCACTCAATTTTAACAGTTCAAATTGGATCATTTCATTCAATCTGACATAAACAAACAGTCACTCATAATACATAAATTTGGTATAATTAAAAACAACAGTGAACACTTATCTTTTAATTGAAATTGTCCAAGCAACTGGCTATGGAAGAGCAACGTTCCTCCCAACCATAGGTCTCTGTCCAGACTATATTAATTTAGCTGAGAGACCACCCCCGAGTTGGGCTATGTATCCACTAAGGAGGAACTACTCATGCTTACTCACAGCCATAAGCACAATCATTCATGCTAAGTCGAGACATAGCTGCACTTGTCAAACATGCAGGGAGACAGGGAAGGAGAATGCTAAGCCAACGATCTCAACACAGAGCTACATGCATCTCAATTGATCTCAGTTAGCCTTGGCACTCATAATACCTACCACACCCAACACAAGGAAGGTCGCCTTCTTTGCTACACAGTCCCTCAAGCATCCCTTCCCTCCAGTGCTCTTCAGGGTGGGCATAGAAAGGTCTGAAACTGTAAAAAATTCAGAGATTCTTGCCTTCACTGGGTTTATCAAGCAATTCCGACCTCTGATCTCTCTCCCAATTCAATCCACCCTTGGATTTTTCTAAATTATGGCTACGTGACTCTCAATCACGAAATTCAACTTCCAGGCTTCCAAATCTGAGTCTTCCTATCAATTTTTGGGCCTTTGACACTCTCAAATTATCCCTAGGGTTTATGTCTATGGATTCCCCACTGGATTACGCTGCTCACATCAAATTTTTGTCGTTTGACACTCTAAATCGTGGCTTCTTTTCTTGTTGTGATTTCTGCAATTTTTCACTGTCGCAGATGCATAATAGCTGAGAATTGATGTCTGGTTGTTCAACAATGGAATGGGGATGATGGAAAACGAATTCCCATCAGAAAATTAACTTATGGGTCAAGTAAAAATGAGCCCATACACAACCATACGAATTTCTGAGTTTTCCCATGCTCCATTAAATTCATGGATTGATTTCTCAACTGCCTCCTTACAACAGAATTAAATGACATCATAACTAGTCCAGATGGGTTCTCAAGATGACATTTGGAAACAAAGGATTCAATCCCCCAACCCCTCACCTCTCCCTAGTGGATACATAAAACCCCCTTATTTTTAGTTGCTTCCATAGCCAACTCTTGGAATTTTATTTGCATTATAACTATATACATGTTTTTACAATTTAGCATGGCTTACTAGCACATGGTTCACAAACTATTAAATACTTGCCTTTTAAAGCCAAGCATTCACTAGCGGGGCCTTGTCCTTGAGCTCCACGCTAGGAATTCATACATCGTGTATGCACAATATTTACATATGAAGCCAATACATCCTAAGAACGCCAATTTCATTAAATTTGGACATTTTAGGCAATTTTTGGACCAAGAAAGTGTGAATTTAGGCTTTGAAAGTGTCAATATCAACTTTTCTAAAGTGCAAAAACAGGTTCTGAAAGTGGCAATATTGGCTTTGAAAATTGCGTTTTTCTATTCGAATAGTGTGTTTTTTTACTACCTATGAACCTTAAAATTGTAGTTTTTTGTTATAAAACTATGAATTTCAATTCAAAAAGTGTGAATTTCAAATAAAAAAACTATGCATTTCAATTCAAAAAGTGTGAATTTCAAATAAAAAAATGCAAATTTTGGTTTGAAAAGTGTGAATTTCAAATAAAAAAATGAAAATTTATTATTTGAAAAGTGTGAATTTAAAATAAAAAAATGCAATTTCTGATTTGAAAAGTGTGAATTTTAAATAAAAAAATGCAATTTCTGATTTGAAAAGTGTGAATTTCAAATAAAAAAATGCAATTTTCATTTTTAAATGTTCAAAATTTTAAGGTAAAAAGTCCAATGTCTAAAATATTTACTCATTATTTGAATAGCCAATCAATCGGCTAAGTTATAACATATAAAAATGGTTTGTTTCGACTTTTGTTTTCCGACAAGAAGGATCGGCCGCCCCTTCTTTTCGTAGTTAATGTGAAAACATTTATTCAATAATTCAAATATATTCATAATGGAGAATACAAGAAGGGTCGACCGACCCTTCTTGCAGTGTCGAACTATTATGAAAATAATATTGGGAATACGAAGGGTCAGCCGACCTTTCAATTATGAGGCAATTTTAAAAATATAACACCTTGGAAGTTTTAACATATAAAAATGGTTTCTCCCGACTTCCGTTTTCTGACAAGAAGGATCGGTCGCCCCTTCTTTTCGTAGTTAATTGTGAAAATCTTTATCCAACAATTCAGCTATATCCATAGTAGAGAACACAAGAAGGAGCGACCATCCCTTCTTGCAGTGTCAAATTATTATGAAAAGAATATTGGGAATAAGAAGGGTCGTCCGACCCTTCATTTACGAGGGAAATATAACAATAAAACACCTTGGAGAAAGAGCGGCTGCTCTTTCTCTCAGAATATTTCCACTTGTCAATAAACTGTTTGAAGCAAAACATCTAAATTTTGTTGTTTAAATTTTGATATCTAATATCCCAGGGCGACACGTGGAACGATCATATTGTGACACGTGGCATATTTGATTTGGCACATTGAGTATTAGAAATATAATTTAATTATAATATTGGCTCGTATAGAATATTTTCTCCTCTAAGCACCACTGAATCTATGCTACATTTTATTCTCTATTAAACACTATGTTTTAAATATGCTTGGGCAAACTGCAAGAGGAAGTAAATAATTATAGTAGCATTTGTGCTCTCGCACTATCACTGCCTCTCTAGCTGCCGGTACACCCTATTATCTTGGTCATTCACGTTGATCTAGATATTTACAATCGTTGAGACCTATGGATTGGAAATATTGACACCTAAATCCTCCAAAAACAAAGGTATCGAAGGCAAAGACCGTGTTTTGATGTTTTGTGCCTATGTTTCATGTTCTAATTGGCCATCAAACCCAAATGGTTTCATGCGCCTAGCTTATGAGATATTGAAATATATAAATACCTCGCAATTGAAAAACTAGATTTAAATGTTCTGTTACAGATTTATTATTAAGACATAAAAATCAGTAGAAGTTATTCCTGGCAATTGAATTTACTTCGATCTTTCAACTTTTACAGAGCTTGGGCTCTTAATACATTTCACGACTACGAGCTTGAGCTCACAAACATAGACTCTTCTACTACACGATTTATATTAAAAAAATTCTTACTAATTAGACATAAAAATCAGTAGAAGTTATTCCGGGTTAAAATAGTGCAACTTTGCGGCATTACACATAGATGAAATTTACTTCGATCTTTCACCTTTTACAGAGCTTGGGCTCTTAATACATTTCAGAACTACGAGCTTGAGCTCACAAACACGGACTCTTCTACTACAGAGAATTTACAGACTTTATTTTGGCTTCAACTAGAAGCTTAAACTAGAAGCTATACTTTATTTTTGCTTCCACTAGAAGCTATGAGTCACATTAGAGACAAATCCTGGTCTTGGGGCTTCGACAGTGCTCGAAATGCCCATATATCATGCTGTGGTGAGGATTTTTCAAGGACCCGCTGTCGAAATGCTCATATATCACAAAGAGAGTGACCATAAGACTCCATGACTTCCTTTGTATTTTTTATAAAACAACAAAGGAAACGGAACAAAGGTGGTAAAGAAGAGTGCCATGACTTCCCGAAGATTTCATTCGGCTGCGATACCGGGTATGATTTAGTCTTTATATAGTGAATTGGTGAATTGAATTGGATGTTACGGATGGGGAAGGATAATTATGGAGGGATGGTGGTCATAGATATGATCTGTACTGACTGTATATTTTGCTGGAGTATAGATATGATATGTACCGACTGTATAGATATGATCTGTACCGACTGTAGTAATTGTACATGTATCACTCCAATACATGCCTTGAGAAAGGAATGTATGCTGACATGGCGATGGTTTATACGATGAAATTTTGAAATGGCGGTTATCACGTGTGTGAAGAAAATAATCACGTCATGCTTTAGTCGAAATTATGTCTTATCACAAACACCAATATCACCGCCATCATTTACCATTAGCGCCATCGGGATTCGGGACAAACATTTATTATATGTTCTAACTATGCTTGTGATTTGGTTTCTTAAATGTAGTGCAATATTATTTTATATTATGTTAATTGTAATGTTGTGATTTCTCTGTTATTTAATTCTATAATATGTATGTTTGAAAAGAGAACACATAAAATTCTGAGAATTGTTTGAAAAGAAAGCACATAAAAATTGAATATTTTAATGCCCCTCAAAGGAATTTAGACTTTGAAAGCGTGAATTTAGACTCTGAAAGTGTGAATGTCAACCTTTCTAAAGTGCAAAAATAGGTTCTGAAAGTGGCAATATTGGCTTTGAAAACTGTGTTTTTCTATTCGAATAGTGTGTTTTTTACTACTTATGAACCTTAAAATTGCAGTTTTTTGTTATAAAACTATGAATTTCAATTCAAAAAGTGCGAATTTCAACACTTAGCTAGATTTTTGTTTTTTATATAAAATACTTTTGTTCTTAATATGTAAAATACTTTTTTTCTTAATATGTAAAATACAATGAGTTATATTCAGAAAGATATATTCATCATTTGACCATATTTCTCTATAAAATACTTCTCTATAATTATATTGAATCATATAGATGGATTTATTCAAAAGGCTATGCACAGCCATTCATTACAAAATGGAGAGCCTGGGAGCATAAATAGCTTTCCTAGTATGGCTCTGTAAATTTAAAAAATTCCAAAATTGATGTAAAAACTCATCCAAGTAGGGATCTCTTCTACAAAAAATTATGCCACCGAAAAAAGGTTTCCTCACCAATTCTCTTTTCCACAGAGGGGGATTCCTGGCAGTGGCTACACTGTGACATCCTGGCCATCTTCAAAATTTCATCTTTTATAAAATCCACTGTCCCCATAAGTTCAATCTGATTGCGTTCCAAATCATCAATTCTGCAGTCGAAACATGTTAATTGCTGTGAGATATACCTCATGTTGTCGGATGACTCTTTGTGCGCTTTGATGCCCAAGCAGACTTCCTCATAAACCTTTAGCAGGTATTTTTTGAAGTCTTCCACACTGGACCTTAGGAACATCATTCCGTCAGCAAGGCCCGCCATTGAACTAAGAGAAGAGGTCAGACAAGGGACCGAATCGAGGGATCTGCTCAAAGTTTGAAATAAAACTTCGATCCGCCAACAGTTGAAATTGTTTAATCCACCAATCGTCTTATGAGCACGAGAGACTCTGCGACTGTTGGCGGGAAAAACTACCCTATAGCAAGGAAACTGATACTATCAACTGGAATGGGGTGACAGGTAAGTGTATTAAATGTATTACATAGATATTTATGAAAAGAAATGAGTTATAGACCTTGAGAACATACCTTTTAACCGACGTTCGATCCTAGCTTTTATTTGATCTTGCGCTCAATCTTCAAGTCCACCTTCTGTTCAGTAAACTTGCAATACAAATACCTTTCTCAACGTATCTTGGATAATATATAATGATTGAAAGAAACAAAAGCAATTTTAAACATTCGATATTAACCAAAACAGATCCAAATTAATATATTATTTCAAAGAACACTTAATTTGGGACAAGAAAGACACTTCAACCTTTTATTGTCAAATGCAAATTGATGTTACAAATATACCTGACTTTGTGACATGCTCCTGCAACTTGATTCTGGGCTCTTGCTCTTCTCTGACTTGGATATCTTCCAGCATAAACTCCTCCAATGCAAATCTCTCCTTTAAGGTCTCTTCACAACATTCATGTCTCTTAGTTTCTCTATCTAACCCCTCTTTATTCTTCCCTGTATTTATAGGATCAGAGAAGTAGTTCAGGTTGAGAGATGGTTATGGAGGAAGTTGGGGAAGTTGGGAAACTACCAGCAACTAATCCTCCTCGTGAAATTAATTATTTTTTAATCATATTTTGAGATGTACGCTACTATTGTTCAGTGAAGTAGCGTTTAGGGCGCTACTTTAGTGCTTGTCAACTAGCGCTCATCGATTTTTAAATGTTGAGCGCTACTATGCTGAATAGGAGTAGCGCTTATAAGGCTTTGAGCGCTACTATTATACACTGGAGTAGCGTACATGCGCTAGTCTATTTAAGTAGAGTAGCGCTCATATCTCAGAATGATATTTTTAGGGTTTTTCAGTGTTGTCTTGAGGTGGAGTAAATCAAAGTGTCATCTAGGGTCAACATGCTCCTCCATCCAAGTTGTCCTTTTGTGTGATCAACAGTTCAAGGTGATCACGGATGGAGAGGTGCAGGTTTGACCTATAACAGATGCCCCCTAATGTGTGAGGTCAGAGGGAAACAATGGCCGAAATACATTATAATCCAAAGCCAGAGGAGGAGCAAAGAGCCGCAGAAAAAAGTCATAAGAACACCTGCAACAAAGATCAAGGTCAGCTAGCAATTACATCTTTGACATCATATAGATGTGCAGTGTGGTACAACATGATCTTCGATACATAACAAGGAGATGTTATATAGCATGGCCACTTGGAATACAAGCGTGGATCCATGTCAAACTGAGAGATCATAGCCATAACAACAAACTGGATCTATGTCTCATGGAGAGCCATATATAAGTGGGGCTCAGTCTTGCGCAACTTGGGTGATAACATAATGAGGTAATGTCATCCAAAATCCCAAGGTCTTCATCCAAAACAACTCTAGGTACAAACCCTAACCATGTGAATAGATGAGCTGACAATCGAACATGGGGGGTATCGTTTGATTACCGATCATTGATGTATACCGTTAACAAACGCGAGGACTTCCACCGATAATGATGATGGGGTCCAAGGTACCAAGTACGATCCGCCAAGTGTGAATAGATGGACTTGGAGTTGAACACTTGGGAATCCTGTCGAAGAAGAGACATTGATGTATTCTCATCATTCAACAGCGAGGAAAATTGCCACTGGTGACTGCAATCTCCAAGGTACTAACCGAAACTCTAAACTTCATTCCCAGAGTAAAATGAGTTGATGTCGATGGGAAGAAGTTCGTTGGAAGAGAGGCCTTAAGGCATCCTCCATCATCCAACTCGAGGGACACTCAACTGGTAAGAGCTGATATGGAATGATATGTAACAAGACTGACACTAGAATGGCCGACACATGAGGTCAAGGTAAACTGTAGAATGGCCGACACAGGGTGTATCCTTGAACATTGAGCACGACACAAAGTGACTCAGGCAGTTTCTAACATAATGGGGTAAATGATAAACCTGAAATGTAAGAGACATTATTAGACCTTCCATATGGTTGGAAGAATAACCAACCGGGGGAGTAAACAACTCGGAGGACAAGTTCACCCTGAGGTCAAAAAATAAACCCAACTGACAAGATAGACTCAAGTAGATGCTGTGTTCAAGGATAGAACGGACTGAACTGCCTTTAACAATGAAGATATGATACGTCTTTCCCATCCCTTATTCTTTTTAGATAAAAGAATACCTTTCTTGTTGTTTTAATGAGTCCAAGAAAGAATGAAAACTCAATAGATCCAACCATGTAAAAAGTTTAACGAGCCCATGGGAGGAAGACTCAGGACCTTCTTCATTATTTATAGAGTTCGAAGAAGAGATAGAAGATTACTCTATATTACTGATCTCTGGATTTTAATATCGAGCCGAGATCTGTTCTTGCTCGTCGGTGTTTTCAATTTTAAGGAGTCTGAAAAACTTAAACAATAACTCCATATATATGCTCATGGATTTTAATATCGAGCCCAAGCAGATTAATGCTCGCCGGTGTTTTCCTGTTTATAGAGTCTGAAAAACTTAAACAATCCTCTTTTCACCTATCCGTGGATTTTATATCGATCCCGGATTGGTATGTGCTCGGCGGTGTTTTCTTGTTTATAGAGTTGAAAAACTTAAACAGTCCTCTACTTACCCTCTCGTGGATTTCACATCGAGCCCGAGTAGGTGAATGCTCGCTTGGTATTTTCATGTTTAGAGAGCCTGAAAACCCTAAAGAAAGGCTCCAAAAGGTCCTTTTTCGTGCGATTAGTCTCCTCCCCCGAAAGAGTATAAAACAAAGGGAAAACAACTCTTCTAGCGCATACAGAAGTATACCTAGAGTATACCTTTTCCGTAGTTAATCCACCTAGGCCTGAAAAAGGGGTAATTCTATACCTGAGTGGATAAGCCTTCGATTACTTTAACGAGCTCGAAGAGGACAAGCTTGCTCGGCAATCTTGTTTAGGTTTAAATAGTCCAAACAAGAGCTTAAAATGACTTAAAGGTCAGCTTTTAGGATCATAGCTTCATACTCTGCCAAAACTAGGTCTTCAACAAAATATTAGTTGATGCGGCAAAAAATCTCGAATGATATATGAATTTGAACTATTAACTAGTTGACAAGGTCTAACATTAAGAGTTTTTAAACTTAGGAGATTGATCTTACAAAAATTAAAGGAAAATTGAGCTTGGATTAGTAATGCACCATATGTGTGTTCCAATTGATTAATTAGGTATTTTTGAAAAATTTTGAAACTATAGAAAATTAAACAATGGTGGGTAAAAATCAAACTCCAATTCATATATATAATTTCATTTTAAAAATTCAATTTCCAAATTGTTTTGTAGGGCAAAGATTGGGGCAACCTTTTGCATTTTCAAATCTCCGTGGCGATCAAACTAAGCATCCAAACGTCGTTCTTCTTCCACCAAGTAAGTTAGAATTCACCCTACTTGCATTTTCATGGTTTAGTTTTCATTTTTTGAGCGAAAAATTGCTTGCAACGTGATGCTCAGAACCTTTACTGCGCGGGCGCTACTGTGTAACAATAGTAGTAGCGTGTAAACAAGATGAGCGCTACTGTGCTCAAGCAGAGTAGCGCCCATATGTGACTGTGTAGTATACACAGTAGCGCTCACTCTTGAAAACCTATAAACAAGCACCGAGACTCAAAGAATTGTCATTTTTTGTGCAGGATGGTTCTTCAATGGAGGGAGAGAGAACACGAGGACATGGATAGGTTGGCCATGCAAGATCCGGCCACTCTCCACGCTCTCCAAAGATGTGGTTTATTGAAGTTTTATCGAACCGTAAACATGAGGGCCTTAAACAAACTGTTTCGAAGACTTATTCAGTATTGGGATGTGGATACTAATACTTTTGTCATCCGTGGGCAAACTTTGGAGCTTACAGTTGATGACATATATTTCATTACTGGTCTCTCACGGAGAGGAGATGTAATTAATCTGAAAGGGTCTTCTCGTGTGGGTGTAAGATCTGTGCAAGAGTACGTGAATTCATATTGTATTGCCGGAGCTGAGAAATCAGGAAGCCAAGTCTTGATTTCAACCATTGAAGGCCTCCCCTTGAAAGTGATAGTGAGCATGATCAACCGAGTGGCAGGTAGTGCCTCACTACACTTAGCTTCCAAGCACTCTATGCATATTGGTGTACAATGCTTACACGATCATGTCTATGATTGGTGTACTAGTTTACTGGAAAGCATGAAATCTCAATTGACAGGTTGCAAATCTGGCACAATGAAGAATTTTGGGTACGGTAGCATTTTGTGTACTTTCTTCTTTGAGAGGATGCCTGCTATCAGTTTGGGGATGCCTCTACCTCAAGTTAACCCCCGTGAGCCCAGACTAGGCCATTGGGGTGACATATTCCTCCGCCAGGGTGGTGGGGAAAGTCACTACTGTTATCATATTGATGATTTTCTGGGGGTGGTGGGAGAGGCAAGTGCCCGCTTTCGAGCAGTTTCCATATGTTGGATTGGATTTCCGTCATGATCCAGAACTGGTGCTTCCTCCAAGTGGAGCCTGGGGAGATATTGGTATGTTTAAATTTTGAGAATTATTTAATTTTTTCAAACTTTTTCATGTATTTGATTTTTATGAATGAATTTTGAAGTGCTAATCAAGTGTCATATGCAGATCTTGGGCCTGTTCGTCCTGAGGGACATCCTACCATCTTTGTGAGGCCAACTGATATTGCTGCAGCAGATGCTATGTTGGGGACCTTAGAGAGAAAAATGAGTCGGTTGACTCATGAAGTTCCTGCATGCCGTATGGATCAGATACCCATTGATATGTAGGAAGATGCTGTTGGGGTGCCCTCGGCATGGCTTAGGGTGCTGCGGAAGATAACTAGGCTAGTCATATGCTATCGCAATGTAGTAGATGATGATGAGGTCCCTCCTTCTCCATAGGAGAGGGATACATTCTATGTATATATTTTTGAGGCTACTATGCCCAGTTTTTGTACTTTTATGACTTGACTTGATAGACTTGTGACCCAAAACTCATATATTTTTTGATACAGTATCGGCTATATACAGTACCGGTTATTTACATATGTATGTGTTTGAAATTTATGTGTGCAATGTTGTTTATGAAAGTGTATGATGAAAATGCCAGTCTAACACATAGTTTGCTAAAGAATCAACTAATGCGTTTAAACTTCTTGGAATGTGTTTGTATATAATAGAATCAAATTGTCTTTCCAATAGTCTAACTCATAGAAATTGACGTAGCAAACCAGGATCTCTAATCTGGTAGACACCTGTTAACTGAAATACAATTAATTGTGAGTCAAGTCTTACCTCCAAATGTGAAATGCCATGACTGAGAGCATCTCGGAGAAGTTCTATAACTGCACTGTATTCAGCCACATTATTCGTGGTAGGACCCAAACAAACCCCCCCCGAGGAGACAAGTTGGCCAGCGGGTGAATAAATGACCCAAGTTGCTGCAGCCAACTGACAGGTGTGGCGACTAGCGCCATTAGCAAATCCTAAAAAATGTTCGGTTGACATCTGGTACACGAAACGAAAAAACACACATAATATTAACTAACAAGCATATCGAAAACTAGCTTTACAAAAATATACAGCTATGTTACAAGAAAAAGTACTTCAGACTAAGCGTAGTACTTCTTCAGGTAGGGTCAATGCCTAGATCCTCCTCGTGAGGTCGGGAAAAAGTGTCATGGAAATCACGGAAAAGATTGGTATATGGAATGATCTCATCGAGATAACATCCTGTTTCAACAAAAATGTTTCCGGTGACCCCAGTGGAAATGTTGACCAACAAGGTATTCAATCTATTCTCTTCAACAAAACCCACTTGTGAAGTAGAAGTGAAATTAGTATTTCCATTGGGTGTTGGACAAAACTCGCCTCTCTCTATCAAGTTAAGAAAAGGAAACAAGAAAGACCTGGGATCTATATGTTCACGAGGATGGTCCAGGTCGGTCATGGCTTCTAACATTTCCTCCTCAGAAGATAAAGTAGTATCTGAACTGTCAAGAGAGTGGGTTGGGTCTGGTGACTGAGTAGCAGCACAATCCATATTTGACTCAACAAACACCAATGGAGTCAATATATGTTCTGTTGTAGTTTGATATGAGTCCAAGCGGATAACTTCTGCAACAGGAGTGGGCACGGAGGGGTTTGTGTTAGTTGGGAGAAAAGCAGGATCAGTTGTTAAACTAACCATGGAAGTTTTAGACGATGAACATCCCTTAGTACCAACAAATAAGGTAGGAGCCGGTAGGTCAAAAGTTCCAATTATTGACCCGTAAAGTCCTGCTCCTAAACTCTCACCAACCGGGATGGTTTGATCAATTAATGGAACTGTGGTCTCCGAAGATGTCTGGTTGTTTCTCTGAGTGAAAGAAAGTTGATCGATTGTAACGACCTTACCTTCAAATGGGAACATAACAACTCGAAAAACTGCCGATGCAATAGCTCGCATGGCATATGTCCAGCTCCTACCTAATAACATATTGTAATCAAGCGGAGCGTCCAGAACTTCTGCTTCTACAACAACTGTCTTACCGGCCAATGTGACATCAAATGATGGCAAAACCCCATGTGGACGGAAAGTCCCACCATCAAATGCAGTAAGTAGTGTGTTAGAAGGGGCTAACTCGGGGGAACCCAAAGCTTTCCAACAGGAAATTGACATTACGCAGGTCGACGCACCCTCATCTACAATAGCTCGTTTGATGGTCATTGGGCCATGGACGACTTCAATTTGAAGAGCAACGTGGTAGGGCAACCGATATTTGACATCAGTCATATCAAATCGTGCAGACATGTTAGAGGATTCCATACTTCCAATAGCTTCCAGAAGTGCATTCCGTTGTAAAGGACAACTTTGCAAGACTTATAAAGTAGACATGGCACAAGGGGTCTGGGCTAAATCTTCAACCACGTTGTAGTTGGAAGTGGCCCGAGTGTTGGGATTGTGCGATGCCCGTTTCAAGACACCTTTCGGGATCTTGGGCATTGGGTCCACAGGTATGTGGAGTGGAGTGGAGGATTCTGGAATCTCTTTATCCTTTTTCTGTGCGTCCAGGGTATATTTCCTGGCTCTCGTTTGTAAGAGTGCATCCGAATTAACCATGTTAATAAAAGTTTGATCAACCGTAGCATGTGTAGTGCCCCCAGTGTTGGAGGTGCCAGAAGTTGAGCTCTGCCCTTTAGGGAATGGATCTTTTAGTATGGCAGGCTTCTTTTCTCTTAAGAGCTTCTGGGCTTCTTCAAGCAGAGGGCATTGGTGAGTAAGGTGGTCCTGCTTGCAAAGTTTACAAGGGAACTTCACCTTCTTTTTCTCTTTGTTACCCTCTTTGGCATTCTCTTTTTTGGGCTTTTGTTGGTTCCCCTCTCCTTTCTTGCCCTTCTTTTTGTTATTAGGCTGCCGAGGGCCCTTTTGATTGTTCTGAACCTGGTTGACAGGCTCAGAAGTAGAAGGAGAGGTTGTGATGGACGAAACTTCTGCAGTCGATTGTTTAACATATAAGGCATGAACCTGTTTGGTCAATGCTTCGAAAGCTGCAGAGTCAACTGAACCCACTATGCCGTCAGCATGTGGTCCAGGTTTAGGTATACTCAGATCGGTATTCGATCGCGGTGCATCAGGTATGATCTCATACAGTAACCCGGATTGTGCATAAATGAGATCTAACTTCTGAGTCCGTAGGATGGCTTCTTCCTCGTTAGATACCCCAGACATAGCTACTTCCTTAGAAATGTAAGGAAGGAGTGATTTCAAATACCACTCAAGAAGGAATTCTGGAGGTATGTTGGCCTTAATGAGCCTCTTCCGTCTTCGCCACTCCTGAATGTGGTCAGATAAATGAGTGGCTTTATTTTGCCTAAATGTAGGCAAAAGGTCTGTTTCGACATCATACCGAACAGGAAGCTGGAAGTGATTCAAAAAGACAGTCGCGAGATCCCCAAAATTAGAGAATGTAGCTGCAGGTAACTCAATGTACCATTTGGCTGCAGCACCGGTTAGAGTCCTTTGGAACAGTCTCAATCTAAGGGAATCTTCATTTAATGAGTTCGAGGAACACCATAAATGGAAAGTAGTGACATGGTCACCAGGGTCTTCACCTGTTTTGCCTTCGAACTTTGGAATGTCCGAAGGTAACTTGGTAGGAACTGGTGGCCATGTAGCGTTATGATACACTGGATCGTTGGTCAGTTTGAAAAGATCTGGCAAATTTAAAGTTGCCAGAAATGGTAAACGAGGCCGGTAAGACGGTACTTGATAAGCTGGGGTCGAAAAAGGGGAACCACCCATAGTTTGACCCATGAACTGCTGGTAGGGGTTGCCCCCAGCCGTCTGCTGGTAGGGGTTGCCCCCAGCCGTCTGCTGGTAGGGGTTGCCCCCAGCCGTCTGCTGATAAGGGTTGCCACCAGCCATCTGTTGATAGGGGTTTCCACTTACCATCTGTTGATAGGGGTTGCCCCCAGCTACTTGTTGGTAGGGGTTGCCCCCTGCCATCTGTTGTGCGAAAATATTATTGAAATTTCCCCACCCATATGAAAGCGGGTTAGTGTTCTGTGGGTTCGTCCACTACGGCTGGGTACTAGCCCTGCCATATTGTTGGTTAAAAATATTACCCCCTCCCCCTGAGAATAAGGAAAAATGGACATTACCTGTAGGCATATTACATTGATTCATGTTGGGACCTGCAAAGGTATTGAAACCAGTGGAAGCTGATGTAGACGGTGCGGTCATGGTACTCATGACAGGCACAGTTGCAGAAGCACTTGGCCCTACAGCGGCTGTGGAAATCCAAGTACTGGGTATCTGATATAACGGTTGGAACGCAGGAGGTGTCACTAAATTGGCTGTACTGCTAGGTCCAACAGTAAGTGTAGAGGTAGGTGTCATAGTTGTTGAACTTGGCATACCTAATGTACCAGTATTAAAACTGAAAGACGGAGTAGACACAGAGGTTGTCTGTGCCAGACTCAGTGTGGCAGTAAAAGCAGGATTTACCGTGTTAGTGTTCATACCTATGGTGGGAGTTTGTGGAACTCCCTGTTCACCTCCTAGAGTAGACATCAGATGTCCAGGAAAGAAATTATATGCACTGTAATGGGGCTGCTAGGAACCAACAGGTAACAGAAGCGGATTTCTGGGATTGGTCAGAGGAGGATTGAAGGGAGTGCTATACTCTGCAGAAGTAAGATCTTCAATCTCAACTGAACTAAAGTGTCGCTGATCTGGAGTACCTGGTTGTGGTTCCTCAGGAACCTCTATTTCAGGGTTTTCTATTGCTGTTTGTTGTTCTTCAGGAAACTCAACTTCAAGTGGTAATTCCTCAGGAATTCCTATTTCAGGATTTTCCGTTGTAAAAATTTCCTCAGGAAATTCTGTTTCAGGAATGGTTTCTGAAGAAACACTAGGGTTTACCCGCTGTCGTCTAGCTGGCGGTAAAGGTTCTGTTCTAACTGGTGGAAGGTTTTGAAGCCTTCTCAATCTACGAAGTTCTTGATTCTCCGTGATTATATATATATATATATATATAAAATAAAGACTAGAACCTAGTGGCCACTACGACTAGGGGGAAAACAACACGCCAACTAAAAAAAGTCCTAAGTATGCAAACCAGGCAAACAAGATGCCATCCAGAGAAGAGTCTGGGATGATGAGGGCCCAGAACAGATCAATGAAGGAAGAAAGACAGTTACCCGGGGTCCACAATACAATGACTAGGGGTGCAAGCGCTGGAATCACCCAACCGCCCTCCCAAAGACCTGCAAGAGATTTCCTCCCACGTCTGTCTTAGGTACAACAGATATACCCTCTGCTGTCACCTGTGTATGAACCTAAAGTCAGATACTAAGGATACCACAACACCGAAAACTCCTGGGGGAACAGTCGCTGGTCGAATCAGAAGGCGTGGGCAGGGTAACTGAGCCCGAAACTCTAAAGAGTCCCCATACGCGATCCAATCCTGGTATATGCTCGAAACAGAAAGTAGGAGGAGTATTCCCAACAATCTGATCTCACAAGACCTACTGCATAAATCCTAGGCAAGATTTGAGTGAAATGGATTTACCTGTGATAGTCGAACTACGATTTTTGCGTAATGTATGATCTTGAGGGGTTTAAGGTGATTTAAACTCAAGATCCTAACCAAGACTAGTTGGTGTAGTGTATCCCTAAAAAAGAAAAAGTGTTTCTATTTCATTTTATTAAATTTTTTTTTAGGGTTGTTATTACTCAAAAGGTAGTGCATTTGTGTGGCGTGGTTGCAATAGGAAAACAAAAGTGCATAAATTCTAACTTTCGACAACAAAGCTCTTTTTTTTTCATTTAAACTTCTTTTCCAAACTAAAAAAATGAGCAAATCTACTTAAATCTCTTTTTTGTTTTTTGTTTTAAAACTTGTACACAAAATAACCTATGCTATCTTGTAACAAAAATAAGCCTTATTAAACTTAAACTACCAATTTTTTTTGTTTTTTCTGTTATCATAAACGAAACAGAACTATAAACATGGAAAGCAAATAAGACTTGTGTGCAATGTGTAAGTATGGCTAAAAATGGTTCTTAAGCTTATAGCTGTCAAGGCACTAGCTCAAAAAAGACTTGACCTACAGGTTTTTTGCAAAGAAAAAGCCTCTATACTCGGAAACAAAGTGGGAGAAAACAAAGGAGATAGATGCAAGAGGACTGACCTAAAGCATCTAACCCTAGCAATACCACTATGCCAAGCAAAAAGTAGACAAGTGAGCTACCAATTACCCTACTAACACAAGGAACTAAGAAATGCATCAGCCTAAAGTACTTTAAATACACTTGAAACCAGAAAAAGACAAGAAGTCCAAGAAGGTTGGAAATCAATAAGTTCGAAAGACACCCTAGAGGCTCTAAACAGACCAAACCCTAAAACAAAGGATAGGATAGGTAAAGAGCAGACAAATGTTGCTACAAATAACAGATACAAAAGTATGCAGGTTTGTAAACTAGCAACATACAGTCAGGGCCTAAAAAGCGGAAGTGCTCACTACAAAACACAACCTAGTCTTCCAAAAAGTTATAAACAGTCCAAACGTTCTAAAGGTAAACAAGTGATCCAAAGATGGTAAAAAGACTCAAAGAAAGGTTCTATGACTTAAAAAAAAAGTTTAAAACCTCATACACCAGTCAAGGAGATCTAAAAGCAAAGTCAGAAGACCATCAAAAAGGCTAAAAACTCAAGTAGACCACTAACAGAAGGCTTCAGGAAATGTACCCTACTGTGCAATAGGGAAACTCGCGCTCCTGCAAAGATGGGCGCTAATGTATGTATAGCACAGTAGCGTATGGGCGCACCTGTTTGTACAACAAAGTAGCGCTCATATCTTAAAAGCTTAAAAGCTGACTTTGAAAAGATACAATAAAGACTGATTGAAGCAGAGAAAAACAAGCAGGGGGTACCTACAGGGTTTCTCAGCACAACAAGGAGTTGAAACAATTATGGGAAGAGAAACAAGAAAAGGTTTCTTAGAGAAAAAACACAACTATCCCCAGTATGGTCGCCAGTCTGTTGGCGGGCAAAACTACCCTATAGCAAGGAAACTGATACTATCAACTGGAATGGGGTGACAGGTAAGTGTATTAAATGTATTACAGAGATATTTATGAAAAGAAATATGTTATAGACCTTGAGAACATACCTTTTAACCGACGTTCGATCCTAGCTTTTATTGGATCTTGCGCTCAATCTTCAAGTCCACCTTCTGTTCAGTAAACCTGCAATACAAATACCTTTCTCAACGTATCTTGGATAATATATAATGATTGAAAGAAACAAAAGCAATTTTAAACATTTGATATTAACCAAAACAGATCCAAATTAATATATTATTTCAAAGAACACTTAATTTGGGACAAGAAAGACACTTCAACCTTTTATTGTCAAATGCAAATTGATGTTACAAATATACCTGACTTTGTGACACGCTCCTGCAACTTGATTCTGGGCTCTTGCTCTTCTCTGACTTGGATATCTTCCAACATAAACTCCTCCAATGCAAATCTCTCCTTTAAGGTCTCTTCACAACATTCATGTCTCTATCTAACCCCTCTCTTTATTCTTCCCTGTATTTATAGCATCAGAGAAGTAGTTCAGGTCGAGAGATGGTTATGGAGGAAGTTGGGAAACTACCAGCAACTAATCCTCCTCGTGAAATTAATTATTTTTTAATCATCTTTTGAGATGTACGTTACTATTGTTCAGTGAATTAGCGTTTAAGGTGCTACTTTAGTGCTTGTCAACTAGCGCTCATCGATTTTTAAATGTTGAGCGCTACTATGCTGAATAGGAGTAGCGCTTATAAGGCTTTGAACGCTACTATTATACACTAGAGTAGCGTATAGGCGCTAGTCTATTTAAGTAGAGTAGCGCTCATATCTCAGAATGATATTTTTAGGGTTTTTCAGTGTTGTTTGGAGGTGGAGTAAATCAAAGTGTCATCTAGGGTCAACATGCTCCTCCATCCAAGTTGTCCTTTTGTGTGATCAATAGCTCAAGGTGATCACGGACGGAGAGGTGCAGGTTTGACCTATAACAGCGACCACCACAGGTTATATTCTCCTCTTGCTCCTTGGTGGTCCATAATGCTCGTCGAACTGAAGTTTACTTTTGGAAGTAATTGTAAATAAGTAACTTTACATATTTACATTAGTATCATTATAGTAGCATTATACAAAAACTATTCTATTTTTTTAAAATAGAATCATTCTTATTTTGTTTTTTTTAATAGAAACATTCTTTCTTTTTGTTTTTTTAAATAGAAACATTCTTTCCTTTTGTTTTTTTAAATCGAAGCATTATTTCTTTTTTCTTTTTTTTAAAATAGAATGAAATATCATAAAAAGAATGAAAGCCCTTATTATCGAAGCATTCTTTCCTTTTGTTTTTAATCGAAGCATTTATTATCTTTTTTTAATTAAATCCCTTCATGCTAGAAGGGAGATATGAATATATAACCTTCAACCTGAAATTAAGTTCAGCCCTTCAAATTTGTTTTTTAAAGCAAACAAAGAGAAACTTTGTATTATATACTGGTAAAAAAGATTACATCTGTCTTCTTTTCACATTGCACTTCTGAGACAAAAACTGCCATATAGAGAAATTCCCATGTCTACTATCAACCTTGGAAACTAAATAGAAAGCCTTACTATCAACCTTAAAGACTCATCATTTTGAGGTGAAAAGTTATAACATATAAAAATTGTTTGTCCCGACTTCCGTTTTCTAACAAGAAGGATCAGTCGCCTCTTCTTTTCATAGTTAATTGTGAAAAGAGTTATCAAGCAATTTAGCTATATCCATAATGGAGAGCACAAGAAGGATCGACTGACCCTTCTTGCAGTGTCGAACTATTATGAAAATAATATTGGGAATAAGAAGGGTCGGTTGAGCCTTCAATTTCGAGGGAATTGTAAAAATAGAACACCTTAGAAGTTATAACATATAAAAATAGTTTGTCCTAACTTCCGTTTTGTGACAAGAAGGATTAGCCACCCCTTCTTTTTGTATTAAATTGTGAAAAAATTTATCCAACAATTCAACTATATGCATAATCGAGAACACAAGAAGGATCGACCGACCCTTCTTGCAGTGTCGAAATATTATGAAAATAATATTGGGAATACAAAGGGTCGACCAACCCTTCTTACAGTGTCGAACTATTATGAAAATAATATTGGGAATAATAAGGGTCGATCGACCTTTCAATTACGAGGTAATTGTAAAAATAGAACACCTTGGAAGTTATATTATATAAAAATGGTTTGTTATGACTTCCGTTTTATGACAAGAAGGATCGGTCGCCCCTTCTTTTCGTAGTGAATTATGAAAAGCTTTATCCAACAATTCAGCTATAGCCATAATGGAGAATACAAGAAGGGTCGACCGACCCTTGTTGTAGTGTTAAACTATTATGAAACGAATATTGAGAATAGGAAGGGTCGGTCGACCCTTCATTTAGGAGGGAATTGTAACAATAGAAAACCTTGGAGAAATAGTGGTCGCTCTTTCTCTAAGAATATTTCCACTTAAAGAACCTTGGAGAAAGTATTTAAAGCGAAAATTCTATAAATTTTGTTGTTAAAATGTTGATATTTGGTATCCTAGGGTGACACATGGAACAATCATATTGTGACACATGGCATATTTGATTTGGAACTTTGAGCAGACCTAAAAGTATATTGTTTATATTCTTAAAAAACAATAAACAAAAAGAAAGAATGTTTATGTTTGGGTAATCGCAGTTAGAATCATTCCAACCAATGGCATCACTATCTGCATTGTCGTCACTGTTAAATTCCTTTTCTAACACAGTATCCTGCTTAAATTTTAATTAGAATTATGGTGTGTCTAGGAAGGCATGCATGTGTGTTGGCTTACAAACTGATCTAGAGGTTTTCCAATGTAGACCCAGGTTCTTCGCAGTTTCGCTTAACCAACAAAACCCCTTCTCACCGGCCATTTCGGCAACAGCCTGCGAACAGGTTGAGATCTCACTCGAGGTGTAGATATGGGGGCACTACGGAATCATGTTTCCATAGTGGTGTGATGAGTTATTCAGACAGGATTACTGTGCACTGCACTATTGGACTTGCGCTGCGAACTGATGACTGCGCGACGATAGACTACGTCACGGTCCGCAGCTCTCTGAACAAACTACTCGCGCGACCAACGTGTTTGAGGACTGCGCGGTTCGGGCGAGATGCAAACTATAGGACAACGCAATTGACTTTTGCGCTTCCTCGTCTGGAATTAACCGATTTTAAGGACTTTACTTCAACACTTAGCCATTCATCTACTGCCTTAGACTGAGTAGCTTTATAACAAATGAAAGTAGACAAAACCACACTGCCGCGCACACCCAGTGCTGCGCGATGAATGGTTATACAACCTGAACATTACATACACTTGTTATTATTCACTAAACTGATACTTCTGCAGACTTAGAATTCTGAGCATTCATCATTCATCCATTCATGTAAAACTTAACATATCATTCCCATCTTTCTCCTATGGCGAACACATCTAAAAGCATGAACATACATCTTATAAATGAGAATCCAGACATTCAAAGTAGGCAAATAAGCAAACGCATAAACAAAACAATCACACTACACAGTATTTAACGTGGTTCACCCCCCGGATGGAGGCTACATCCACAAGAACCGTTGTTATATTGGTATTTTGGGAAGGGTACAACAGTTCTTAGTCTGCGCACTCAGTTGCAGACTCTCTTCTCTCTCAGATAGGTCTCTGCGCACATAGCTGCAGAGCCTTTACAATATCTTTCAGGCTTAAAGATTCTAACAATGTTCAACAATGGCCAACAATGGCCAACAATGAAGAGTAACCCTTTACTCAACAACCCTTCAATCAACAACCCTTTCCCATACAAAATATGCCTATTTATAGATCATGCCCGTAGGTCATGTCTTTATAATCTGCTGGAAAAAACCCTTAGGTTTACAAAACTGTAACGGTTTCCCAAAAACCGGACTGGTGGCTCCTGGTAGGGAATATTCCATTGTGGCGGTCTTCCACTCATGCTTCATGTCGCTATCGGCCTTCCTGTTGCGTGCATGCCAACAGGTCACTTTCACCAAGCCGTTCTTCCTCTAACGGTCTCGTGCGACTGGTTTAGGTAGTGGTATCTTTTGTGTGTGCGACCAATCGCTTTCTTCTTGATTTGCTCCTACCCGCCGCTTGGTACTCCTAGAGCATATTTACCAAAAATAGACCATCGACGATCTAACCGAAACACGTGCCATCTTCCATCCAGCACTCTTCCTTGCTGGATCTTCGTAGACTGGACACATCGCAGCACTGCCTCCTCGCAGTACTGATCCTCGCAGCTCTTCCGACACTGCGTTGCATGCAACTTCGCAGCATCCCAAAAAATTATATAGAATTCATTCAACTGAACTGTGCTTAGCTCCGCAGTTCCAAAACTCCTTCTTGCTAAAAAATGCCCCACTTGGGCCAGACTCAACAGGACCCTAACACTTACATGTGGCTCGCCCCCAAGCCACCTACAACTTCTTCAAGCTGTTCCTCCGGCTGTAGAGCTAGCTTCGCAGCGAACTCATTGTATGTGTTGATCAACTCTTCCACTGCATCCTTCGTATCTTGCTCGACTTGCCTGACTGTATCCAGTATCTCAGGTGTTATCTCATCGCCGATCTGGCCTTCTACCTGTTCTTGATCCTCGTGTAGCTCCTTTAACTTTTCCTCGATCTCCTGCGAGATCGTACCGGCATCCTCCAGTAATGGCTGCGACTTGTCACCCATTTCAGTCTCTTTTTTGCGTACGACTTGCACTTCCTTCTTGAGGTCGTTTATTTCCCTATACTTCTGAAGCCTATCTCTTGGTAATAGGGACTTTACTTTTGCATCCAACTTCTCCAGTTCAGCTTGCTTATATTTCACCTCATTCTTTACTAGCAGCAATCTCGAGTCTTCTTCGAGGGCAGTGAATGACTTCGATGCTGCTTCCAACAGACTCTGGCAGTTCGCCACTTCGGCAGTAATATTTTCTGCTGCGGATTTCACTGCTTCCGCTCTTAGCTACTACTCATTTGGTGGGGTCTTTGGGTTTATCTGCTCCTTCAAGGAAGCGATGTTAGCCTCATGTACAATCTCCATATCCTGCATCTCTGTCTTAAGACTGGGAACCAGCTCGCCAATATTAACAACTGTATCTGCGGGGTCTACCTGGACTTTGAATTCATCTATGCCATCTATGACCGCAGTGATCATGGATTACAACCTCTAGCGATGATCAGACTCATCCTACAGATCCATAGCTCTCCGCGAGCTAGCTTCCTCCAAATTCCGATTAGCTGCTTACAGCTCAGCTTGTCCCTTTAGCGCATCAGTAGTTCTCTCATGCATTTCCTCGACACACTACAGATGTAAATAATTAAAGCCCGGCAGTGGTATCTTTGCAAGGTCCAGCTCCACATGCTCTACATCCTTTGTGTCCAACATTAGTTGCTCTGGCAGTGGCAGTCTTATTGTTAATGGGTCCAAATGGACGATATGGGACTTCACAGGGATGGTCATGGTTAACTGCAGTGTTCTCTGCTGCGAAGTTCCTCCTGACTTCCCTTCGGACTCTAAGTCTCGCGGCAGGGGGAATCTTTTGTGGACTTCTTGGATTTTCTCTGTAATCCCCTGCAGCGCGGTCAGATTCTTCTGCAGGCCATTATGAATGTCTTTATCCTTTTTCTCCTTCTTGGTGAGAAAATCTTCCATTGACTCAGTGACCTTCGCGGCGATTGTTTCATAATCCTCCTCATTGAGGACTGCATCTAACTGGCTCTTATCAGCCTTCTGCTTCTTTCTCGGCCCCTTTTTCAGTCCTGGGCTCTCAGCTTCTTTCCTTTTTCCTGTCTCCTTATCTTCATTGATAGGGCATGGAATGGGTTCGTCCTCAGAGGAGTCACTTTTGACATCCACTATTTCCACTCGAAACTCGGCAGGCCATTCCTTCATGATAGTGTCAATATCATCTTCGTACATATGGTAGTTTCCTGTGAACCATTCCACCTTCCTCTTCTGTGCTTTGGTTGAAATCTGAATACTACGCATGTCAGCATAAAAATTAACGATGTGAATATACCTGCTTGTTACCTGCTTTGTTATCCGAGGCGTGGCTATGATTGCGTAGCGTAGCTAGCTATAATATTGGTAGAACACCTCAGCTGTCGCGTGCTGCCTCTCTAAGTTCATATTTTCCCAGAGGTTTGCATAACGGGGTCCTATGCAATCGTTGTTATCAATGATTATGCCAACGTAATCCTTCGGCTCCTTCCAGCCGTGAAAGGAGATCAACACTATGAGCCAAGTATAATGGAGATTTCCTCCATTCAGCTGTGTGTCATTTAGTTCTTCCATGAACTCATTCAGTAAATACTGAGACCAGTTAAATTGTTCTCCTTCCGCGGTCGCGGCGCCAAGCAGTACTGGTCCCACACTTACCTCCAGAGCCCTGCATTTCCTTAAGATCTTTCCTGATAGCAGCTGTGTGACAAACTTTGTTTCTTTATCATCGATGTCGTCCGTTTGAAAGCCCCTCTTTCCTTTGACGACCATTTGAGTTTTCTTCATCTTTGCCATAACTTCTTTGTCCTTGCTCTTCCCTTGGAAAAATTGCTTGGGATCTTTACCCCTTTTACTCAACCCAGTAATGCGGTGGATGATGTCAATAGTTAGGTTGACGTTGTGGTCGAGCCATAAATAACCTTGGTGAATGTGTGCCATCAGTGTTTGCACCACCACATTCAGCTCTGGTGACCTATCGAAATGTGGAAGTCTGAGCAGATTGAGCAGCCCGTACTGGACTACTTCAGATAGCCAACTTTGGGAGACGAGGTTAAGCTTTCCCTTTGCGTCCTTCTTCCAGCACATGTACTGGTCAGGTTGGAACTGTGGGAACCTCAGTTCATTGGGATCCTCCTTTTGCATTGCAAGCAGATCATAATCCTCCCATCTACATTCTGGGATTTTACCCAACAAGTTTTTATCGACATCGACATGTTTTGAGATCGGTGATAGCGGGATGTTGTATTTGGCATTCTTCATCAACTTGAAAACCGATGCGTCCAGTGCACGCGGTGAAATATAGTCTGGGGTCAATGTCAAAGGTATCTTCTTATCTGCTACTGGTGGCTTCTGCACCGTCGAAGCCATCTTGGGTACCTTCATTCTTGGTGCTACTGGAGTTTTACCTTTATCTTGCATCGTTGGACCGTGTCTTGGTGATCATCTAGATGCCTGACCTGGTTCTAAGACGCCCTTCTTGGATGGGGTTCTCATTAACCCTTCAATCCCTCCGTAGTGAAATAACTTCACAGCCTCTTGGATGGTGAACTCTTCTTCTATGGAATACCACTCAGACATTCACTAGCTACACTTCACAGGGTTTCAGATAGCTTGCTGAAAATACTCACACAATATTGCTTGCCAGAAAATTCTACGTGTTTGGTAATGCCCGCGAGTCAGAATGTGACATTACTTATAGGAGTAGCTGACCCTCCTCCGCGCCCCTCAATGACTGAATAAGCATTAATTATGGTATCCGTTGGCCAAATCTGGCGGATCCTTCGGTCCTTTCCTTC
Organism: Larix kaempferi; assembly: GCA_027924585.1. Lineage (NCBI taxonomy): Eukaryota > Viridiplantae > Streptophyta > Pinopsida > Pinales > Pinaceae > Larix > Larix kaempferi. Next base: position 25,266,051 of record BSBM01000445.1, read on the forward strand.
GTAACCTCGTTCAGAATGACTATCTGTACATTAAATGCCCAAGCGGTTGCTGGCAACGGCTATTTAATGACTATATTCTCAACCGACATTGTAACAACTATTTTTCTGAGTGTTGCGTCGAACTGCGCCGCATGTCATTGTTACTCCTGCATAGTCTCTTCATGGTGCTTGATTTCTTGCTTCTAAAGTAATTCTTTTTCTCATTTAACTTGGTCTTCGCAATTTCCCTGTGGAGTTCGCAACTGCGCAGTTCCTCTTTTCTTTTCTTTTTTCGCAGCAGCACATTCTAGCAGTGCTGCACGGTATATACCTCTTCCTTGTTATACATCACGTACAGATTCCTTCAGCTTTCTAGTGCCCAATTTAAACTGTACTTGGCACTTAGAAATTTCTTCTTTTTGATCATCACAGGTTCTGCGAAGCAAGATTATCTCGATAGGGTTTTAGTCTGCTACCATTAACTAATCCAGGCAAGTTATCTCCTGCTAATGTGGCTAACTGAGCTGCGCCACCATTAGTAACATGTACAATAGTGTATGGGCCAAGCCAATGCATTTTAAACTTTCTAGGAAATTTCATAAACTTGCTATCATACAGGAGGACTAGATCACCTACCTGAAAAGACTTGTTCTTGATGTGGCGATAGTGCCATGCTTTTTCCCTTTCCTTCTACACTTGTTGGTGAAATCCTGCGATGAAGCGATCCTCCTCCAGACCAACCAAGTGTAAGAGTCTTTCTTCCAGCGTGTCGCGATCTTCCATGCCTGTAAACGCTGCTATTCTCAAACTGGGAACAATGTACTCCATCGGCATTATGGATTCCTACCCATAGGCCAGCCTACAATGGTGTATGGCCAGTCAACTTCTTGCATGTGGTCCTGTATGCCCATAAAATTGTGGGAATGCACAGGTCCCAGTCATCCCGATTCACTTTGCATACCTTAGTTAGCGCATTCTCCAGTACTTTATTGAATGCTTCAACAGTTCCATTCGCCCGAGGATGATACAGTGTACTGCGCTGATGATGGATATGGTACTCCTCTGTCAATGCCTCAATGGTCCTGTTAAAAAAGTGAGTGCCCTGGTCACTCATAAGAATCTTAGGGCATCCAAACCTTGTAAGGATGTCTTCAAATATGAACTACGTGGCAATACCTACGCTACAATTCTTCACTGGCTTTGCTTCCGCCCATCTGGTGAGGTAATCAGTTGCAGTAATAATGTACCTCGCACCAGTTCTCTTTCTCGGTGGGTTTATAGGTTCCACAAAATCAATTGCCCACTTCTCAAATGGATGTAAGGTCAACTCAATGGCATCTCATCTCTTCGCGACAGCTTTCCCGTCCTCTGACACACATCGCAGCTCTAGTAATGCTCCTTCGAGTCCTTCTGAATTGTAGGCCACCATAGCCCTGCGCGCAATATCTTTTGCGCAGTGGCCCTTCCTGCATAGTGACCTCCTGTTGCTCCTGAGTGTGCATCAACCAATATGAACGGATTTTCATGCTCTAATACACATCTACGCAGTACTTCATCCGGTCCCAGTTTGTATAACTGACCTAAGATTATGGTGAAGTCTGCTGCTCGCACTACTAGTTGCTTCTTTTGCTGCGTAGTGAATTCTATAGGTGCTAATCCAATGGTCAAAAAATCTATGATGTCTTTGTAATATTCATCAGCTATCTGGATAGCGAACAACTGCGCATCTGAAAGATTGTCTTCAAGGCTATTAGTCTCTTCCCCTGATTCAATTCTCGACAGATGATCAGGTCCCAAGTTCAATCTGCTAGGTTTAACTATTATCTCAAAGTCGTACTCCTGGAAGAGTAACAACCATCTACAGATTTGCCCCCCTAACATTGGCTTATTGACCAAGTATTTTAAAGCAGAATGGTCAGTGAACATGAAGAAGTGCGCACCAAGTAGATAGTGCCTGAACTTCTACAGTGCATAGACCATAGCGAGACCTTCTCTCTTCGTAGTGGTATAATTTTTTTCTGCAGATGAGAGCTTCCTGCTCGAAAATGCGATGGGATGGTCAATACCACCCTCTCCTGGTTGTTCTAAGACAACCCCCAGCGCTATGCATGACGCATCCACATGTACATGAAATGGCTTCCCCCAATCTAGAAAAACTAGGATCGGCGCAGTGACCATTTTTTCTTTCAAGGTGTCAAAACCTTATTCACACTCTGCGTTCCAAATGAATGGCCCATCTTTCTTTAGTAGCTTCTCCATGGCTGCGGTTATTTGCACATACCCCTTTATGAACTTCATGTAATAATCGGTATGCCCCAACGTAGTGCACAACTGCTTGACTAAATTTGGTGTTGGCAAGTTTACAATGACGATGATCTTCGCAGGATCAACCATCAAGCCTTATTTACAGACGATGTGTCCCAGCAAGATCCCATAGGGGACACATAAAACACACTTCTTTAAATTCAAGGAAATATGATACTGTCTACACTTTTCCAGCATCATTCTTAGGTTCGCGGAATGGTTCTTCAACAATCCGAACACAGTCCAGTCATCAAAGTAAGATTCTAAGAACTTATGCATGAAATCTTTGAATGCCACGACGAAAACTCTGGAAAAGATGGCGTGTGCGTTCTTCGGACCAAATAGCATTACCGTGTATTGGAACGACCCCCATTCTGTAGCAAAAGTAGTCTTGTGCATATCCACGGGATCAATTCTTATTTTATGATAACCCGAAAACCCATCAGTAAAGGAGTAGGCTTCATTTTCTCCAACATTATCAAGCACCTCATTTGTAAAAGGAGTAGGAAATGGGTCGTGCATGGAAGCATCGTTTAACTTTCTAAGATCCACACAAATATTGATCTCACCTTTTGTTTTCTTATCTCGGACAACCATAGGGCTTATCCATTCAGATTCCTCAACTGGCTCAATAATCCTTGCATCGAGCATCTTGTCTAGCTCTGATCTCACTCTTTCTTTGTAACATCGGTTCAGTCGGTATGGCCTTTGCTTAACAGGCTTCGCACCTAGCTTAAGAGGTATTTTCATAACCCCTAGGTCTCCCAAAATGCCCTTCATCTCTGTAAACTTAGTCTGAAATAGCTCCTGATATTCATGTAATGTATCTGCGATCTCCACAACAGTCTGATCATCCTAGTAGTCTCCAATAGCTGCAAACTTTGGCTCTTCACTGGTGCCAATGTTCACTTTCTTTGTCTTTACAGGTCCACTCATGTCTGGGATTTCCAACAGAGGTCCCTCTACGTCGCGTGCACCCTCTGTCCTAGGTATCTTAATGTTGTGCGGGTCCTCCTCATCACTGTCTTCTTTTCCTTCAACTCTTTCAACAAGGTTGTAACATTCCATAGGATGCTCTGCCTGCTCCTTCCATTCTGTCTGTAAGCTCGCAGGTATGCTGCCCGTTCCAAAGAATTGCTCTAAAGTCATATTTCTATGTGGACAATCTTATCTGAATATGCGCTCGTTAATTATTTGTAGAGCATCGTTTATAGTCAGGTTTTCATCCTCAAAGCTGAAGTCCTTCTGGAAGTTCGCAGTCAGCATGGCCCAATCTGTAGTTTCCATGCGCAACTCTAGGCCTAAGTACCATTTCTTGGGAATGCCGTCCTCCAGGGTGTGCACAAACAAATGCACTCATTCTATCTTTGGATATGTGACCATAACAGCTTTGGTCTCCCCATCTGTTGCCATGTGTGCTTGGTTAAGACATTTACTTCTGATCCCAGATCAAGAATGTTCTCATCCATTTCATAATCTCCTATTTGTGCATTGAGTCTCATTTCTCTCCCTGTTCTCTTGTGTTTCTTAATATGATGAACTGCGCTATCCGTAGTTTCAGTTTCGCTTCGTGGTTCATATTGGCCTACCAACTTCTACAATTCCGCTATAGCATTTGGACTCTTTAGTAACTTCATACAGCTCCTGAGGAACTGCACAATGAAGGTGCATGTCTCTATTGCGGTGCTCGTTCTGTCGTATGCAACGAGCATATCTGCTATATGCGGTACTTTTCTACGCAACGGGATTCTCGGTGATCTAGGTGTTGTCTCTTTAAAGAGATCCTGTGCTTCTTCAAAGGTTTCTTTGTTTTTCTTCATGTCGAAAGCAAGTGGTTTCCCAACATCTTTCCGTATCTGTTAACACCCAAAAAGTTCTCACTAGTTCATTTCCTTATTCACATGACCCATTTATCCACTTTTCCACCATTTGAGCCTCTAAATCCATCAAAAGGTCACCAAAAGACCATAATATACCCCTTTTTCCTCTCAAAATGAATATTTTTCCTCAAAAAGCATAAAAAACCCTCAAAAAGGGTCCAGAATTCCCAAAAATATTAAAAAGGGAATAAAAATATTAAAAATATTCAAAAAAGGAAAAAGGAGGGAAAAGTTACCTAAACCATGTTGGTCAATACCATTGGTTTCCTCAAAACCATAATGGTATTCCCCACCACCAAAAACTATAAAAAGGTGGTAGGGGCTCCTCACTTTCCATCCATCCATCATCCTATCCTCACGCTGTCAAAATCTCTCATGAGACTTTTGGCCATTTTCAGCATCTTGGAGAAGAGACCTTTGGAGCTTGGAGCTACTCACCTTGGGAGTTGCTCAACACAAATCCTCACCATTTGACGTATCTTAATACAAAATACTTATTCTTTTATTTCTTGTTCTTGAATCGTTTAAAAAAATTTTATTTGTTATATGCACATGCTAGTTTAGATTTAGATTTAATTTATAATTGTTTTTGCTTTCAATATTGAAACTGCTATCACATTGTTGATAGGTGCCCATTGCACAAAGCTTGGTTGCAAAACCAAGCCAACAGTTTTTGGCCACTCCGCTGGTTTCAAATTCTTAGATCTCAGTTTTTTGCTTTAGATCTCAGTTTTTGTTAGTTTTAATCATTTTAATTCATAGATCTGCCATCCTAGACAGCAGATCCATTGTTGTGCTATATCTTACTGTTTATTTGCTCAATACTTTGCCCAAGCAATTTTTAAGAGATCCATTTATTTCTTGAAATATTTATGTTATTTGCTTTCCTTCAAATTATTTCAAAGATCCATTATTTTTGAATAGTTTTTTCAAGCATTTACATTTCCAAAACGCCTTTATTTTTTGCAAAACTGGAAGCGTCTTTTCTTTCATTTGTAATCAATCACCCAAGCGAGGCAAATCAATTTCAGTTTAAATACCACACTTGCACCCACTCTGCCACATAATTTAAACTGAGCCTTAAAATTTACCTTAAAATCAACAAACTTTTAACCCCACTTGGGGAGCACTTAAAAGAATTTTGTAGTTAGGTAGAATTGAGGGGATAGGTGTTCCAATAACACCCCTCAATCATTACATTTGAAACATAGTGGTTGTCCTCTATGGTACCAAAATCCCTTATAATTTTGACACGGTTATCGACCAATTTATCGGGAAGGCCTCTCCCTTAGGAGGGTTGAAGTAGCCAGACTGGTTCCGGAAGTCTGAGTGGAATACCACAATCCATTCAGTAACCGAAGGATACCTTTCGAAATTTTCGATGTACACCCAAGAAGGTGTACAGCGGCGATAGAACCAAATTGCAGATTCACCCAACCGAACGTGTCATGAACGGGGTATCCTAGTTGCCACTCTTTAGGATTGTCTACCGAGTATCCCTCCTGGTAGGGGGATATCTAGCTGTTGATTCAACACTCTATATTGTCTGACTTGGATTTCATCACCTTGCAGAGGATATCGTTTGTTGACTCACAATACTTCTAGTTAGGTGTTTGCATGATACATTATCCACCTTTGGTCTAGTAACACCCCTTTTTTCTAGGAACTGTTTAACTTTTGGTATTCTGACCAATTTTGTTGCATCCCTCCACTTATTATAGCACAACTGCTATAATAAGTGATTTTTGAGGTTGGTTGTTGGCCTGAGAGCCTTTATTTTTTCACTCCCCTCTTGCACTCATCGTTGCATTAGGGTTTCGAGTTTTTTACATCACCACCTTACACTGAATTTTTAAAAAAATATTTCTCACCATTGAGAATTTAAGACGATCTCGTCGTCTTCAGGGTGAACCCCCTCAGTTCGGTATACTTGGCTCTACACGTCATCAATGTAGAGCCTCATCCCTTGACTCGACATATCATCGTCCAAACACACAGTCACCGATTCTGACATGCCTCACTTCACATTTGATACTGAGGCTGAATCCAAAAACCCTATTGAAATATCACCAACCAACCCCATGGCTGGATCACCATACGATCCCCTTTTCACCAGTGCTATTGGAGATACATCGACAAACCCTACTACTACTGTGCCATCCATGGTAACAACAACCTCATTAGGCATGCCTAATCTAGGGGCCATTCCCCCTTTAGGTATGCCCAACACAGGGCCACCACCTGTTATGGGTATGCCCAACACAGGAATCATACCACCTCTCATTACCACAACCCAGATCCCAGGAATTCCTGGCACTATTCCTAACCCCTCTGTAACCCATGTTGCACTTGGGAGTGCTGGCCCATCCCAAACCACAATGGTTGGAGGACACATACCTTCAATACCTAGCATACCCTTAGGGGCTACTGGACCACTACATAATGCCACCATTAATAGTTATGTCCCAGTCACTATGCCACACCCATCTGCTAGTTTACCTTACATGGCTAGTCTGAACTTATCAGACCTAGCCAGGCTAACCAACGATCCTATCAGGCACAACCCTACATGGCCACCCATGCCTACAAAGCTCCCCTCGGACATCCCCAAGTTTGAAGAAAAACCTGGGGAGGATCCCCAAAACCACATAATGTCATTTCACCTATGGTGTTCATCTAACTCCATAGTGGATGACTCCATTAGACTTAGAGTGTTGCAACGAACGTTCACTGGCTCTGCAGCTAAGTGGTACATCGAACAACCACATGGGACCCACCATACATTTACGTCTCTCGCCTCCACTTTCCTTCAGTTTTTTCAGCTACCTATACGCTATGATGCAGGAGTTGAAATACTGTTGTCTTGCAGACAAAACACAGCTACCCACATCACTGAGCATATCCATGAGTGGCGCAAGTGTCGTAGCCTCTGTAAGATAAAACTGGATGACCGTATATTTTTGGACTGGTTTCTTAAATCACTCCTACCCCTCATAGCCAAAGACGTAGCTTCCGAACGACCCCAGTCAGAGGAAGAAGCTATCTTAAAAGCTTAGCAATTCGACCTGATTTATGCCCAGTCAGGCTATCTCTACACCATCATACCAGACGCCCCACGAGGCGATTCTTCATGCGGTGACGCTCCGAGGGCATCACATGCCACTGATGGTATTATTGGCCAAGTAACAGCACAAAATAAACCTTTTAGCATGGTGAGCACCATAAATTCCCCAGACCTCTCTAGGGCTACATCTAATTATGGAGTGACAACTTCGTACGCTCCAACGAATCAGACTCATCACACTCATGGACCCTCTTGTCCACAAAATTGCTATGGACAAGCGCCACTGACATATGTACCACCCACATACTATAACCAACCGACCACTCAGAACCCAATTCATTTACTGGCACAACCAATGTATTACCCACAGCAAGCTACACCAGCTAACCCAACACTTCCAATAGCTCAGGGTTACCAACAACTCCAGCAGGCAACTGGACCACCTCTAGCCCCACCAACTTATTATCCACCGCAACCTGCTACCGCACCTGCGGCACCCCAAAATCCTCCCACTACTCAAGGGAAAGTGTACACACAACACAATCAGCCCCAACACCAAAACAACCAACGCAACCAGGGTGGACAACAAAACCGTGGAAGAGGACGTAACCGCGGCAACAACCAACAACATAATCAAGGTCCACCACCTCCCAATCCTCCAAATAACAACAATGTTGCTCCTCCCAACCAGAATCCTGATCATCATCCCAAGCAGCCAAAAAACAATAACCTGAGAACAAACCATCCATGTTCTATATGTGGAGTCTATGGACACTACACTCACAACTGCCCCCATTTAGAGAAAGCACGTAAACTTTGGGCTGACGATGCCCAACGCCAGGGCCACGCTGGACAACTAGCTCCACTTAATCAACCACAACCCACGATATTACAAAACCCATTGCCAAACCAGGTAGTAGTAAATACTCGCCCTATGGATCCCCCACAAGGATCTGCTGCACCCCAGCAGCAAATCACCTATGCCGCAACTGATTATCAACATACGGATCCAGGTACACACCATTTATTAATGATGTCATCCAATGACATTAAGCTCCAAACTCGTAGGAATTAGTACGGCCCACCCCCAGAAACTCCTCCCACTGACACATCCACCTCCCTTCCACCAGATCAACCACTACGCATACCAAATATGCCATTGGACGAAGGACCTAAAATCCCTTGCATCCCTTTGCGAAGGATTAACAACAATCCTAATGCTCGCGCAACACCCAATTATAACGTCGTGGAAGACCTAGCACAATCCCTCGCTGCTATGTCTGCTTTAGAGGTATTGAAAACATGCCCTGCACAACGAAAACTACTACTATCCGCCATCGGAGGAGTAGACCCTGACGACACACACATGATAGCTTTCGACTTAGACCAAGCCGAACCTCGATTGCCATCAAATTTGGCTTTCCAAGTATCAGTAAACATTCGAAACCTTGTTGTGCATCAATGCATCATCAATGAAGGAGCTTCAACCTGCGTTATGTCCACCCTTGTGTGGCAGAAACTTGGCTCCCCCGCTTTACAACCATCCACCACGACATTACGAGCTTACGACGAATGCTTAGCTCAACCACAAGGCCTCTTAACGAACGTTCTCGTAGAACTAGGCGGCAAATTAGTTCTTATCGACATCGAAGTGATCAATGCCCAGCTCGACTACAACCTCCTTCTTGGACGTAGCTATATGTACAAAATGAAAGTAGTGGCTTCATCTGTTTTTCGCCTCATGATGTTCCCACATGAAGGACACGTTATCAAGATTGATAAACTCACATATTATGATCCTAATGCCCCTGCAGCCCCTCAAAATGTGCTACCAATGATTGAACAAACCATTCAAACCGCACCAACATCATTTATGTCGTCAATTGGTCCTGGAATCTACACCGAGTCACCTATGACTTCCACATTTCCATCGATCTCACCACCTTTACCGATAACAAAAACATCGGATTTGTGCACCTTGTCGCACACCACACAGCAGCCTTCATCACTACCACAAACACCCACGATGCCTACTCATATTGGCACAACGCCAATTCATACTATCCCGTTCTTGTTCCCATTTTCTGGAGTTCTCAGTTCGCCAGTAATGGCTACACTCAACCTTCCTAGTTTAACATTAAGGATACCTGTATGGTACTTACCTGCTCCGAGCTCCCCGCCGACTCCAAATGTTATTTTACAACCGGTACAACCTATCCCTACTACCAACCACCCAGCCCCTCCAGTCGCTCATCTGCAAAACAGACCACCCCCAATAGTGATTATGACATCAACGTCCAGAAACGCCACACCTTCGTTACGAAACACAGGGGGCAAAGGCCCACCAAATTATAACACTGGACCCACAAATCGCACCCCCCTAGCAACCCCTAAGGTAGCTAAAACCCCCCCAACTATTCGCATTCCCCCTAAGTGCTCGTTGTGTGACGACGTAGGCCATACCACTCATCAATGTCCACAATTACCTGCACTCCAAGAACACATGAATATGTTGGATGACGACACCAGAATTCCAGTGGTAAGACTTGAGCCACCTCCTCAACCTCGCGACAAAACGCTCCGCACTAACCACCCTTGTGCGATATGCAACATTTATGGACATTATTCACACCACTTCCCTGATCTCCTAGATTATAGAGCATCCTTATATGAGATGAACAATGCGACTTAGAGATATCTCCTCCCCTCATCAAGGAGATCTACCCTCCGAAATCATCTTCTACGGAAGAAATCAATACCATCTATATGATTTCAACCACATACAAACCAAAAGCCGTTGATTTATGGTCTGATTACTTTCGTACTGATGAGCAAATTCTAGAAACACTCACTGCACCGGACTACCCTTGGGACGATATGCATCATCGCTCATATTTCCTCCTTGAGGCATCTACATCCATCGCAGAAAACCAGCTATCAATCAAATCGAAATATTTCCTACCAACTAAGGTTGATTGGTTCAAAGACCCCATCCCAGCACCAGATGCCTTCGAAGAAGGGAACATGTCCAACATTTCCCCTATTATACAAATCGACATTTCCACCACACCTGGAAAACCTGAGCTCATCTCGCTAGGTGCATCATGCACTCAAGCGGAAACTCAGGCATATAAGAAACTCTTCCAAGAGTTTCGTGATGTCTTCGCCTGGTCTTACACCGAGATGCCTGGCCTCAATCCCAAAATTGTGGAACATCACATTGACACTTGGCCCAATGTGCCTCCTGTTCGATAGAAACAACGACCAATTCACCCGTCCAAGCTCCTAGTTGTTAAGGCTGAGATTGAGAAACTCCAAAAAGCAGGAATCATATATCCTATTGCCTACACCACCTGGGTTTCAAACCCAGTTCCAGTAAACAAAAAAGTGGGCACCATACGCGTTTGTACTGATTTCCAAGACCTCAACCTCGCTTGTCCCAAAGAAAACTTCCCCACACCTTTCATTGACCAACTAATCGATGAATGTGTGCGACATGAGGTCCTTTCTTTTATGGATGGTTTCTCCGGATATAACAAAATCAAAATCCGTAAAGAAGATCAATACAAGACAACTTTCACTACCCCATTGTCATGTCCCAAATTTGGTATTGGGTCAAAATGGCCTAATTACATTGGCCCTATTCATTAGAGTTTGTCAAATTGATGCTAAAGGTCAAATAATTGCCAAGGAGGAAAATTACTAGTTTCCTAGGTTTGGGGTGGAAGCTTTGGGATTTGGAATAATGGGGATAATAAATGATGTTTGAACATTAGAATGGCATAAATATTTAATAAAGGAGATAAATAAATATATACAAGTGAAAATCAAAGTGGCATTTCATCATGAAGACACATGGAGGAAGTGGGACCCACATATGGCTAGATTTCCCCACTACACTTGGCATCATTCTCTCACCAATTCGAATTCAAGGTGAATGGTAACATACTTGGGGGAGTCCAAAAGGTATTATTCATTGCATGACTCATCCAAGGTCGAAATATAGAGGAAGAGTAACTCCCATGGAAGAGGAAGAGGCAATTTGGAGCTAGTGAGACACTTGGGCTAGATTCCCTAGCTCTATGACAACAATGATGAAGATGCTATGACACCTATGACACAAATCAGACCTGAAGGCTGACATATGACATATATGACATGTCAGGGCTAAAAATAGACTCCAATAGGGCGCTCAAGGGTGTTAGGGCAGCTAAGATGCTTCCACATGTGATTTGGTGGAAGTGGGAGACTAGGAATTGTTGTACAAGTGGCGTACTTTGGAATCTCCTCCCAACTTGAGTTGGCATGAGTCTCTTGGAAGGAATTCGACCCATGGAGGAAATTAGAAGTTTATAAATGTCAATAACAAAGAATGAAACCAGCTTTTGATCATTTGTAGAATTTGCAATTACATTTGTGAAGAGGGAGAGCTAGTGGATGACTAGTTTCTTGCCTTAGCCAATTTCGAGGGTGAAAGATTCCCATCCAAGTTGGCAATTGGAAAGGACATTCAGAGCTTTCATTTGGAGCTTTAATGGAGTCTTTATTTGTAGGTGTAAGCTACAGGGCAGCTCATGGTTTCTTCTATTGCAGCTCGCTCCTTCAACCATTTCCAATTTTAATGGCATATTCTTGATCCTTGAGGGAGGGCGTTTTTGGTGAGCTATTGTACTCTTTGGGGGAGCTTATAATGCCCCATTTCTTTTGTAATATGAAGTAAATACTCTGTTCTTCATCTCCAAAAAGTTTCAGGTCGAAATTCCAAGTAGAAATGTATAAATCTCATTTTTAATGGAAGAACAATGCCATTTCCCCACTACCTTGTTGTGAGCCAATGTATTGATGATGATTTCAAATGAATGGATGATTCTCTGATATATTTGTGATAAATATACTGCCATGGATGTCTTATACAAGTTTCATGTACTGTACTTGAGCATTTGAAGCATTTTTACTCAGTTTAATTGCATTGGGAGAAGAAATAGTGCCATTTCCCCAAGGGTCGAATTGAGGATTTTTGCAGTTGAATGGAAGAGGGTGAGAACAGTTGTAATAAACCATTAATGGTGCATATGAGACCTTAATAACATAATTAACACATTACATACCTCTGTTCATAAATTTGAGTGGGTTTGGAGGCATTTGGGAAGCCATTTTCAATACTTACCTTAGGGGGATTTGAACCCCAAATTACTAGTAAAATTGCATACTTGGTCCAGAATCTTAAGAGAGTTTGCAGAGGTCTTTTGGTGGCCATATGTTATCCCTGAACATCATATTCAATTCCTAATATCATTAATAAACATTCCTTGAAGATTTGAAGGCATTTGGAGTCAATTTGAGACCTAGAGACCAATACTAGTCAAAGGGAAATCACTAGTAAAGTTACCTACATTGACCAGAATTGAAAGAGTATTTGTAGAAGTGTTTTAAAGGTACAAAGGCATCCCTGAAACACATATTTATGTTTTAATATCATTCATATACCTTCTCAGAAGATTTGGGATCATTTGGGGCAAATTTGGGACCTAGAGATCGAAACTAGTCAAAGGTCGAACCAAGGAAAAAAGTGGAAAATTGCAATTTTAATAAAATTCCAAACAAGGGACATTACACCCATGGGGCACCTTCGCCTATCGCGTCATGCCTTTCGGTCTCAAGAATGCTGGAGCCACTTTCCAACGCGCCATGACTTATTGCTTCCATGATCTACACATAATCATAAAAGTTTATCTGGACGACCTCACCGCTCGATCCAAGAAACGATCTGACCATTTAGACGACCTTCGACAAGTTTTCTTGCGTTGTCGAAAATACAACATCCGCTTGAACCCTCTCAAGTGTGTCTTTTGAGTTACATCAGGTCGCTTGCTGGGGTTCGTCATTTCAGAAAAAAGGCATCACTGTAGACCCCTTCAAAGTCCAAGCCAATGTAGACTTACCGTCACCCCGTACATTAAGACAACTTCAAAGCCTTCAAGGGAGGTCCAACTTCCTCCGCCGCTTTGTCCCTGACTATGCCACAATGGTCCACGGTTTCCTACGACTACTATGTCTACATACCTGTTTCATATGGGACCAACAAGCAGAAACAACTTTCACCAACTTAAAGAAATCACTCACAAACGCCTCGTTGATCTCTCCTCCGGATTTCACAAAAGATTTCACCCTCTATGTTTCAGCATCCGAATATGCCGTATCTGGAGTTCGTGTGCAAGAAGATACTGCTCGCCAAGAGCATGTCATCTACTATGTGAGCCAGACCTTGTCAGGCCCACCCCTCCGCTACCCACATGAAGAAAAGATGGCCCTCATCGTCGTCTTTTTAGTACAAAAGCTGTGAAATTACATTCTCCTAAGCCACACCACGGTCGTAGCCAATTCCAATCCAATGGTTTGCCTCTTGATGCGTCGACTCCTTCAAGGCCGCGTAGCTAAATGGGTGATTATCCTGCAAGAATACGACCTAACTTTCAAAACCCCAAAGAGCACCAAGGCCCTAGCACTCGTTCAACTCATCACAGATCTCCCATCCTCTTTGTCATCACCTGTTATACAAACGGATCTCATTGACGATCACATTTTCATCATTTCTTCTGACGACCCATGGTATGGCGACATCTTAATCTACCTCCGCACACAAAAATTTCGACCCCACGTCGATCGTGACGGACACCGTTGTATACGACACCACGCCCCCCGATATCTCCTATTAGGCGATGTACTTTATCGACACGGCGTCGATACCATCCTATGACGCTGCCTATCTCATAATGAGGCAGGACAAGTCCTCAATGACTGCCATAGCGGTTCCTATGGAGGCCACTTCTCCGGCATGGCCACCGCCCAAAAGATCATCCGCACAGGTTACTTTTGTCCTTCATTATTTACTGATTGCATCGCCGCAGTCAAACATTGTCAAAACTGCCAACTTTTTGCCCCCAAAGCAAGAACCCCACTCGCCCCCCTTCATCTAGTCGTCACTGTCGGACCATTCTGCAAATGGGCCATCGACTTCCTAGATTGCAATCCCACATCAGCCGGTGGTCATAAACACATCATTGTGGCCGTAGAGTATTTCACCAAGTGGGCAAAAGCCATGCCAACTTACAATTGCAAAGCCGACACCGCAATATGTTTTTTCCTCAACCATGTTATTGCTCGTTTTGGAGTTCCAAAGCAACTCGTCTCAGACCACGACTCTCACTTTGAAGATGCCGTTTGGAGAGAATTATCAACCTTACTGAAATTTGAACACCATTTCTCCTTCGCCTACTACCCCCAAGGAAATGGCCAAGTCGAAGCGATTAATAAAATTTTGAAGACCATCCTCCAGCGCACTATGGACAAACACAAATCAAATTGGCACCACATGCTCTTCCCGACACTATGGGCATACCACACGTCAACCAAAACCACCATCGGTTTTACCCCTTTCCATCTAGTTCACGGTGTCGAATCCGTCCTCCCCATCGAGTGCCAGATTCCAGCCCTACATATGGCCGTTGAACTCCTACTGGACACTTCCCCAATTGAGCAATGCTTACTACTCCTGGAGCAAGCCGATGAAGATCGGCGCACAGCCCTTCAAACCATGGAAGCAGCCAAGAACCGATCCAAACTGAGTTACAACAAACATGTCCACCCAAGAACTTTTACTGAAGGGGACCTTGTCCTCGCCTATGATCAAGCTCATGAAAAACGGGAAAAGGAAAGTTTGTGTCCATGTGGCAAGGCCCATACATTATACACACTTGCCTCGGATAGGGGGCATACATTCTGACCGATTCAGAAGGAAACCCCCTACGCAACCCATGCAACGGGTTGTACCTCAAGCGATTTTACCCATAGAAAATATGATGGACACCACTGTCCATTATTGTACAGTCTTATTTTGTTTTTCACAAAAAATTTAAAAACCTAAATATTTGTTTTCTTTGCATGACCACAGATGGATCCTATTCCACTTTGCTACGTCGGTTTCGCTGATGGTGCAAGCCGTTGGTCCGCCAATCTGGCCTCCGCAGCTTGGGTAATATATTCCCCTTCACATGAGTTGATCCACATCGACGGAGTGTGCGTAGGTGCCGCCACCAACAACCAAGCTGAATATGATGCCGTGACCGGTCTCCTGGCCGGAGCTCTCCAAATCAGCATAAGTCACCTTAACATTTTCTTGGACTCACAACTCCTTGTTTCCCAGCTCAACAATGATTACCAGGTACGCGATCCCTGTCTTTTCAGAAAATTCTTGCGCACTAAACAAATGGTTCGACAGTTTGAATCCATTTCATTCACACATGTCCCAAGGAATCTCAACAAGGTAGCAGACCATATGGCTAACAAAATTCTTGACTGGCACACCAACCAAACCATATAGTAAACACAAATGTACCTCCACGGGCTTAAACAAAAATGCATCCACGTGCATAACATGTGCCTCCAAAGGCATATATAAAAAAAAAAAAATACAAAAATGCATCCACGTGCATAACATGTGCCTCCACGGGCATATACAAAAATCAAAATGTTGCATCCACGTGCATAACATGTGCCTCCACGGGCATACAGAAAATCAAACATGCCTCCACGGGTAAGCAAATAGACAATAAATGCATCCATGTGCATACACGACTATATACCAAATCATATAGATATATACATCATAATATAGTCAAACGTGTCATAGGTGCCCTCAACACCCAATATACAAAAATACATCAGTCGTACAAAAAGGTACTTCCCCATATTCTCATCAGCATTTGGGGGAAGATACAAGATCATCTAATCATCATGGTCTCCAGGCTCCTCTGGCGCCACCTCCGCTGGCCCCGCCGAATCATGCTGAGCCCGAACTCTCCTCTCCGCCGACCCCGTTGGATCATCTCGCACTTGAATCCTCCCCTCCACTGGCCCTGCCGGATCATGCCGAGCCCCATCCCTCCACTCAGTCGTCAACAATGCTGCTCTGAGCAAGATCGAGCGCCACTCACGAGGCACATTGAAACAACGCTCGACGATGTCCCGATCCAAATCCCTCCACCCATCCTCTGGAAATCCTGCCAGGATCATGTCTAGTGTCTCTCGGACACCCTCCACGGCATCATCTCAAGGCCCAGCTCCTCGACCGCGAGCCCCAAATCCTCGAGCATGAGGAGGAGGAACCGCTACAGGAGGTGGAATGACCACCATCGCCCGTCCCCTACGAACCACATGGTCGGCCGGTGGTACAGGACCAACATCTGCACAATCACGCAAATGAACCATCATATAGATATCTAACTATAATCATAACAAACACAACTAAAACACATGATATAGTAGAGAACAACACAATACCATCTAAACCCCAGGCTTGTCCCTGGGCTCGAGGCATCTCCGGATCTCCTTGATAATCCATACCGGCATATGGATAGTCATCAATATCAGCAAGGGTATCTGCTCCCACTGCTCATACATATCCTGTGAAAAGAATCCGAGGATACCACCACCACCGCAGGGCATCATCTGCCCCCACCGCACCATGCGCGGCTCGCTCACCAACCCGTATCGAACCGGCACCCGTGGCCACAAAGTCGGTACCTGCTCAAAGAAGAAACAACACAGGAAGGAGGCATAGCAAAACTCTCCCCCCTCCTGACTGACCTTGTCCAGATCTCTCCGGACACCAGCCAAAAACATCAGACCCCACGCATAGTAGGTCCCCCTCAGAACAGAATCCACCATCATCGTTTGTCCCCCCGACAAACGATGTGGCGCCGCGGCACCCAACACCCGCAGAACACAAGCCCCAACAGCCCGCATGTCCCACTCCCGCAAAGATCTCAGGCTCAAAGCGCTTTTCTGCACAATCGCCCCAGCAACACAGAAGGTCTCTAGGAGATCCTCGATATCCACACCTGTCGGGATCCTTGACAGAAGATCCCCTACCTCACCTAAGCGAGGAAACCCGGTAAGAAAGTATACATCAGTAAGGGTGATCATCCCCAACAATAAACGCACCCTCTGCAGGGAGCCAAAGACTCACCAATTTGTTCAATAGTGGTCCTACTGAACGCATCGGTGGAATTTGAGCGAACTTCAGGAGCCCACTCACAGCTAGAGCCTGCCAGACCCCCTGATCGGTCCGAATCCGAATCATCAAATCCTCCTCCATCTCCCGCTCTCGCCATGACACCAATGGTCTCCTCAACATCCTGCCAAAAAACAAAGAATTTTTTTAGAACCGGAATTTTTTTTTCAAAAAATTCCATTGCAGCTTTTCCATCAAAAGCCGCGATGATCATTGCAGCTTTTCCATCAAAATCCGTGATGATCATCGCGGCTTTCATCCAAGAACCCGCGATGAACATCGCGGGTATTGACCACACAGTCATGATGAACATCGCGACTATCAACCCCATAGTCGCGATGAACATTGCGACTTTCAGCCCGACAGCCGCGATGAACATCGCGACTGTCAGCCGCGATATTCCACGTTGGAAGGCCAACATGGAATTTCGCGGCCTTCGGGGGCCCGCCGCTAACCAAAAAATACATAATTAAAAAGGCTAAGGCGAATAGGGTTACTTGAAACTCGCGGAATCGAAAACCAACGGTCAAATCTCCCGAAAATCAAGAAAGCGCTGTGATTGCTTTGCCAAAATCACACGTAACAATGACACGTCATATGGGCCCCACACCCTATTTATAGAGATTTGACCATTTTTCAAACAACCATTGCGGTATCATACGACGTCTGTTCCTCAAACTGTTGGTACCATTGGAATCAGCACAGCGAGAACTTCATGATAATCCTTTCCTTTTCCTGTTTTCACTAGGTCCATTTTTTGACCATTTTTTCGTGCCCTCATTGCCTCGGTTTACGTGCCACAGCGGCCATCGTCAGATTTTGACGAGTCTTATATCGTCGGATTCATTTTTTCGTGCTCGTGATGATGCTTGAGATCATTTCTCGCTCTCACACCCAGATTTTCTGGGCATTTTTCACATGCCCCCTTGTTGCCTCGATTTGCGTGCCACATCGGCTGTTCTCCATTTTTGACGAGTCTTATATTGTCGGATTCAGTTTTCCACGCTCGTGATGACGCTTGAGATCATTTCTCGCTCTCACGCCCTATTTTTTCGGGCATTTTTTCCCATGCCCCGTCGTTGCCTCGGTTTGCATGCCACATTGGCCGTCGTCCGTTTCTGACGAGTCTTATATTGCCGAATTCAGTTTTCCGCGCTCGTGATGACGCTTCAGATCATTTCTCGCTCTCACCTCTAGATTTTTTGGGCATTTTTCCCATGCCCCCTCGTCGCCTCGGTTTGCGTGCCACATCGACCGTCGGCCATTTCTGACGAGTCTTATATTGCCGGATTCAGTTTTTCGCGCTCATGATGACGCTTGAGATCATTTCTCGCTCTCACCTCCAGATTTTTCGGGCATTTTTCCCATGCCCCCTCGTCGCCTCGGTTTGTGTGCCACATCGGTCGTCGTCCATTTTTGACAAGTTTGATATCGTTGGATTCAATTTTCCGCGCTCGTGATGATGCTTGAGATCATTTCTCGCTCTCACCCCATAATTTTCAGGCATTTTTTTTCTTCAAAATGCCACTCATCACCTCGGTTTGCATGCCACATCGGTCGTTGCCCCTTTTTGACAATCTTTATGTCACCGGATTCAGTATTCCGCACTCATGACGATGCTTGAGACCTTTTCTCGCTCTTGTCAATCCCTTTTTGTTCGGTATAGTTTTACCCCTTTTTCGGGTCGAGCAATCCCTTTTACGAAAAAGGCACCTAGGGAGTTTCTGTTAAGCTCTTTTCTGACTCCTAAAATAATGAAAAGATCGCTGAGGAACCTTGCTTCCTTTCATGCTCGCTAAACGTATCTAAAAGGGCGTCTACCTGGTATAAGTTTACCCCTTTTTCGGACCTTGTAGACTAATTACGAAAAAGGAATACTCTAGTCACATCGGCTAGAAGAGTTCTCCATTTGCATCATTTTATGCTTTTTTGGGCCTTGGAGACTAACTTACGAAAAAGAAAACCAATGAAGTCCACTTACCGCTTTCAGACTCTCTAAACATGAAAGCGACCACGAGCAATCACCATCCTGGGCTCGTAAAAACCCACAGGACGGTACTCACAACCACTGCAGAGTCTTCTTATCGTTTTCAGACTCCTTAAAAATGAAAGCACCCATGAGCACGAACAGTCCTAGGCTCACAAAATCCACAGGGTAGTACCATTTCAGAACACACTTTTATCCCTTCTTGGAGCTCATTAAAACTACGAAGAAGGACCTAATGGTGCTTCTCGGCACCACAACAGATCACATCTACTCATATGATAGCTTCCCCATTTTGGTCGCCTTTGTTCAGAGTATTCTGCAGTATGTCACCACGAGAGTCCCTCTACAACGTCCATCAGCTTGTACCCATAGAGCCACTCCAATCTACAATACATACCCTTCAGTCCTTAAAGCTATGATCCCCACACCTACAAATCAGTTCCCTACGCTGCCAGGTCAACCATGTCATCATGCTCTGAACAAAGGAAGTTTGAGTCTACCCACTCTATGACCCCAGTTACTTCCCATCCCCACAAGTATGTCAGTCCTACCATCAATACTACCACACTTCAGTTCTACACCTCGTGCTCCTATCAAGGAAATATCATTGCCTTGTTAATTGCTGGTCTCCCTCTGTCGACAACAACCAAATTTATTCCAGAGGATAGACCTAGAGGTCCCTGTGTCTTGGACTCATCACCATTTATGATGAGTGCCTACGAATCATTTCGAGAAGAGTCCTCAGTGCCTCTCCAAATGGTTGTTTCTCACATGCTTGACTTCAACACCTTGATCGCATCATTGAGACTCGCACAAGGTATTGGTCCTTTCAGTTATTTGTTGAAGACCCCGGATACCACCTAACTCTTCCACATTTGAAAGTCTACTTATGGAAACAACCAATTACATTTTCCTATAGATATCCGGGTTGCGCATGGCAACAATATTCAGATGTACCCGAGTTTTATACTCCCTCGAGTATACAGTTACATATACTCCTCAGAGTTGACTCAGAGTCATTGAGTCCCTATAGATGTTGGACACCTTCAGATTCAGCAGTTCATCAACCCTTCTGAAACCTTGTTCAGAACGGTTGTCACTTTATTCCAGTGTATCAGTTATTGAGATCAGTCATGTTATGATCATAAGTACATCCCAAAATGGTGTCCCCTTTGGACCATTATGATGTACCAGCAGATTTTTTATGTATTATTCAGGTCCCCCTTCTTGGGACTAATTGTTATGTATATGTCTTGATACGAGCATGGGTATGCCCGCCTCGTCCATTATCAGAGATTATTCCTCATTCATATTGAGGCCATGTAATATTTTTTGTTTCTGTAGCTTCTAAGGGCCGTGGATCCAATCTCCAACCGGTCTCTTCTCTTCCCCAAACCCCAGAAAAAAGACAAAAGAACTATGATGTCTATCGGCCATACGATGAGCTCCTGCCCTCACACATCAGGGGGCAATCTGTTAACACCCAAAAAGTGCTCACTAGCTCATTTCCTTATTCACATGACCCATTTGTCCACTTTTCCACCATTTGAGCCTCTAAAGCCATTAAAAGGTCACCAAAAGACCATAATATACCCCTTTTTCCCCTCAAAATGAATATTTTCCCTCAAAAAGCATAAAAAACCCTCAAAAAGGGTCCAGAATTCCCAAAAATATTAAAAAGGGAATAAAAATATTAAAAATATTCAAAAAAGAAAAAAGGAGGGAAAATGTACCTAAACCATGTTGGTCAATACCATTGGTTTCCTCAAAACCATAATGGTATTCCCCACCACCAAAAACTATAAAAAGGTGGTAGGGGCTCCTCACTTTCCATCCATCCATCATCCTATCCTCACGCTATCAAAATCTCTCATGAGACTTTTGGCCATTTTCAGCATCTTGGAGAAGAGACCTTTGGAGCTTGGAGCTACTCACCTTGGGAGTTGCTTAACAAAAATCCTCACCATTTGAGGTATCTTAATACAAAATACTTATTCTTTTATTTATTGTTCTTGAATCGTTTTTAAAAAAATTATTTGTTGTATGCACATGCTAGTTTAGATTTAGATTTAATTTATAATTGTTTTTGCTTTCAATATTGAAACTGCTATCACATTGTTGATAGGTGCCCATTGCACAAAGCTTGGTTGCAAAACCAAGCCAACAGTATCCATATTGTCTCAAGAGGAGTCTGCTTAGTGTTAAAATCTCCAGAAGTCGAAGCTTCTGCTCCTCTATCCCTCCCAGTCGCAGTGCCACTTCGCGTCACCACGTTGATACTTGGATCCGTAGGTCTCCTTTCTACTGGGATCAACTGGATGTTTGGGGCCGGTGCCTCTGGCTGTTTTCTTTTCTGCATTTCTACCTCCAACACTGGGCAGTCTTCTATAACATGATCAAAAGAGATACAATAGTTTCATGTAGTGCATGGATTGGTACAGTCCCTAGACACATGGCCTACTTGGCTGCAATTATAACAGATTACCTGGCCTCGGCCTTGTCCCTGCGCCAGACCATTATTTCTTCCTCTTTCGCGGTATCCTTCACAGCCTTTGTATCCTCCTTGATCCTGTTGTACATTTTCTTGTTTCTGCGGAGTCTCTCCTTGGACTCTATACATTCCTCCATACATGTGCTCAATATCTTTCTTTCTTTCTAGCATGAGCTCATATGCACGGCAATTAGATTCGTCGTGCCCTATTGACTTACAGAAATTACAATATAAGTTTTTGGGATGCCGCGAAGTTGCGCGCAACGCAGTGTCGGAAGAGCTGCGAGGAGGTGGTGCTGCGATGTGTCCAGTCTACGGAGATCCAGCAAGGCAGAGTGTTGGACGGAAGATGGCATGTGTTCCGATTAGACCGTCGGTGGTCTATTTTTGGTAAAGATGCTACAGGAGTACCAAGTGGTAGGTAGGAGCAAATCGGGAATAAAGTGACTAGTCGCACACGCGAAAGATAACACTACCTGGACTAGTCGCATGAGACCATTAGAGGAATAACGACTCGGTGAAAGTGACCTGTTGGCATGCACGCAACAGGAAGGCCGATAGCGATGTGAAGCATGCGTGGAAGACCGCCATGATGGAATATTCGCTACCAGGAGCCAGCAGTCCGGTTTTGGGGAAACCGTGACAGTTTTGTAAACCTAAGGGTTTTTGCCTACGGATTGTAAAGACATGACCTACGGGCATGATCTATAAATAGGCATATTTTGTATGGGAAAGGGTTGTTGATTGAAGGGTTGTTGAGTAAAGGGTTACTCTTCATTGTTGGCCATTGTTGAACATTGTTAGAATTTTTAAGCCTGAAAGATATTGTAAAGGATCTGCAGCTGTGTGCACAGAGACCTATCTGAGAGAGAAGAGAGTCTGCACCTGAGTGCGCAGACTAAGAACTGTTGTACCCTTCCCAAAAGACCTATATAACAACAGTTCTTGTGGACGTAGCCTCCATCCGGGGTGTGAACCACGTTAAATACTGTGTAGCATGATTGTTGTGTTTCTGTGTTTGCTTATTTTCCTACTTTGAAGGTCTGGATTCTCATTTATAAGCTATATTTTAATGCTTTTATATGTGTTCGTCATAGGAGAAAGATGGGAATGATATGTTAAGTTTTACATGAATGGATGAATGATGAATGCTCAGTATTCTAAGTCTGCAGAAGTGTCAGTTTAGTGAATAATCACAAGTGTATGTAACATTTAGGTTCTATAACCCTTCATCGCACAGCACTGGGTGTGCGTGGCAGTGTGGTTTTGTCTACTTGCATTTGTTATAAAGCTACTTAGTCTAAGGAAGTGGATGAATGGCTAAGTGTTGAACTAAAGTCCTTAAAATCGGTTAAGTGCAGATGAGGAAGCGCATAAGTCAGTTGCGTTGTCCTATAGTTTGCATCCCGCCCGAACTACGTAGTCCTCGGACATGCTGGTCGCATGAGTAGTTTGTTCAGAGAGATGCGGACCGCGATGTAGTTTATCGTTGCGCAGTCATCAGTTCGTAGCGCAAGTTCGGTAGTGCACTGCACAGTAAGCCTGTCCAAATAACTCATCACACCACTGTGGAAATCTAATTCCGCAGTACCCCCATATCTACACCTCGGGTGAGACCTCAGCCTGTTCGCAGGCTGTTGCCGAAAGGGCCTGTGAGAAGGGGTTTTGTTGGTTAAGCGAAACCGCGAAGAACCTGGGTCTACATTGGAAAACCTCTAGATCAGTTTGTAAGCCAACAAATTGTTCCGTTGCCGCGCTAAGAATCCGTGATGAGTTAAAGTCATGATGTGCAAATTAGAAGAAGTTGAGCTGGGCGTCGACTTCTGGTACCCAGACAAGAAAGAAATCTGGGCCTGGTGTGACAAGATTGAGAGAGACTTCGCAAGGAAGGAAAATAGAAACCCACATCTCTCTGAGATTCAGTGGTTGAATAAATACTTATGGAAATATGTGCATGAATTTTTTTGGGCATCCTTTGGATGCGAGCTACATGAGTGGTTGTCAAGGCTCGTAGAACACAGAAACTGCACCCCGCAAAGCGCACCGACCGAGTGGACACCGAAACTTATTGAACAACTCAAAGTACTAGATAGTCCATTCGTCCGAGCAGTCAATTTCTGGGTCGACAGTACATTACAAAGTTTTGTGACGCAGTTCGCTGTGGACATACTAAAGTCCTACAACGCAACAGAAAGAGAGTTTTTCTAGGGAATCCGTGGTAAGTATCTGAACAACCTTAGCTTATACATTAAAATGCTTCTTGCTGAGAAGGTGTTTTTAGAATGCAGTAAAAATTATTCACTAAACTGATACTTCTGCAGACTTAGAATATCGAGCATTCATCATTCATCCATTCATGTAAAACTTAACATATCATTCCCATCTTTCTCCTATGGCGAACACATATGAAAGCATTAACATACAGCTTATAAATGAGAATCCAGACATTCAAAGTAGGCAAATAAGAAAATGCAGAAACACAACAATCACACTACCCAGTGTTTAACCTGGTTCACCCCTTGGATGGAGGCTACGTCCACAAGAAATGTTGTTATATTGGTCTTTTGGGAAGGGTACAACAGTTCTTAGTCTACGCACTCAACTGCAGACTCTCTTCTCTCTCAGATAGGTCTCTGCGCACACAGCCGCAGAGCCTTTACAATATTTTTCAGGCTTAAAGATTCTAACGATGTTCAACAATGGCCAACAATGAAGAGTAACCCTTTACTCAACAACCCTTTCCCATACAAAATATGTCTATTTATAGATCATGCCCGTAGGTCATTTCTTTACAGTCCGCAGGAAAAAACCCTTAGGTTTACAAAACTGTCACGGTTTCCCCAAAACCGGACTGCTGGCTCCTGGTAGCGAATATTCCATCGTGGCAGTCTTCCACGCATGCTTCACGTCGCTATCGGCCTTCCTGTTGTGCACATGCCAACATGTCACTTTCATTGAGCTGTTCTTCCTCTAATGATCTTGTGCGACTAGTTTAGGTAGTGGTATCTTTCATGTGTACGACCAGTTGCTTTCTTCCTGATTTGCTCCTACCCGCCGCTTGGTACTCCTAGAGCATCTTTACCAGAAATAGACCGTCGACGGTCTAACCGAAACACGCGCCATCTTCCATCCTACACTTTTCCTTGATGGATCTCCGTAGACTGGACACATCACAACACTGCCTCCTCACAGTACTGATCCTCACAACTCTTCCGACGATGCGCTGTGCGCAACTTCATAGCATCCCAAAAACTTATTCAAAATTGTTTCAACTGAATTGCGCTCAGCTCTGCAGTTCCAAAACTCCTTCTTGCTAAAAAATGCCCCACTTGGTCCAGGCCCAACAATGTGTTTCTTGTTTTTAAATTATACATGGAATCAGTGTTGAATATAATTGTCACTGATTTTCTATCTACCCCATTGTATCTATAAACTCTTTCTAATATTGCAAAATTATATTTACAATTAATTTGCAAGCTCCAACTTGATATTCCAACAGAATGATGGAACAGTCCGATGCAAAGATTACATGTTTGAGGAATAATGACTGATTATTTTTGCGGTTGCAGGGGGTGAGTCTAGTGCTTCTATGTCTACAAGTCGAAAGTCCAATAAAAATTTAGTCTTTTATTACTCCTGCAAAGGAGATGATCTTTTTTTTTTGAAGTAAGCATAGGTCCAATCTATTACTGAAAACAAAATAATGGTACAGAATGAGGAGCATACAACCATAAAAGATCAAAATGAGGAGCATACAACTAGGCTAAACATCCCATGAAGCAGAGGAAACTGCAGATAAAACCCAAGATTACAATAGACTGAAGATATGATGGCCGATAGACAAGTAACCGCGGAAAGAACTAAGAGGCCCCGAGCCTCAGAAGACCCCAACATGATCAGAAGAACAAGGAAAACCTTAACCAAAAAGGAAGAGGGCTCTGGCCAAGCAGCTCCCATAACAAAACCACGCTAACATCCGGAGTCTGCACCGAGACTGAACTTCCCAGGACATGGAAAAATCCACAAGAAAAACATAAAAGAGCTCACTAGCGCAGATGCTGACCACCAAGACCGGCACAAACGAAGATCGCCAAGACCAATCAGGGAGCAGGGTGATCCCCCCATGGGGAAACTGGTTCTTCATGAGGGAAGTCCCTCGAGGTATCCATATAATCTTCCAGAGTAGACTTGAGCAAGCGAACATCGGCCGAATAAGTTTGTTGGCCGCCTTTTATAATTTGGATAGCTTCACGGAGGCTGTGAGCTAGCTGGTTCCTCACTTGAATATCGCGAGACAACAAGATCCTGACGTCCTAGAAGGGGCTGGAGATTAATTTTCGGCCCAAGTGGGCTTCGTATTCATAGAGAAGGTCTAATTCACAGCGTGCTATCTATGCCTCTATCGGAGCAGGCGTCTTTGTTAGATACTGAGCCCCCCAATTGAAGCTCTGCGGGGCAGACTCTTCCAGCTCCATGGTCTGCTATTGAGACGAGCCTTCTCCCTGAGAGCGACATCCCCCCCAGGTTGTGAAGACCCTCCACCCCTGCTGGATCCCCTGCGACTACGGGGAGCCATGATATACCGATTCAAAAAACTGAACCACCATAAATCCACCCAGAAGTTCAACTAACCTTTAAATTGCAGCTCTCTCGAGTCCATTGAGAATATTTATAGGAATTTCTATGGAAAGCAGGGTGGAGAGCCGACTTGACTCATAGTTATTTTCACAGAATCCCACACATACGAGAGTATTGCCATTAATGGATTTGCAGAGATTGAATGACTGAAAATCCATGTAAAAGGCCATCTCGTATAATTGAAAATTGTTTTTGTAGTACAATGATGGAAATGAATTGTGTAAACCGGCATCAACATAATGATTGAGAGTGTAATTTATTGGAGGCATGATGTTACAGGGCGTACTGTCATGATGGTTGATAGGGGTGTCATCCATGGCTGATATAAAAGATGCCGCCAACATTTAGTGACTTACAAGGAGAATTACTGCCTTCAGCACGGAGGCAGTTATGCCTAAGGAAGCCAACTGCCTCGACGGAGCAATGATGGAAACGAATTGTATAAACCGGCATTAGCATAATGATTGAGGGCGTAATTTATTGAAGGCATGACGTTACAGGGCGTTTGGATGACCCCTGCCCCATGTCATCCTCCACTACCGTCCCTTCAAATGAGCCTACATCCGTCCGAATAGTACTATCATGATGGTTGATAGGGGTGTCATCCGTGGCTAATATAAAAGATGCCGCCAAAGTTCATCGACTGACAAGGAGAATCTAAAACGTTCAACGACTTTAAATTACTGTGAACTTGAATTTAAAATGAAATTTTGTATTTGAAATTTGCAGTTTTCATTTGTAAATGTTCAAAATTTGCAAGAGAGATTTTCACAGAAGCCCACACATTTGTAATGGATTTGTACAGATCGAATGACTCAAAATCCATGTAAAAGACCATCTCGTACAATTGAAAATTGATTTTGTAGTACTTGCTCGGTAGCGTGGTACAATCAGAAAATGAGTTAGACTTGAAAAATTTGCTGTGACTAAGAAAAGTGCATTTTTCTGTTCGAATAGTGTGTTTTTTGACTACTTATGACCTTAAAATTGCAGTTTTTTCGTTATAAAACTATGAATTTCAATTCAAAATGTTCGAATTTCAAATCAAAAAATGCAAATTTTGATTTGAAAAGTGTGAATTTCAAATTAAAAAATGCAAAATTTGATTTCAAAAGTGTGAATTTAAAATAAAAAAATGAAAATTTTCATTTGAAAAGTGTGAATTTAAAATAAAAAAATAAAATTTATGATTTGAAAAGTGTGAATTTCAAATCAAATAATTTAATTTTTTATTTGAAAATTACAATTTTCAATTGTAAATGTTCAAAATTTTAAGGTGAAAAAATCAGTGTCTAAAATATGCAGTCATTGTTTGAATAACAAGTCAATCAGCTAAGTTATAACATATAAAAATGGTTTGTCCCAACTTCCATTTTCCGACAAGAAGGATCGACCACCCCTTCTTTTCGTAGTTAAATGTGAAAACATTTATCCAGCAATTCAACTATATCCATAATGAAGAACACAAGAAGGATTGACCGACCCTTATTGCAGTGTTGAACTATTATGAAAATAATATTGGGAATAAGAATGGTTGGTCGACCATTCAATTTCAAGGGAATTATAAAAATATAACACCTTGGTAGTTATAACATATAAAAATAGTTTGTCGCAACTTCCGTTTTCCGACAAGAAGGATCGACCACCCCTTCTTTTCATAGTTAATTGTGAGAACCTTTATCCAACAATTCAGCTATATCCATAACAGAGAACACAAGAAGGATCGACCGACCCTTCTTGCAGTGTCGAAATATTATGAAAATAATATTGCTAATAAGAAGGGTCAACCGACCCTTCTTGGAGTGTCGAACTATTATGAAAATAAAATGGGGAAAAAGAAGGGTCGTTCGAACCTTCATTTACGAAGGAAATGTAAAAATAGAACACCTTGGAAGTTATATCATATAAAAATGGTTTGTCCCGACCTCCGTTTTACGACAAGAAGGATCGACCGCCCCTTATTTTCGAAGTTAATTGTCAGAACCTTTATCCATCAATTCAGCTATAGCCATAATGGATAATACAAGAAGGATCGGCCAACCCTTCTTGCAGTCTCGAACTATTATGAAAAGAATATTAGGAATAAGAAGGATCGACCGACCCTTCTTCTAGGAGGGAATTGTAACAAAGGAACACCTTGGAGAAAGAGCGGCCATTCTTTCTTTGAGAATATTTCTACTTGCTAGCAAAGTATTTAAAGCAAAACGTCTATAAATTTTGTTGTTAAAATGTTGATATCTAGTATCCTAGGGTGACACATGGAACGATCATATTGTGACATGTTTCTCCCCTAGAAGCTTCAACTAGAAGCTGTGAGTCACATTAGAGATAAATCCTGGTCTTGGGGTTTCGACAGTGCTTGAAATGCTCATATATCATGAAGAGAGTGACCATAAGATTCAAGTATTTCTAATAAAATAACAAAGGAAACAGAACAAAGGCGGTAAAGAAGAGTGCCATGACTTCCCGAAGATTTCATTTTTTTCTTAATATGTAAAATACAATGAGTTATATTCAGAAAGATATATTCATCATTTGACAATATTTCTATATAAAATACTTCTCTATAATTATATTGAAGCATATAGATGGATTTATTCAAAAGGCTGTGCATAACCATTAATTAGAAAAATGAGAGCCTCGGAGCATAAATAACTTTCCCAGTATGGCTCTGTAAATTAAACAAGCTGATGCAAAAAAAATTCCAAAATTGATGTAAAAACTCATCCAAGTTTGAGGAATAATGACTCATTATTTTTGCAGTTGCAGGGGATTTCAGTGTACTGCTTCTATGTCTACAAGTCAAAGCTCCAATAAAATTTTAGTCTTTTATTACTCCTGCAAAGGAGATGATATGATTCAAGGATAAGGAGAATCTAGATACCAACGATACATGATATAGATACCAGGGATACATGATATATAATAAACAAGCTATATTGTCATGATATATAGATACCAACGATACTGTCATGATAAAAGAGTGTCTTGCCAAGCAAGATCTCTAAAGAGCATCTGAGGCCTTTTTCATCTTGTCCAGATCTCCAGGACTTATTACATGTGACCCCTACCACAAAACCTTAAAAGAGTGTCTTTCCAAGCAAGATCTCTAAAGACCATATGAAGCCTTTTCCATCCTTTCCAGATCTCCAGGACTTATTACATGTGGTCCCCACAAAACCTTAAAAAGTGTCTTGCCAAGCAAGATCTATAAAGAGCATCTGAGGCCTTTTTCATCCTGTCCAGATCTCCAGGACTTATTACATGTGGTCTAGCAAAACCTTAAAAGAGTGTCTTGCCAAGAAAGATCTCTAAAGAGCATCTGTGGCCTTTTATGTGACTAGCACAACCTGTCTAGATCTCCAGGACTTATTACATGCTACCCTTCCACAACCTGTCCACAGCCACAGAGTATCAACCTGATACTCACCATACATCATCCTGATATACATGATCATCTTGATCATCATCACTGCATCATCCTGATGCATGTCATCTGGAGAAACATCTTGAAGCTCGTCATCCATGATCATCTTGATCATACAATGCATCCACCTAATGAATACCAAGTATCTACCTGATACATATCATCATACATGATCCACTTGATCATACAATGTATCCACCTGATACATACACAAATACATGATCCACCTGATCATACAATGTATCCACCTGATATATATCAACATACATGATCTACCTGATCATACAACGTATCCACCTGATACATATACAAATACATGGTCCAAGCATCCAACATGATGCATATACATATACATGATCCAACTGATCATAACAAGCATCCAACATGATGCATATACATATACATGATCCAACCGATCATACCAAGCATCCAACATGATGCATATATAGAGCAGTAACTAGAGCATCGTCTTGATGCTCATCATCCAGCGCTTACATCCACAGTCATGGGAAGGATCCTCCTCTCACCATGCTTGGAATGGCTTTCAACAAATGTATCCATCACTTCTTCCTTGAAGTGTCGTCAATCTGAAGAACACCAAGCCTCTCCCTGAAGTACTCAAACTTCACTCTGGCTAGTGGTTTCGTTAGCACATCTGCAACCTGCTCATCCGTCGCAACATACAGGAGCTTCATTGCTCCTCTCTACACCGTATCCTTGATATAGTGATATTTGATCTCAATGTGTTTCGACCTGTCATGGAACACCGGGTTCTTAGACAGCTTCACACAACTTTGGTTGTCACAAAAAATACCAGAAGACTCCAACGGGAGATCAAATAACTCAGACAGTAGCTTCCTAAGCCATACTGCCTCACAACTAGCCTAACAAGCTGCAACATACTCTGCTTCGGCTGTACTCAGTGCTACACAGGACTGATTCCTGCTAAAACAAGAGATCACACCTGATCCCATACTGAAGTAGCACCCAGATGTGCTCTTCCTATCTGCAGCACTGCCTTCCCAGTCTGAATCAACATAGCCCTGCAGGTTAAACTTTTGATTTGCATCATACTTGAGCCCATAGTCAATTGTACCCTTCAGGTACCTCGAAATATGCTTTACAATAACCAGGTGAACACCTATGGGATCCGTCAAGAACTGGCTCAATATGTTCACCACAAAGCAAATATCTGGTATCGTGTTCGTCAGGTACATCAAGGACCCAATCATCTGACGATACATCGTGACATCAACCAGATCAGATGAAGCATCACACAAAAGCTTTAGGTTCGATGCCATAGGTGTGGCCATGGCCTTCTAGCCCATCATCCTGAACCTCTTCAGGATCTCTACTGCATACTTCCCTTGACCAAGGAAGATTCCATCTGCACTCTGCCACACCTCCATGCCTAGAAAATAATGCATCATCCCCAAGTCCATCATCTCGAACTTGGTAGCAAGCTTCCTCTTGGTATCGGCAATCAATCCATCCTCACATGTTACAAACAGGTCATCCACATACAAAAGTAGTATCACAGGATTGCCTTCCTCAACCTTGTAGTAAAGGTTGGAATCTGCTTTACTCTTAGTAAATCCCAAACTGGATAGAAACCTGTCTATCCTACCATACCAAGTCCTAGGAGCTTCCTTCAAGCCATATAAGGCTTTCTTCAACCTGCACACATATGACTCCCTGTCATGTGTCTCAAAACCAAGTGGCTTCTCCACATACACTTCCTCCTCGACTACACCATTCAAGAAAGCTGTCTTGACATCCATCTGGTGTATCTTCCATTTCATCACTGCAGCCAGAGCAAGTAATGATCTAATGGAAGTGTATTTGGCCATAGGAGCAAAAGTCTCTTCACAATCAATCCCTTCTTTCTGGGAGAAGCCACGAGTTACAAATATTGCTTTGTATTTCTCTATGCTGTCATCTGCAGCATGCTTGATCTTGTAGATCCACTTGGAAGTCACAACAGACTTCCCTTCAGGTCTTGTGACTGCATCCCAAACATCATTCTTCATGATCAACTAGTACTCCTCGATCATGGAATTCTTCTCGAATCCTGGGAACTTCAATATCTTCAATATCTTCAATAAATAACTTTGTTGCTGAACAAATGTTGTAGTCCTTCTTTTGTAGGTGATGGCATACGATCTTTCCTACAAAACAAGTTAAATTGCATGATTAGAAACATCTCATAGTTTTCAGAACAAATTCTTACACATAAATAAATATGTCATATAGTCATGCAATTATCTTAGCCAATACTTCAATACAACATTTATCCATATCTCGTAACTTTCTAGATGCCTTCCAATCTCTACTAGAACATTGTTAAGAGTGTGCACAACTCCCAACATGTCAGCAAAGAGGTTTCATTCTAGATAAGTAGCAATGGAATGTTGTACAGTGCCATAGGCCACTTACCCATCAGATGCATATTAGTAGTATATTGTTCATTAATGCAATTATTCTAATATGCATAATACACAACCTAAGTCTAGGAACATAAGTGTATACATCATTGAACAATATTAATCAAATATACAAGAAATGAAAATTTAAATACTTATCTTTGTTTTTTGTTGTTGGGTTGACTCCCTCTCAGTCTTTGCTTCCTTTCTGCAACTCCATTCTGATGTGGATTGTGAGAAGTGGTCAAATCCCTCTGAATGTCTGCATCCTTGCAGAAACTACTGGAGTGTGCTCCCTCTTGATCTTTGCTTCCTGGATTACCCGTCCTTGAACTTATATCCATCCTCGATCACTATGCATGCTTACTATTATCATCATTGTGTTACCCTCGAGATCTCATACATAATCATACATTCATTAGTATAATCTCAATACTATCAAAACACAATAATCTTAAACATGTATAGTCATGATCATTTCAAACACAGATAATAAGCATTAGCATTCAATGTTTTAAGGAAGACTTCTCTTACTCATGCATATTCATATTTGACCAAAAGACTTTTCTGGTTAGTCATATCATCAATCAAGGTAAGAGACATAATATGCATAAACCCAAGATTACTTAAATTTCTAACTTCATAAATAATCATTATCAATCATGCCATGTATACTTATATAACAGATCCTAACACAAGGTAGGATTCTAACTTGATATAGGAAAAACATACCTGGATTAGCATGCTAGCTAGTTATGTATAACATACCCGCATAATGTCTTCTTGTTCTCTTCAATGACTTGTGCTAGTAACCTGCATATCTCATAGGTTAACCATTATAGAACCAAGTTATACATACCTCGTAAGTAGATATTCTATGTGATCCATGACAATGGATGAATCTTTGTCTTCATGTCACCATGGTCATATGTTCTTGAACTAGAACATGATTTTTCTTTCTTGATGTACCTTTAGCGGACAACATCAACCTCATACAACACCACAATGCATTAGTACAATCTTAAGTGTCAAAACCCTAATCAATGAATATTTGCATTCACAATTTTATTAAGGTGTTACGACAAGTCTAAAGTTAATCAAGATTGTACTAACCTTAATGAAGACAAACATACCATAAAATTAATCATGAACATATCTCGAAACATACCTGGATAAGTCATACCTGTCGAGATTGCTTGTAATCTTCTTATGTAAGGCCTTAGCCTTATCTCCCTCTAAAACTGGAACTTCTTCGCTTATGCAGGTGACCAATCCATTCTCTTATGTATTAACCCAATCCACTTGATTTGTAGAAACTGGATCTGGAGTTGGATTAGGGTTTGTGAGGGAAACCCTAAAAATTCAACCTTTGAATTTCAAACTTCTGAAAGGATAGAAAGACACGCCTTGATGAGTTGGTCACGCTAGTATACTCAGAATTTGAAAACTGCAAAGTTTCACCCTTCAAAATTTCCTTTTAAACTTCCAGATCTTCTTGACAGAATCCCGAAATAGGTTTTGATAAAGTCCACCATTCTTCCCAACCAAAAGGTTCGATCCAAAGCTCTAAAATTCGATTTTTCTGAGGAGCTTCCATCCATGGTCACAGACTTCAAAAATTCCAACTTTTGCAGAAGCCCTAATTTTTCACCTTTCCAATCAAAGTCCCGAAATGGGGTTTGATAAAGCACACCCTTTTGTCCAACGACAAGGTTCGATCCAAAGCTCTAAAATTTGATTTTTCTAAGGAGCTTCCAGTCGT
Source organism: Larix kaempferi (assembly GCA_027924585.1). NCBI lineage: Eukaryota > Viridiplantae > Streptophyta > Pinopsida > Pinales > Pinaceae > Larix > Larix kaempferi. The sequence goes on from BSBM01000445.1 coordinate 25,300,078, forward strand.
AGTCACAGAATTAAAAAATTCCAACTTTTGCAGAAGCCCTAATTTTTCACCTTTCCGATCAAAGTCTCAAACTAGGGTTTGATCAAGCCCGACCTTCTTCCTGTGGTAGCCTGACCTGTTATCTTTCCAACCCCATAGGTCTGAACTCAATTGGATTCTCTGATAGAGAGTTATGCCAAGTGTCGCAACGTGACCTGTTTATGGGATAAAACAGGAGAGCGAACTTGTACGACGTGCCACGTGTCACTGGTTCAGTTTCGGCCTCTAAAAAACTTACCTGAGAAATTAAAGTCCGTTCCCTACTTGTCATTTTTTACAAAATTTCATTTGGAGCTTCCTAGCCCAATTTATGACCTTTTTTCCTAGGTCACCTGTTTATGACTCAGATCTGGAAGAGGCAGAAACCCTATATTGTATAGATCATAAATCACAAAGTACAACAAATTAGAGGTTTTCCTTTGGACACAAGGTACATGGGGATCTTATCTTTGACTTGTAATATTTTCAGATCCTGAAACCTCACCGAAATGTATTTATAGGGAAATTTCTACGATGACTGGCTTTTGCTATATCAAGCCCTAGCTTCGCAAATGCAACAAGTGTCATAAATGCCATACCATGCCTTCTTTCAGGATAGCTCTGATACCATGTTAGTTTTTCAGAATTTTCAATCTGATCTAAGATCTTAACTGAGAGAATAACATGTACAACATATCTACAACATATCTACAACATATAAATCATGGACACAATAATGCAAGCACACAAGAGACACAGAGTTTCACCGGGGAAAACCAAGAAGGTGAAAAACCCCGCGACTTCCTCAGAGATAGATAGGGCAATGATACAAACCAAGTACAAGAGATAGTCCTCCTAGAAGCAGCTTCTCCTCCTCCACAAGTGCGCCACTCTCCAATGAGAGTATGAGTGAGAAAGTGAATGATCAAATAGAGTGCCTCCTGCACTCTATTTATACATGACTTGACTTTCCTAATAACCTTTACTAGGTTGGCCTCAACTTAACCATATAGTATAATGTTGACAGGGCCGACCCCCAATAGGGTGGTCTAATAACCCTTTAACCCACATGACTTATACAGGGCCGACCCCAACAAGGTGGTCTAATAACCCATCAAGTATAAGTTACGACACTTACAATATAAATGACAACACTTCCGTATAGAGGAATAATAACATCTCTATAGGAATACAAACACTTCCGTATAGAGGAATAATAACATCTCTATAGGAATACAATATACATATATGAAATACATTCCAAAGTTACAAATACATCAACATGTCTCCCCATTTGACTTCTAGAGGGACGCCCATAGTGCACTTGGTGTCTTCGAATAGAGTTTCTATTCTCGGATGAGCTAATCCTGGCTCGGTCACCTTCGACTTTCTTTTGCCACCTTTAGGCATTTTGGCTTTAAACCTGTTCAAAAACCATGCAGAGGTAGATATAAGAAAAAATATAATCGCAATATCAACAATTTGGACTAGCATTTTGCACATAACATCCAGTCCTGAACAATCCAACCCAACCCATCTAACTTCGTTTGTCTACCATCAAATTATAATTTTGATATGATTCTTCTACTTTCAATTTTCAGATTAAAATCAGTTATTTCCGTATATTATTGGATAAGCCTACATGTTCCAATCCGGATTTTCTCTCGTATTATTATCCGGAAACAACATAGTGATTCTGAGCCATATTGCAACTATGAAACTTAATAATAATATGCTCCTATGATAACGATATGTTTCATAACATACAAATGGAGCAAAAAATGTAGCAAGGTGATACCAAGGATTCCCTCTATGGGGGTGGACGAGATCGGCTTAGACTCAACAACGTTGGTAAATTTAAATGGGAGAAAAAGCATGTCCGGGGCTTTCTTAGCAAAATGCGCGATAGGCGATTATGGCCTAATGACTTTGAACGTCCATGGCCTGCAAAGTTGGAACCGGGGTGAATATGCTCAGCCAAATAAGGCCGCGGGTTGAGACTTTGGCCATGATGAAACTGGAGGTTACCATATAGTCTAAAATGGTGTGGATAAAATAAATACAACCATGATTATGGTGTTATCTATGAAAGAAATGAAACTAGCCAATGAAATTCAGGATACAGGGTTTAACGGGCACCAACCTGATAGATTTTGACCATATATGAGGATGGTAACGCTGTTGCGAAGCTAACAGGCCTGGAGTGGATGCTCGTAGTCTCAAATGGAAATGAAAACAGGCCTCCAACCAATGAAACAATGAAAAAAATCAAATGGGGTTCTAACCCTACTTATGGCGATCCGACATGTGTGAGCAATTAATAGAGTGGTTGAAGAATTTAAACGGGGTAATGGTGCATACGGACGGGGTCAAATTGGCACATTTGGCATTAAGTGTGACCACCCAAACCGGACAAATTCGGCTAACTCTCCCGACCGTTGCGGTAACATTTCGTAAGTTTGTATCGCCGTTGCGGGAAGGTTAGTTGAGTTCTTCTGTAAATGAATCTAGGCACTTCACCATGGGTAGTGTGTTGAGTCACGAATTGGACGACTTAGCTGACTCCATCCACCATTGTGGAACATTTAGGTGAGTTCTTCCACCATTGCTGAAAAGTTGGTGGAAAAGGTTCCGAAAAAACTCGCACAACTTTTCCGAAAGCTAGGAGAGCTTCGAAACCGAGCTAGGTGATCCACCATTTCGGAAGGACTTAGCGAGATCCTCCACTGTTGCGGAAGAGATGCGCAAGTTCTTTCGACGTTTCTTTGATTTAGTCATTTTCTTTCGTTGCGGTAGGGTTGTCTGAGTTCTTCCGCAGTTTCGGCAGAACTGGGCGAGTTCTTCCGCAGTTTCGGTGCAAAAGTGTGAGTTTGACTTAGTTAGAAAAAACAAAAAGCAACTTCAAAGGAAGAAAGCGCGAGGCTTTTCTCTAAAAGAAACTAAGTAAGGTTTTGATGTCTTTGAATTCTAGGAAAACTTTCCTTCTCTTAAAAATGAAGGAGGGGCCCCAATGTTTACAAAAATTGGGGGGATGTTGCAGCAACAACAAGTTCACAGTTTGCTTGTCAATGTTGTTATCCTGAATCTTTGGTCAACACACTCAGCTTAATTCCATTTTTTGGTGCAGCACTCAGCTGTGAATTTGTTGCTGTGGATATGTGTAATTGTGATAGTCCATGGATAGAACAAGACATGCTGGCATTTTTGCACTACTTAGAAACAAATCAAGAGGCATGTACTTGCATTTTTTTAGCTGACATGAAAAACTCTTGTATGATTTCTAAAGCTTTCACAATTTTCAGCAAGAAATCAAAAAAACATGTTACACGGAATCCTACAAAGGGACTTTATAGAGAATTCTCCAAGAACTCGTTTATAGGATTCTCTATTATACAGTGTTGGAGCATTGGAACAGAGAAGGATATTTTATCTACTTCTAAACTTGATATGGATTGGAAGGACAAGGGCCTACCGATGATTTATTTACCTCGACCCAAGGTTAACAATGATAGTGCTAGAAGCCATGTGTTTGCAAAAGAAAGGAAACAAGAATTCTGGGATCACATAGTTTCCAGACAGGTCTCTTCTCAAGGCACAGTTCTTTCGTTGTATGTAGGAGGTAGGCTTCTTCGTTTGTTGACGCGGGCTCCAGAAAGAATAGTTATTTCTATTGTGGAGTCAGTACAACAAGAGCTATTTATGAACAGTTTCTATCATGAATTGGGTGTAAAACAAGGTATTTCTATTAACTTTTTGAGATGTCTTTAATTTTATTTTACTTTTCTAAAACAAGGTATTTCTCTTAACATTTTCAGATGTCTTTGATTTTATTTTACTTTTCTCGGTCGGTTATGTTCAATAACTTCTTCAAATTCCTATTCTACTACAGCTTCAAATAAAGAGCACACCCAGGTTTCTTCTAATCAAATTATACTATGCGATGACGAAAGTGAATGTGATATAAAATCTACAAAGAACTACCAAACAGGAGCACAAACAGGACAAGAAGGTAAAAATTTGATTTTCAAAGATCATGGTTAAATTAAGGATAGTGAACTTGAATACTTGCAAAAAATTATATAAAATTTATACCTGCAAATTTCTAGGTCAACATGTGGATCATCCACAACCAGAGCTGGCATCGACGATGTCCCTGGATATTGGCCAGCAAATCATATTAGAAAATAATGGACCAGGCGGGATCTTGGACAATAATGAACAAGGCGAGAGCTCGGACAATAAAGAAGTAGAAGAGTGCTTGGAAAATAATGAACCAGAAGAGTGCTTCGACAATATTGAAACTGGAGAGGGATTGGTGTCAAAATGCAGTGTCTCCAGCGATGTTGCTCACTAGTCAAATGTTGGTCTGCCATTGACAGGTAGAAGACAAACAATATTTTTTACTTAAATTGATAAAACAAATTTATTCCGAAGTATATAAAGACAAGCAATATTTCTGTGCAGCTCCCCATACAAAAATGTTATTGATATTAGAAATGGAAGGTTTTCTATTTCGCAATAAAGCCATAGAAAATGACTCTAAAAGAGAAAAAAAGGAAATAAAAAAATATTGTTGGAGGGGAAAGAGGAAAAAAGGGGGAAGAGATTACTAATGGTGAATTTGAATTTAAACATAAAAGATCTTCATATGAGTCACGAACACATGCCATTGAATTTTTGAATTTACTTCTTTCCAAATTCAATGTTGGGATTTGGTCATCTAAATGTAGTGTCAATGAGGGGAAGCCATTGCTTACAAATTTTTTGGTGGCAAGCGGTAAAGATAAATCATATGAGCAAATTTTTTTATTTATTTGGTTTCAAGAGAGATGTACCTACAATCAAGAAGGAAATTCACAAAAAAATATGGAGAGTGTGTGGACGGAGTTCCCAATGAAAACTTCAGAAATTAATACATCAATTATTGTTTTGGAGGGTGATGGTGAGAAAGCACTTCCATTTCAAAATTGTATTTTGAGTAAGCCCTTTATTGAATCGTCCCTTAGGACAGATACTGAATTGGTAAATGGACTTTGGTAGCATTTTAGTAAAATGCATGAATCAACTGATATCGAAACCTTCAATGCCTTCTCCCAGTTGAATCCTGGTTGAGTGACAACCATCATTGCCTATTTCTAGATGTAATCTATCATTGCCTATTTTAAATTATTCAATGTGTTTTATGTTTTTTTCAGAGATGTTGCTATTTTCATTTGAATGTGACATATTATTAGTTCAGTCTGATGCTTTTATTAAATCAATTGAAACTGTGAAATTTTGGGTGATTTTTGTATTATTCTTTGGAAATCAACATCTTCATGTACAGTTGCATGGTTGTGATCATTAAATTCATGAACAAAGTGTTGTTGTTGTTGTTATATATATAGTCACTGTTCTTGTATGCAGTCAGGATATCCCTGCAAAAGAAACTATTGGTCCTGGGAGTAGAGGGATTTCTCTTTGGAGTTCGGATGTTATCCAACATTGGAGATTCTTCAGAACAACCTCATTTTGTCCATAATTTCTATCATTATTATACATGCATGTTCAGCCCCGAAATTATCAGTGTTTCCAGAGAGCATTTCGACGTTACTCTGTGGTTTTCCTCGCTCGACAACATGGACAATAAAAATTTCCTTGGCTTATTTGAATGGTTGAAAAATGAGGAATTTGTATTTATTTGGGGTCGAGAGCAATGTAAACTTAGTACTATTTATAATCACTCAATGTCTGCATTCTATAATGTTGGTGAAGTACATAACATATTATACAAAAATTCGTTCAAGGATGTACTTATCCAATATGGAGATATATATAAACAAACAGACATGTTGTTTATAGATGAAGGGCAATATCAATCAATAGACAATTGCAAGGAAAACTGCTTGAAAATGCCAACTAGTTGGAAATTTGACGGTTCACAAGAGAGAGATATAACTATAAAAACAATGTTGTGTTGTCTGTTGAATTATCTTGGGCCTTGTTCAAAAATGGGGCGTTGGTTAAATACATTGAATTTGAAATGACCGTCATATTATACAAAAAAAATTCATTTAGTGATTTGTATATTTTTTACAACTCATGCATTTAATTGATGTAAGTCTTATTGCACAATTCTCATATTATTTATGGACATCGTACCATGTATCTGGTAATGTGTTTCAAAAATTGTTGAACATGAAAGCAATATACTTAGAAACATTGAACCATAATACTTTATTGACTGGGTTGTGTGTGTGTAGTTTTTGTTTGTAGATAGTACTAGAAGATTTGTTTCTAGTAAACCATTGATAATTTTTTATTTCAATGGCGTTTTGTTACACGCATTGCATAGAAAACAAAAACCTGGATTGCGATGACCACCGGACTTCGAAACATCAACAAAGTATTATTTTATACAGCCAGGCTTAAGGGAATTTTTTGCAAAATGATTTAGTATTTTTGAGGTTGGCGTATGGACATCTGCTCAACGAAAAAATGTTGACGAGTTTTTTCCTAGATTATTAGAAAGAACATGATTGAAAAGGGAACTATTTAGTTAATTTTAACACAGGAAGATTGTTCTTCCATAGCCAGAGAGGGTTTTCAGGGTGATGGAAATCCTTTTGTATTTCGCAAGCCTTTGAGTGTAGTTTGGGACACTTTGATCCATGGTTAGGATCGGACAAATACTGTTATTGTCGATGACTCCGAAGAAAAACATGTTTTTAACGAGGAAGGAAACTATATTATAACAAAAACTTATACTTACAACAATGTCAAGGAGACATTTTTGTTAGATCGATTATGTCCTTGCTTGCTGCAGCTGAATGGCATGAGCGATGTGAGGTGAATTGTGAATAAAATGAAAATGGAAGTATTTTGTTAAATAATACACTTGAATGTTTGTTTTTACTAGTATGTTCAATTTCACTGTGATTATAATTCTTGTAAAGTGTCAAGTTTGGTTTCCGAAAATGCAAAATCAGAGTTTGAAATTGCTAAAATATGTTTTAAAATTTCAAGATTAAGTATTGGATGTGTAAAAAGTAGCCTTCCAAAAGGGAAAGTGGCAATCTTCCCTTGGAAAATCAGATGAATGGGGGAACCATCGAAGGAGAGAAATGGATAAACTCTATACTTGGAGAATTGTAATGTTTTACAATCTTAAAAGAATTTCAGTTAGTTTCTCTTTTCCTTTCTTTTGTTGTGTATAAAGTTTCCTTGATTCATTTTGTTTTTTCATACATACATCTAGTACCTCTGTTTAAATTGTATTATCAAGTCATAAAACATATAAATATGTGTGCTTGATTTATCATTCATATGATTTATATGCAGGATATGCATCAGTAAATTTCTTTACTTGATTCATATTGTTTCACATTCTGCAATTACATAACAGTCATTATCATCATATTAAGTTAATTTGCTAAGTTAAGTTATTAAGCATCTAATTAACAGCTCCTTAACTAGGATTATGCCTATCATTCTAAGAACATATAGGAGGCATCCATCCATCAATGAGGTTGTGACATGGTGTTCTTGGTTATCAGTTTGTGAAATGGTGTTCTATTGAATTGCTGCTAGTCCTCTACTTTGTAGGTTAATAATTCTTTGTTGTACTCTAGAAACACTATCATTAGAACTTTTTAGTATTTGTTCAAGTGAAAGGGGTCCTCTAGTAGGTGATATGATAAGGATATCCCTTTTATTTTCCTGCTGAGGTGCAGGTGTACCAAGAATTACAGTCGGCTGTGGGACTATTTGTTGTTCAGAGGTAGATGCTCGTGACTGGCTACGAGTGACAACCGATGATGTTCTTGCTGGAGGAGGTTTATGGGTATTCTGTTTAGGCATATTTTATTTTAGGCCCTCCTTATAGTGCCATTTGTTGAGGCCTCAGGTGTGTATGTGCTGGAATGGGTTCCAAAGATCTCAACAGAGGGAGAAAACCCAGCCAGAGGCTTCAGATAATCCTGCGCAAGTATTACCCTATCCTCAAGATGTTTAGGATGGTGATCTCCCACAGATACAAAGGACTCCTCTGGAACTTGTGGTTTTGATCCTAAAAGGATCTGTCTTCTAATGAAGGAAAACAAAGCGTGTTCAGTTTGAAACAAATCTACCTAGGAAGGAAAATCTAAGCTAAGTTAGACCTACTCTAAAATGTGTCTTGTTTAAATGCAGATTAACTTGATGTGAAAATAAATCAGTACATTCATCCACTTAACATAAATGTGTAGAAGATCAATTCCTTATTTGCTTAAGTTACAATCAATCAATTAAAATTAACTGAATGCAATATTAAGTGTTTAAGCTCATTCAAGATTAACCTGTAACCAATATGTCAATTGAAAAATTAGCATAGATTATAATTTACTGTAAATCATTTGCAGAAATCGATAAATATTTTAGTTGAAGAAATTCAATTAAAACATAATGCATACATAGATCTGGCATAAGGAAAAATCCAGATTAACAATCTTTGCATGAAATAATATTTGCAAAGGATTAAACAGCATAGCTAATAACCTGAAGTAGAAATCAATATTTACCAAATAAATTTGATCAATGAACAAAAGATGATGCAAGAGAATAACTTTACTGTATGAATGAAAGTCTGTAAGAAATTACAATCTCAGCATAAAATAGAGCATCTCCAGTCTTCTTTTGTTGATTTCTACCCCAAAAATGATCATCCCTTTCCTAAGAGAGAACTACCCCTCAAATAATAAATTACAAAAATAATACAAAGGATAAATTCCCCTTAAACAGGGATTACAAAATCAGAATATTCTATTTAGTGAGGAAATCTTCCCACTTGTCCCAAATTTCTATCAATTCATCTATATATGGATAACGAGGAGATTCGAGCCCCAGCTGGGCATCACACATGAATCCTTCAATCTCATTTTTGGCTATTTTATGCCAAGAGTGGATAAACATATAGATCTTGGCCTCCAAGGAAACAGGTTGCTTAATCAACCAATCCATGTCTTTAATTTGGATATGCTCAATGTGTAGGATTTTCTCCTTGACTTGATCACAACGGGCTTCGACCTGTTCTATCATCAATTTTGGCAGATTTGCCCCCTCGATGAGCCCCATTGCAGGGAATGCCAGTATCTCCATGAGATTGTTTGAGGCATACCATCTTCTTCTGCAAAGGGCTTGAGCCCGATTGATAGTATCCTGTACCATGTCAATAACATTCTCCCAAGCTCGCACAACAGTTCGGATCCTACTGAATTTGAGGCTGTCCAACTGAGGGATATCAGCTGGCTTATCTTCAATATACTTCTCCCAATCCATGATGTCTTCTATAGCTTTAGAAGCCTGTTTTGTTTCCTCTACTTGCTGGCCCAAGGTGCCAGCCATTTTTTCAAAGACAATGTAAGTCTCATGGATTTCACCCATGGTAGTAAATAGCTTAGCTAGAAGCTGATGATGCTCCAGGTTGACTTGATTGGCTAGGTCCTTGAACTCTTGCTGTGAAAACCTAGAAAATGCAGAGGAGGCTGCACTTGCAGTTGCATCCTTTAGCTGTTGTTCAAGAACAACTATCTTTTCAGCATTGACATTCCAAAGCTTCAACATCTTGCAATTGGACTTGAAGAGAAGCATTATGTTCTTGAAGGTCTTCAATATTATTTTCAAATGCTTTTCTCAGTTCACGAATGTCAGCTTCATGTTCTTCATTGGAATTAACCAACTGCTCTTGAAGTTTCTTGAGCTCTCCTTCTTGACATCAATTTCTTTATTCAGTGTGATTACTGAATCAAAATTGGCACCTGCAAAAGCACCCATGGCAGCAGTAGTATCTAGTGCTTCTTATTGTATGTCATCTGATTACTTGGCCCAAATGATTTGATTAGGAAGGGGGCCCTGCAACACATCCTGATCTCTGCCTCTTTTGTTACCCTTGTTCACCACTGCCTCAGCCTTTTTGCTATAGAAATAATATCCAAGGGAGGTTATAATATCTTCCTCATAAGTAGCTACCAATTCAGTGGAAAATGTAGCCACATCTCCTGTTGCAATTATTGGGGATGTCTGAGTAACAGTGGTATTAGGTATTGTCATAGTAGTCTGAGAAGTGGTTAGTGGAGAAGGGATAAATTCAGGGACTGAGGGTAAAGAGGTTGGAGTAGGGATTGAAGTAAAAACTCCAGGAAGTGAAAAAGATGCACCTAAACTAATGGTGAAGATGGAACAAACGGGCTTTGGACATCATTGGCTGGTGGTGATGAAATAGATGATGGTGGTTGCAGAGAGACAATTGAAGACTAGATCTCTACAACTATTGATGGTGGAATGGAAAGTGGAACTGACAGATATGGCTTTGTTCTTCTTTGCTCTTTTCCCTCAGCAGAACTTCAGAGAAAATATTAAATCCCTGATAAATAGAGTCATCAGGGATGTGTTGATGTGTATAACCAATCCTCATATGCGCCTGTTTGAAATGAGCCTCCATAAATCATTTGGGTTCATGATTTCTTTTGGGAGCAAATCCCAATTTCAAAGAAACACTACTGTCTCCTAGTGTTTCAGCCCAAGTTGAAGTTGGGATAACCAAAGGCTTGATGTTTAAATGGAACTTAGGACATCCCTTCCTTTTGGGACCAGTGAGCTTAAGGTAGACACCATCCGTAAAAGTATGATAAGATATCTCCTCAAGTACCAGTTTGTCAGGGACAACTCTTGGTATCAAATGTACAGTACTGCTTCCCCAAACTCTAATGTAAGAAAAGGCTTCTCCCACATACTAGTCACCTAATGTATGGATGAGAGTTCTGGCATCAGGAGAAAAGGGGCATCTTCCCTGAAAATATGATGGTAAATTGATCTAAAGAAATGGTTGCAGATGTCATAGAGCAAGGGAACAAAATTGCTTTCCCATAAGGCATAACAATAAATATGAACAGAGGGTGAAGACTTAGTCCAAATCCACCCCATGGTGGGATACTGAAACTTTGTACAGAAAACATCAATTACAAATGCATAGAAAAAGAAGTATGGATTCCTTATAGCTGTTGTTTTCTGATATTTCTCAATGCCCGTCTTTAACTCTGCTAATAAAATTGAAGCCCAAGGGAATGACTGCCCTGTTGTTAGGACATGATGGGCAATAGGATCCCATTCAGCTTTGAATACTGAACAATTAGGGAGATCATAAATTCTGCAGAGCATGGCTGCCAGAAGAGAATAAGGGTCTTTGAACCAGAAAAATGGGTATAAATTATCAGCCCTAGGCATGAAATTTTATGGTCTGTGCATCCAAGACTTCAGCATTTCATTGAAATTGTACCTAGTCTTTGACGACTCAAGGAATGCAACATTGAGGGGTTGAACAGCTCGTTTTAGGGCATAAGCTCTGGTAAATGTTGATGTATATGTAACTTCAGAATGTATTTCATATATGTATTTATTGTACCCTTATAAGAGATGTGTTATTCCTCTATAAGGAAGTGTCGTCATGTGTATTGACAAGTGTCGCAAGTGTGTAAACTTGCCGATGGGTTATTAGACCACCATGTGTGGGGTCGGCCCTATTTTATGTAATATGTAATTGATGTACCTAACTAGACAAGTCGGCCCCATAAGGATATTGGGCAAACAGGTTAAGTATAAATAGAGATCGGGAGATCTTTATTTGCATCACTCGAAAACTCATACTTCTCTCACTCAGAAAGTGGCGCACTAGTGAGGAGGAGGATCATCTGCTACTAGGAGACTATCTCAGTGTATTTTGGTTGTACTTTGGTTGAGCCATTGCTCTCTCTATCTCTGAGGAAGTTGTGGGGTTTTTCACCTTAGGGTTTTCCCACGGAAACTCTGTGTCTCTTGTCTCTTATGCTTTTGATTCTTGTGATGCTCGACATGCTTGATATGATTGTTATGCATTGATATACTGTACATGTTATTCTCTCAGTAAAGATCCTAGAGTATGTTGAATTAATGCTCAAAATTCAACATGGTATCAGAGCTAACCTGAGAAGAAGACATTGTGCAGTGACGGAAACCAAGAGTTTCTTCTTTATTGGGTTTCTCTCCACAGATTTTGGAAAAGCAGTATAGTAGATTGAATCTACTCATCAAGGAGAATCTATCTGTCCAATCAGAATTCAATTCTAAGCACTTTCAGATTTGGCCCTAAAAATTAGGGTTTCCACAAAATAGGAATTTTTGAAATCTGAAGACATAGCTGGAAGCTCCTTGCAAAAATCGAAGTTTAGAGCTTTGGATCGATATTTTTGGTTGGGTAGATCTTCGGGAAACTCAAACCCTAATTCAGGGCTCTCCCTAGTGAACCCGGGAAGACAAAAAGGCAAATCTGAAGGGTAAAGCTTTGCTGATCTCAAATTCTGAATACACCAAGCTATTCAGCTCATCAAGGCACATCTTTCTATCCTTTCAGAAAGTTGAAATTCACATTTTTAATTTTTAGGGTTTTCTCCAGCAAACCCTAATCCGAGACCAGATCCAGTTTTCAGCATTTCAAGTGGTAAGACCTAAATATTTTCTGTTTCCATTTGAAGTACTCTTTAAGATGTCTCACCCCACCAAGCTTGAGGATAAGCTTGAAGGGGATGATAACTTCTGAGCTTGGAAATATATGATTGGGTTAATCCTGGAAGAGAGTGAGTTGGACTCATATATAAAAGAAAACATCCCTGTCCCAGAGGATGAAGAGGCTAAGGTATTGCATAAGAAGAACTTGGTCAAGGCAAATGAAATCATTGCTGATTCCATCAAAGACCATCTCATACCCCATGTGTCTTCTATAAAGAGACCCAAGGAGATGTTTGACTCTTTGACCAAGCTATTTGAAGGGAAGAACATAAATCGGAAGATGACCTTGTGGAATCAATTGAAAGGGGTCAAGATGTCTAATGGAGAAACCATTCAATCCTATTTCTCCAAGGTCTCTCAGATCAAGGAACAACTTGAAGCTATAGATGAAGTAGTGGATAATGGTGAAGTTGTTATGACCACTTTGAATGGCCTACCTAGGTCATGGGACTCTTTTATTCAGGGGATCTGTGCCAGAAAGAAATTAATCTCCTTCAGTAGATTGTGGGAGGAATGTTCTCAAGAAGAAGCAAGGCTTGTGGCAAGAGAAGAAAAGATGGGGAATGGCGATCAAGCTCTCACAACTCACACTAAGAAGGGCAAGTTCAAGAGAGAGCCATCCCATTACAAGAAGAAATCTTCTCATCATTATCACAAAGACAAGAAAGATCTAAGGTGTTTCACTTGTAATGAGAAGGGTCACTTTGATTCAGAATGTCCCAAGAACAAAAGGGACAAACACAACAACAACAACTCCAACAAGAAGAAGAAGGGTAACAAAAGAAGGTACCATGCTCATACTGCCGAAGATGATGAACCTCCAAAGAAGAAAGCTAGGGTAGAAAGTGAAGATGACTCATCAAGTGAAGAAGAGTATGTCCTAATCTATGATCTCACAGGTACAATCTCCCATGGTTGTAATGATTGGTTAATTGACAGTGGGGCTTCCAAACACATGACTGGGTTTAAAGAATCTTTTGTGAAGTGGTGAAGCCTCCTACAACCTAGATTCTGGAAAATCTTTGAAGATGAAAGAAGTCCTTTATGTACCTGGGCTCAAGAAGAACTTACTCTCCATCTCTGCATTGGATGCAAAAGGTATGAGGGTTGCATTTGTATATGTCCAAGTCCTAATGTGGCCAAAGGGTAAATCAATCAATGATGCAGTAGTGATTGGAGAGCAAGAGGGAGGATTGTACAAATTGAAGGGACAACCTGAACTTGCTATGGTGACATAAAGACAAAGATTCATCCATAGTCATGGATCACATAGAGGTATGTATAATTTGTTTTTGCAAAAGTTAACTAATGAGTTATGCAGGTCATTGAAGAGAACAAGAACACATTGCTAGATGTTATGACTAACCAGAAGAGTCATAGGTTTGAGTAATCACAGGTTTAGACATGTTATGACTAACCATACGAGTCCTATATAAACCTTGAATGCTAATGCTTATTATTTTTGTTTGAAATATACATGCTTGAGATTATTGTGTTTTGATAATATTAAGATTATACTAATGAATGTTTGGTTATGTATGAGACCTCGAGGATAACACAATGATGATACTAACAAGCATGCATAGGGATCGAGAATGAATATAAGTTCAAGAACAAGTAATCCAGGAAGCAAAGATCAAGAGGGAGTACACTCCAATGGTTTCTGCAAGGATGCAGATATTCAGAGGGAGTTGACCATCTCTCTAAATTCCACAACAGAAAGGTGTAGAAGAAGCTACTTCAAATTAGGACTCTAGCAGCTCCTTCAAGGAAGCAAAGACTCAAAGGGAGTCCACCCAACAAACAAACAAAGATAAGTATTTTAATTATCATTTCTTGCATATCTGTTTGTTTAAATAAAATTGTTCAATGATGTATATGCTCATGTTCCTAGACTTAGGATATGTATTGTGCATATTAGAATGATTGCATTAATGAATAGTATACTACTAATATGCATGTGATGGGTAAGTGGCCTATGGCACTGTACAACATTCCAGTGCTACTTATCTAGAATGAAACCTCTTTGCTGACATGTTGGGAGTAGTGCAAACTCTTAACAATGTTCTGGTAGAGACTGGAAGGCATCTAGAAAGTTGTGGAACATGGATAAATGTTGTATTGAAGCATTGGCTAAGATAATTGCATGATTGTATGAAATATTTCTTTATGTGTAAGAATTTGTCTAAAAATTATGAGATGTTTCTAATCATGCAATTTAACTTGTTTTGTAGGAAAGACCGTATACCTTCACCTACAAAAGAAGGACTACAACATTTGTTCAAGCAACAAAATTATCTATTGAAGATATTGAAGTTCCCAGGATACGAGAAGAATGCCATGATCCGTCGATCATGAAGAATGATGTTTGGGATGCGGTCACAAGAGCTGAAGGGAAGTATGTTGTGACTTCCAAATGGAACTATCAGATCAAGCATGCTGCAGATGGCAGCTGGCAGCATAGAGAAATATAAAAGTGATGAAATAGAAGATACACCAGATGGATTTCAAGACAGCTTTCTTGAATGGTGTAGTCATATATGTGTGCAGAACTTGGTAGAATAGACAACTTTCTATCCAGTTTGGGCTTTACCAAGAGTAAAGTGGATTCCAACCTTTACTACAAGGTTGAGGAAGGGAATCCTGTGATTCTACTCCTGTATGTGGATGACTTATTTGTAACAGGAGATGACAGATTGATTGCAGATACTAAGAGGAAGCTTGATGCCGAGTTTGATATGAAAGATTTGGGAATGATGCATTATTTCCTAGGTAAGGAGGTGTGGCAGAGTGTAGGTGGGATCTTCCTTGGTCAAGGGAATTACACAGTAGATATCCTGAAGAGATTCGGGATGATGGATTGCAAGGCCATGGTCACACCTATGGCATCGAACCTGAAGCTTCTATGTGATGCTTCATCTGAGCCAGTTGATATCTCTATGTATCGTCAGATGACTGGGTCCTTGATGTACCTGACGAACATGAGACCAGATATTTGCTTTGCTGTGAACACATTGAGTCAGTTCCTGACAGATCCGAGGAGTGTTCATCTGATTGCTGTAAAGCATGTTCTGAGGTACCTGAAGGGTACAGTGGATTATGGGCTCAAGTATGAAGCAAATCAAAAGTTTAACCTACAACGTTATGTTCATTTAGATTGGGATGGCAGTGCTGCAGATAGGAAGAGCACATCTGGGTGCTGCTTCAGTATGGGATCAGGTGTGATCTCTTAGTTCAGCAGGAAGCAGTCCTGCGTAGCACTGAGTATAGCTAAGGCAGAGTATGTTGCAGCCTGTTCAGCTAGTTGTGAGGCAGTATGGCTATGGAAGCTACTGTCTGAGTTATTTGATCTCCCGTTGGATGCTACTGGTATCTTTTGTGATAACCAGAGTTGTGTGAAGATGTCTGAGAACCCAGTGTTTCATGACAGGTCGAAACACATAGAGATCAAATATCACTATATCAGGGATATGGTGTAGAGAGGAGCTGTGAAGCTCCTGTATGTTGAGATGGACGAGCATATTGCAGATGTGCTGACGAAGCGACTAGCCAGGGTGAAATTCGAGTACTTCAGGGAGAGGCTTGGTGTTCTTCAGATTGATGACACTTCAAGGAAGAAGTGATGGAAACATTTGCAGAAGCCATTCCAAGCATGTTGGAAGGAGGATCCTTCACATGGATGT
Source organism: Larix kaempferi (assembly GCA_027924585.1). Classification (NCBI taxonomy): domain Eukaryota; kingdom Viridiplantae; phylum Streptophyta; class Pinopsida; order Pinales; family Pinaceae; genus Larix; species Larix kaempferi. The sequence continues at coordinate 25,316,334 of BSBM01000445.1, forward strand.
GGATGTAAGCATTGGATGACGAGCATCAGGATGATGCTCCAGTTACTACTCTGTATATGCATCAGGAGGATGCTGGATATGATCAGTTGGATCATTTATATGTATATGTATGTACGCATCATATTGGATGTTGGATCATTTATATGTATATGTATGTACGCATCATGTTGGATGCTGGATATGATCAGTAGGATCATTTGTATATGTTTTGTATATGCATCATGTTGGATGCTTGGACCATGTATATGTATATGTATCAGGTGGATACTGTGTATGATCAGGTAGATCATGTATGTTGATATGTATCAGGTGGATACATTATATGATTAGGTGGATCATGTATGATGATATGTATCAGGTCGATACTTGGTATGCATTATATGATTAGGATGATCATGGATGACAAGATTCAGGATGTTGCTCCAAATGACATGCAGCAGGATGTTGCAGTGATGATGATCAGGTTGATCATGTATACATCAGGATGATGTATGGTGAGTATTAGGTTGATACTCTGTGGCTGTGGATCAGGTTGTGCAGATAAGCATATAATTTGGCCCTGGGATATTTGCAGATAGTCTTTCGAGGTTTTTCCTATGGCATGTAATCTGGCCCTGGGATATCTCACAAATGCTCTTTCGACTTTTTGCTCTGGGAGGACATATAATTTGGACCTAGGAGATTTGCAGATAGTCTTGCAAGGTTTTGCATATGGCATATAATTTGGCCCTGGGATATCTGGTAGATGCTCTTTCGAGGTTTTGTCCTATGGCATATAATAGCGCCTTAGGAGATTCGATAGGTTGAGCTGTGTGCTCGTAATAAGTCCTGGGATGCTCTTGCAAGGTTTTGCCATGACCACATGTAATATCGCCCTAGGAGATCCGATAGGTTGGGATGTGTTCCCGTAATAAGTCCTGGGATGCTCTTGCAAGGTTTTGTGGTGACCACATATAATAAATCCCTAAGAGATTCAATAGGTTGAGTTGTGTGCTCGTAATCAGTCCCAGGATTCTCTTTCGAGGTTTTGTGGTAGGTTCACATGTAATAGCTCCCTGGGAGATTCGATAGGTTGGGCTATGTGCCCGTAATAAGTCCTGGGATGCTCTTGCAAGGTATTGTGATGCATGTAATAAGTCCTGAGGATTCCACAGTATGGCCAGTGATGATGAAGACCTGTAGGTGGTGGGCCTACATCCAGTATGAAAAAGGACTAGCTTTGTAGAACATCCTATGATGAGTAGAGTCAGAGATTGGTTGAGATAGCAGCAGCAGTGACGATGATGATGACGGTGATCCCGAGAAGAAGACTTGTCTAGTAGATCTGTGTCGAGAAATACCTTCCTAGTTAATAGGGAGTGTTGATGTATATGTAACTTCAGAATGTATTTCATCTATGTATTTATTGTACCCTTATAAGAGATGTGTTATTCCTCTATAAGGAAGTGTCGTCATGTGTATTGACAAGTGTTGCAAGTGTGTAAACTTGCCGATGGGTTATTAGACCACCATGTGTGGGGTCGGCCCCATTTTATGTAATATGTAATTGATGTACCTAACTAGACAAGTCGGCCCCATAAGGATATTGGGAAAACAGGTTAAGTATAAATAGAGATCGGGAGATCTCTATTTGCATCACTCGGAAACTCATACTTCTCTCACTCAGAAAGTGGTGCACTAGTGAGGAGGAGGATCATCTGCTACTAGGAGACTATCTCAGTGTATTTTGGTTGTACTTTGGTTGAGCCATTGCTCTCTCTATCTCTGAGGAAGTTGTGGGGTTTTTCACCTTAGGGTTTTCCCACGGAAACTCTATGTCTCTTGTCTCTCATGCTTTTGATTCTTGTGATGCTTGACATGATTGATATGATTGTTATGCATTGATATACTGTACATGTTATTCTCTCAGTAAATATCCTAGAGTATATTGAATTAATGCTCAAAATTCAACAGTAAAAACCTCAGCATGAAAAGTAGCCAATTGAGACCCTTCGCTATCATTGAAAGAGCGGTCTTTAGGGTTAGCATGGTCTATAATCCACTTAACTGCATCATTGTAGGGAAGGATAGCAGGTCTGGAAGCTATAGCGTGGAGTTGAAAATCCCTAATATTTTCAGAGGCAGGGTGGTCACTCTAAATATCAGTTAGGTCATCATTGTCAAAGATGGAGTAAATTTTGGACCAATCCATTTGGTATGTCTCAGAAACCTTATCGCTAGTGTCGGCAAGGATGCCAAAGTTTGGATATTTGTTCAAAAGATCTTTCTGAGGATTTTTGCAGCGAGTGTTGCGAGACATGTTTCAAAAACTAGAGAATCTGATGAATAAATAAACACCAATAAGAAAAAAAACTCAAAATAGCAAAAAACCTTGAACAATTGAATAAGAAAGTGACACGAAGCCAACCTGTGCAAGCTGGAAAAAATGGTGAAAACGACCCCTGGTAAAAAGTCACGAAAACGACCCCGAGTAAAAAGTCATGGAAACGACCCCTAGTAAAATCTCGCGAAAATGACCCCTGGTAAAAACTCATAGTAAAATCCACACCAATGGTGAAAACAACCCCTGGTAAAAACTGACAGTAAAATCCACACAGTAGGCAATTTTCGAAAATGAAAAATGATAAAAGAAAATAGAAACAAAATCACCACATTTATTAATTCCATCGGGTTACATCTGAGCCGTAAGATTAAGACAAATCGATGGCTGAGATCTAATCTGGGGAATGCAGAAGACAAGTTGCGGGGGTTTAATTTTTCGAAAATATATACAACGTTCCCACAATCTGCAACTGCGGGATTCGGGACCACAACTCCAAATAAAAACAAAACAAAGGGTCATCACTTCCTATGATGTCATTTCTCTCTTTGAGGCTCACACGTGTGAGATTTTGGCCTTATAAAATAGAGATCAATTCATGTATAACCAGAAGGGTCAAGACCGGAAAAATATAAATAACAATAAGGGTCGGCCGATCCTTCGTTTAGTAGATAATTGTGAACAACAATATGCAGCGATTCACCTGTATCCAGACTGGTGAACACAAGAAGGATTAGACGACCCTTCTGGCAGTCTAGAACTAGTATAAAAATAATAATGGGCAAAAGAAGGGTTGACCGCCCCTTCATTCATAATGGAATTGTGCAAATATTCAACTTATGAAGTATAGGCAGTCAATTCATGTATATCTTGAATGGTGAAGACTACAAAAATACTAATCACAAGAAGGGTCGGCCGACCCTTCATTTAATCTGGAAAAAATGGCAAAAACGAAAACTCACAGTAAAATTCACACAATAGGTAAATTAACTTTGCCATCTATTCAATGCATGTAAATTCTATTTTTAATACCAGAAATCTTATTAAATTATCGGGTGGCCTGCATATACTTTCGTCCAATTTTAAGTCTTAGCTCATTTGATCTCATGGAGGAAGAGTATACCTTTGGAAGTGGGAATTGTTCTTGCATGCATTGGAGCAAGCTTAAACCCCTAGATTTGCTTATATATCAAAGATTCAAAATGATTATAACTTTGTTCGATATGTGTCATGTGACTTTGCATTGTAGCTCTCTTACCTGATTCTTTGAAGTTTTCTTTAAGCTAGTTGTTAAGTTATTGCGTCAGTTTTGTTGGACTTGGTCCCAGATAGAATGTGCTGTCAACAAGGTTCTAGAGTCTATTTGATTCTATCTAAATTAACCTGCCCCCCTTGACCTCGACCAAGGGGGAAAGGGGGAAACCAAATCATATAGTACTCAGATCCCCGTGCATTCCATTTTTTCTATTATCTATCCTTTCCTATCATTCTTGCACCTCTAGCTATAAAGGAATTTCTCTGAGCCGTCCATCTTGCATGATCAATCTAGTACTGTTGATCTTCTTCCATGCTTAGCCCCATGGCCTTCCACAGTCTTCAATCTCTCAAATGCCTCCTTCCTCGCACCTTATATCCGCGTACTTATTATCAACTGTCGATCTGGCCCCTGTCTGATTCCTTACCGTCCAAAGATGCGGCCTTTATCGAGGTTCACAAATTTGGAACGTGCCGATACTCTGTGCATGTTCAATATGCAAACTAAACCTTTGTCGCTGATGCCTTTCCTCGCCAGATCTACAACTTCGAAACATGTAGTCCCTACCAAAACTTCGCAAATCTGAAAAGTCCATTTCCCCGCACATCTTAAATCGACGAAGTACCTTTCGTCCGTAGATCTGTCCTTCCACCCGTCGATCTAATTTCCAACTTGCTCGTGGGATAGTAACACTCCGCCCACGCTTAAACCGTCCTATCTTACTTTAGCGAATAATGCTTGTGGCCGTTGATCTTCGTCAAGCTTCTGTAATTATCGATCTCTGTCAAGCTTCTGGAAGTTGGGTAAAATTTGGGCCATAAGATTAAGACAAATCGATGGCTGAGATCTAATCTGTGTAAGGCAGAAGACAAGTTGTGGGGGTTTATTTTTTTGACAATATATACAACGTTCCCGCAATCCACAATTGCGGGTTGCGGGACTACAACTCGAAATAAAAACAAACCTAATTTTCTGCAATCCGTAATTCGCATTGTGTTAACACCCAAAAAGTGCTCACTACCTCATTTCCCTCATTACATGACTCATTTGTTTATATTTCCTACCATATTTGCCTCCAAAACCTTAAAAAACCATTAAAAAGCCTCCAAAAGGCCAAAAAAACCCCTTTTTCCCCCAAAATCATTTAAAGTCCTCCAAAAATAGCAAAAACCCTCTAAAAAGGGCCCTAAATTCCCAAAAATCAAATAAAAGGAAATAAAAAATACAAAAAAGAGGAAAAAGAGGGAAAAAAGGAAGCAAAAACCCTATACAATTGACCTAAACCATATGGTGCCCAAAACCATGGGTCAACACTCCACCACTAAAAACCTATAAATAGGTGATGGAGGCTCCCCATTTCATATCCACAATCTTCCCTATCGTCACTATGCCAAAATCACTCCTAAAACCCTAGCTCACCCTTTTGAGCTAATTTCACATTTGAGTGCCCCTTTGGCCCATATCCAAAACATTTTGGAGAAGGAGAAGGAACCCATTAGAGCTTGGAAGCAACCCTCCTGGACTACTGCAAGAGCTTCACCAACCTCAACACTTGAGGTAAATCTAATACAAAAGAAAATTCTTACCATTTTACTATCTTTTTATTTATTGTTGATGCACATGCTAGAATAATTTACTGTTTTATTTACTATCTTGTTTTTACCATTTTTATTGAATTGCTACTAAGGAGTCCCTTCTCCTTAGTAGGTGCTCATTTGCACAAGCTAGGGTGAAAACCCTAGCTACAGTTTTGGCGACTCCCCTAGCGTTCCTTTGAATTTCTGGTTATCATTTTTAGAAGTTTTTAGTTTTCTGCAATATTTTACTATTTTCCCCTTTTGACTGTCCCTTTCGGCAGTTGGGTTTGCTGCCGTAAATCGGATATTTTTTCCCCACAGTTGCGATCCAACCACGGCTTTCAATCTGCTTCCTGCGATCTGACCGTGGCTTTCAGTCTGTTTCCCGTGATCTTCCTGCGGCTTTCAGTCTGTCTCCTGCGATCCGACCGCGGCTTTCAGCCTGGTTCCTGCGATCCGACCGTGGCTTTCATCCTGTTTCCTGAGATCTCCCTGCGGCTTTCAGCCTGTTTCCTCCGATCTCCCCGCGGCTTTCAGCCTGTTTCCTATGATCGCCCCGCGGCTTTCATCCTGTTTCCTGTGATCCCCCCGCAGCTTTCAGCCCGTTTCCTGTGATCGCCCCACGGCTTTCATCCTATTTCCCGTGATCCGCCTGCGCAGTTTCGCCCCAGACCCGTGATCTGTTTTCTGCACTTTTTTACCCTGTTTTGAACCCAACACTTTGCTGCAATATTTTCTGCACCTGCACAGCCACCTGTCCTATCTGCAGCCATACTTCCCTATAGCCTCTTTCTGTAGTTCGCTTTCTGTTCCATTTACAGAGTTTTTTTTACGTTTAAGCATTTCAATTGAAAAAGAGAAAATTTTGCATTACAAGTTTAATTTCTGCGTTGTTATTACTAGTTAGAAAGTTTCCTACCCCGTGGCACTTTTGATTGGGTTCATTACCTCACATGCACACACTCTGTCACCTAATTCAAGTGAGCCCTAAAATACTGCTTAACACAACCAACATTCTAACCCCACTTGGGGAACACATAAGAATATTGTAGTTAGGTAGGACAGGGGGGATAGGCATCCAAATAACACCCCTCGGTCACTTACACTTGAGACATAGTTGTTGTCCATTAGGGAACCAAAATATCCTAGTATATTTTGGCACGGTCACAACCAGTTTATCAGAGGGCCTCTCCCTTAGGAGGGTTGAAGTAGCCAGACTGGTTTCGGAGGCCTGAGTGGAATACTGCAATCCATTCAGTAACCGAAGGCTACATATTCGTTGGTCTGTGTGTGGTGTTCTCTTTAGGCCCACACGGTGATAGGACCGGAGCTGTAGATTCACCTTTTCTGGACATGTCATGAACGGGGTATCTTAGTTGCCTTTCTTGTAGGATTGTCTTACTCGGTGTCCCTCCCGATAGGGGGATATGTTTAGCCACTTGGCTCTACTATCCATATTGTCTGACTTGGATTTCATCACCTTGCAGAGGATATGTCTGGTTGAGTCAGAATGCTATTTAGCTAGGTGTTTGCATGCTCCCTTACCTCCCTTTGGTCTAGAGAGTTCGCTATTTTTATTTTTTAGGAAACCCGCTGCTTGTTGGTATTTTGACCATTGTTGTTGACGCTCCGCTTATTGTAGCACAGTTGTTACAGTGAGTGTTTTGAGCTAGTTGTTGGCCCGAGTGCCGTATTTTTTGCGCTCTCCTTCTGCACACTCAGCTACATTAGGATTTTTCAGCTATTTTTCACTCGACACAACCCCCAGATACTTGACACCATTTGTCACCATTGAGTCCTTGAGACATTCTCAGCGCCTCCGGGGCGAGCCTCCGTAGCACGGTTCACTTGACATCACCCATCATAGATGTAGAGCTTCATCACTTGAAACCACTCGTCATAGACCTCGAGCTTCATCACTCGAATCCATTCGTTGATGCCATAGAGCTCTGTCCCCTGATCCGAACGCCCCTTATTTCACATCTGATTCTGAGGCAAAGTCAGAAAACCCCACTTATACCGCGCCAACCAGCCCCATGGATGGCATGACTTCCAATCCTTTCTTTGTAGGGACCATTGGTGGAGCATCCACAACGACCCCAACCACCACACCTGCTTTGGGTATGCCCTCGATGGGGCCCACAACCACCATTCCGATCACTGTGCCCATTCCAGTGGCTAGTATCCCTAACCCACCTCCATTGGTGACTCACACTACACTTGGAGGCGCAGGCCCTTCCCATACCAATTTCGTTCCTCCACCTGGGGGAAACACCCCCAACCTGAATCCAACCCTCACACTTGGGGGCAGCGGTCCCACCACGGCCGCCCCCACTAGCATGTCACATCCTTCTACTAGCTTTCCATTCATGGCTAGTCTCAACCTTCCTGACCTGGCCAGACTGACTAACGATCCCATCAGACATGACCCTACGTGGCCTCACATGCCCTCCAAGCTCCCATCAGACATCCCTAAGTTTGAGGGTAAGGCAGGTGAAGACCCCCAGAACCATATTATGTCCTTCCATCTATGGTGTTCCTCCAACTCCATAGTGGACGACTCTGTCCGACTCCGTCTGTTACAATGCACCCTCATTGGCTCTTCAGCCAAATGGTACATTGAGCAGCCCCATGGGACCCATGCCACTTTTACTTCCCTCACCTCGACCTTCCTGCAGTTCTTCCAGTTACCTGTTCGCTATGATGCGGGAGTTGAGATCCTACTGTCTTGCAGACATAATATGGCCACCCACATCACTGAGCACATTCATGAGTGGCGTCGACGCCGAAGCCTCTGCAAAATCAATTTAGATGACTGTATCTTCTTAGATTGGTTTCTAAAATCTCTCCTTCCTGTCATTGCCAAGGATGTGGCATCCGAGCGACCCCAGTTCGAGGAAGAGGCCATCCTCAAAACCCAACAATTCGACCTTATTTATGCCCAGTCTGGTTACCTCTATACCATCATACCTGACGCCCCCCGCGGTGATTCCTCCCGACACGATGCGTCGGGGGCATCCCATGCTGCCGATGGCATCATTGGCCGTATCGCATCGCATAACCAACCCTTTTCCATAGCACGCACTAGCCAGGGCCCTGACCTTTCGTGGGCTACATCCCACTCTGGAGCAACCAATTCGTATGCTCCCATGGCACATAGTCACCATTTCCATGGACCCTCATGTCCACCTCAGTGTTTTGGCCATGCATCCCTCGCTTACGTCCCCTCGGTCGCACCTCAGCCATATTATCACCCGTCGACCGCGCAAGCTCCTGTGCCCTCTCAAGCCCCCCCTGCTTATTATCCACCCCAGGAAGCACCTGCAGCAAACCCACAACCCATCACACAGACGTATCAACAACCCCCACAAGGTTCAACCCCTGCACCGCCTCCACCCACCTATTATCCACCGTAGCCTACTCCCGCACCTGCACAACCCCAGAACCCACATGCCACCCAAGGGCAAGTATATGCACAACAAAACCCGTAGGCCAACCAAAATAACCAATGCCAATAGGGCCAGCAAAAGCGTGACAAAGGACATAATCGTGGAAACAACCCCCCTCCAGACCAGAACGGCCAACCACCTAATCCTCTAAACAATAATAACGCGGCACCTGCCAACCAAAACCTCGACAGGCCGCCCAAGCAAGCCAAAAATCCTAATTTGCAAACAAACCATCTTTGTTCTATTTGTGGGGTCTATGGCCATTACATACATGCTTGCCCACATTTGGAGTGGGCTCGACAACTCTGGACTGATGATGCCCACTGCCAAGGGCATGCGGCTCCTTAGGCGTAGTGAACACTCAACCATTGGCTCCCCCTCAAGGAAACGCGCCACCACAACAACAAATCACTTATGCTGCTCCTGATAAACCCATGATAAACGCAGGTACTCGTCACTTGTTAATGATGTCATCCACCGATGTCAACCTTCAAACCCATCGAAACCAATATGGCTCCACCCCTAAAGCCCCTCCTGTCGAAAAAAACACCAACGCTCTTCCCACCGATCAGTCGTTACGCATACCTCCGGCCCCATTAGATGGTGCCTCAAAATCCTCTCGCTTCCCACTTCGCTGCATCAACAATAACCCCAATGCTTGCGCTGCGTCCAATTACAGCATTGTAGATGACTTAGCGCAGTCCCCCACAGCCATGTCTGCGTTAGAATTCTTAAAAAAATGTCCTACACAGCACAAGACTTTGCTCTCAGCCATTGGTTCTATTGACCCAACTGAGTCACGAATGATGGCCTTTGATTTGGACCAATCCGAACCACGTCTGCCTTCCACATTAGCATTCCAAGTTTCTGTATCCATTCGGAATCTTGTCATCCATCGGTGCATCATCGATGAGGGTGCCTCTACATGCGTTATGTCCACACTCGTTTGGAAAAAGTTGGGATCCCCAACTTTCCAGTAGTCCACCACTGCGCGGCGAGCCTATGACGGCCATTTGGCTCAACCCCAAGGTCTCTTATCTAATGTCCCTGTCTAGTTGGTTGGTAAAACAGTGCTTATTGACATAGAGGTCATCAACGCCCAACTTGCTTATAACCTCTTACTTGGCCGCAGTTATAGGTATGCCATGCGGGTGGTTTCCTCATCCGTTTTTCATACCATGATGTTCCCCCATGACGGACACGTGGTCAAGGTTGATCAACTCACCTATTACGATCCCAGTGCCCCCGCTGCACCCGAAAAATTCCTCCCCATGGTTGAACAACCCGTTTGCGGTGCCTCTACCTCGTTGGTTTCCCCAGTGGGACCCTGAGTTTACTCAGATACGTCGATGACCTCAACATTCAAGTCCATTCCACCCCCATCACCAGCGATCGACATATCTGACTTATGTACCCTTTCCCACAATACACCAACACCCAACCATCAACCGCCCCTGCTACCCCAAACACCATTGGTACCTAGTCATGTTGGTGTTACACCCATCCATACAATCCCCTTCCTATTCCCTCCTTTGGGAGCAGTAAGCACCCCAGTTATGGCTACTCTCAGCCTCCTAGGGTTAACTTTAGGACTACCTGTATGGTACATCATGCCTCCCATTTACCCTCCGACACCAAATCTCATCCTACAATCGGTGCAACCCATCACCACTACTAGTCAACCACCTCTCGGTGTCACTACTCCTTCCTCATCCACCAATCCATCCCCTCTTATCAAGCACACTGGGGGAAGAGGCCCACAACTATACACTGCATTATCCCTACCCAAAACGGTTAAAAACCCCCCACGTTTCGCGCTCCTCCCAAATGCTCATTGTGTGATGAGTTGGGCCATGCTACCCATCAATGTCCACAATTACCACATTACAAGAGCACATGCAAATGCTTGACGATGACCCCAACATCCTGGTTGTAATACCCCATTCTGACTCTTAGGATGTATTAGCATTTAATGTAAATAATGTGTACATGTGATGTATGTTTTCCTAGCGTGGAGCTCAAGGCCAAGGCCCCGCTAGTGAAAGCCTGAATTTTGATTTAAAAGGCAAGCATTGATATTTTGATGCCCATGTGCTCTTAAGCCATGGAAATTGTAAAAAGGATGTAACTAAACATCATGCAATATAAAATTCCAAGACTGGCTATGGAGGCAACGAATGAGAAGGGGCCACGTGTATCCACTAGGGAGTGGTGTGGGGGCTATGGGATGGAACCCTAGGATGCCATATGTCATTATGAGAACCCATTGGCTTCCCTAGATGACATTTATGCCTGTTGTAAGGAAGTGGTTGAGATGTCAGCCCATGGCTTCAATGGAGCATGGGAAACCCTGAAATTCGTATGGGTAAGTATGGGCTATGTTTACTTGTGCCACAATTCACTCTACCTCTTGGAAGTTGCTTCATTCTCATCCCCATTCCAGGGTGGAGGAACCCAGCATCAGGATCCATCCAAAAACGAGCTCCCAGGCGAGAGAAAAGGAGAAATCGCAACTTGGAATGAACCCAAGTTTTGGGAATCCAAAAATGCCCAGAATGGGTATTGGACAGTGAAATCCAATGGGGGATTCGTTGGTATGAGCCTTTGGGTGAATTTGGGAGTCTTAGCTACCCCAAAATCCATGGGAAAACCCAGTTTTAACTGCCCAAAAAATCAGTGACGGATTTGGGGTTATTTGTGACAGAGTTGTGAGAAATCCAAGTGTGGATGTATGAACAGAGGATGGGATTGCTGAGTCCAGCTTGAAGTGTATGTGGCTCTGGGATTGAGCTCAGGGGACTTCCTCCTCCATCTCCTATTGCATGCTTGAAAAACCCAACTGTGTGTTGGCTTAGCATGGTTGTTTGAGTGAAACCCTGACTGTGAGTGAGCCATCTAGTTCCTCCTTAGTGGATACATAGCCCAACTCGGGGGTGATCTCTCAGCTGAAAGAATACAGGTTGGACAGATATCTATGGTTGGGTGGAACGTTTCTCTCACGTAGCCAGTCGTTGGGCAATTGCATTGCAAGATAAGTATTCTTTGTGGATTAAATTATATACAATCTGTGTTCTGCAATGTGTTATTTGAATAATTATTCTTCATGATTAATGAAATCGATATGAAGTAGCATAAGAAGGGGATTGAATTCTCTGCCTATTAAGTGCTTGAAATAAGTATGCTGATGCGAATCTATGCTTATGTGTGTTGTTATGTTTAATTCCGCTGTGTTTTATTGAGTTTGTATCTGTACACAGAGGTTTTAATTATTACATATTTATAAATATTGGGGCTAAGTCTGCCAAAAACCCGGTGTGTTGTTAATGTTTCCTTCCCTGCATTTGATGATGGAAGGGGACATTACAGAGTGGTATCAGAGCTCTAGGTTCAACACTACGGCTGTTGGGCCCTTCAAAGAGATATAAATCATTGTGTGTACATGCATTTTGTATTTGGAACTAAAATGCATTAAAGAAACCTCAAGATTGCATGGCTTCTATTTGTTGGAATGGGAAATCATTTCCATGACTATTTGGGGATTTTTGCAAGCTACTTGCATTGATTGCATTCTATGAAATAAAGGAAGGAGGGAGAAAATTCATTTTCAGGTTGAATGCTTTCTCTAATTTGTCCCCAATGCTGTAGCATTCAGTTTTGTATTTGTCTGTTTGCCTCCATGGAGGAGAGAAAGGAGGGGCAACCTCTGCCATCTTATACTATTTTGTTGTTTTGTTGTTTCATGCTTAACATGAAGAGGTGCAATTTCTTTTCTTGAAATACTGTTTTTGTTGCAAATATGATTTCTGTTTGTTAAATTCCCGAGTAAAAGCATGAACAATTAGCTATTACAGCCCCATATCTCAATGATGATTTTTACTTACAATGAACTCACATTGTGTGGCCGATTGATGGTTTTCGGAAGTGAGGAAAGCCTGCAAATTACGCCCTTATACTCATGAGTTTCCTTGCCCATGCTTGTTGGCTGCTTGGAGATTAATTGCGAATCCATTGGTTGGATTGTTGAATGTGAGATGAAAGAAAGATTTCAAATTTTCCTAAGTGTCTTTGAAAAATTTGTTTAAGTCTGTTTTGGAAAGAATTCCCGAATGTCTTCCGAAACTGCGGAAGCATTCGGCGAATTGCTCCGAAACTGCGGAAGCATTCCATGAGTTTTTCCGCAATGCGGAAGAGTTCGAGAAGTCGCCCCGAAACTGCGGAAGGAATTCCCTTCCGAAATTTGCGGAAGGAATTCTCTTCCGAAATTTGTGGAAGGATTCCGCGAGTTGTCCTGCAATGCGGAAAAATTCGGCGAACTGCTCCGAAAAAGAAGAAAATTTTTCTAAGTGTTCGGCGTCAAAAGGAAATTTGCGGAAGAGTTCCGCGAATCTTCCCGAAACTGCGGAAGCATTCCGCGAATGGCTCCGCAACTGCGGGAGCATTCGCCGAATCGTTCTGCAACGGAAGCATTCCACGAATGGCTCCACAACTGCGGGAGCATTCTCTGAATCGCTCTACAACTGCGGAAGCATTCCGCGAATGGCTCCGCAACTGCGGGAGCATTCATCGAATCACTCCGCAACGGAAGCATTCCGCGAATGGCTCCGCAACTGCGGGAGTAAAGTGACCAAAACTTGATTTTTGGATAGAAGGAACATCCGGGCTCAGAATGGAATGATTCCTGTGGGGCTCGGAGGCCATTGACGAAGGCCATGAAAGAACCAGTGAAGACCCCAAGCCCATTACACTCCGATTTGACAGAAAATGGATAATAGTGACTTTTGAAGGATGGAGTCCCGAGGCTTGACGAAAGGTCGGTTTGAGCTGAAATTGATCAGGCACGGCCATGAAGCAGGCACGATGTTAAGTTCAGAATCTTGGAGCCAAACTCCAAGGGATGTGAAGTCGGGGTGAGCAAGAAGGCCAAAAAGCACTATTCCGGACCACTTTTTCAGGATTTTGAAAAGCTGGTGGACAGTGAAAGTAACCCTAGATGTGGGAATCAAAAAAATTACTGAACTAGACATTTCATATTTTCATTAAGACGGACAGTTTCCGTTAGACGAAGATTTCCCAGAAATGCACCGTTTGAGAGAGCCATTTTTGGCCCAAAATTTGGAATTTTGGAAAAATGTGAAAAGTGAGAAGTAGTAAAACCCAGAAATTCATGGAAGATGAATGGTGCATCGGAATTGAAATCCATGAATTTCTGAGTGTTCCTTGTTATATGGATTAACTTCGCTCGATAGATAAGTTTTTGTGATTCCTCATAGATTTTCTTCCGCAGGTGGCTAAAGTTGGCATTTTGGACCAAAATGCAACTGTGTAAAATGTGCAGAATTGGAGTGAAAGTTGTCATTTTTGAAGAGATGCAGTTCCCGCACCTGATGTCGGAATGGAGAATGAAGATAGGCATTGAAAAGCTTGTCCAGCAGGGAACATTGATGCATGACCAGAGTTTGAATGAGGTCTACATATATCATAGATATTTAGTGCAGAAGAGTGCCAGCGGCTGTTTTGACAAACAAATTTTGTTGTCAATATGGGCAATTTCTATAATTGCATGATATGGAAGAGGAATTCCATGTTACGATGAGGGATCGAAAAGGGAAGAATTCCTTAAACCCCTGTTTGTTATCATACTTATAATTATGAAATTTTCATATGGCATAAAAATGTTAAAAAAAATGTAAGGGATTACATAGATGTATATGCACTAGATGGCATCTTAACAAACATTGCATAGTGCATATGGAAATGCTTGTGCATAAATGGGATATTGCATAATGGTAGAATAATGAAGTCTGCATATGCAATGAACCACTAATGGAGAATATTGTGGTTGATAATCACTATTGATGTTGGTATTGGTTGTAGGACCAAAGATAACAAAGAGCATGGCTAAATGTGCTGAGGATTTTGTTGCATGAAGCCAACAACCTTATGCAGAAAGGATGGTGCAACAAATCTATGATCATAAAGTTGGCAAAAGGACTGAGCAGCCTTGGTAAGAGGCCAATTGATCATGTAACATCAGGCGAGGTTAATGGTAACCATGCATGTAATGATTATTGGTGCCAAATTGCATGAATGTTGAAAGAGGATTTGGTAAGATCTCTTCAACTATGTTTGAGCTATGTTGAGTTAGTTTGCATGTGATATTGAATACCGATTGGGACTGTTAACCTACCAATCTTGGTGAGGTGTGGGTAAGTGAAGGAAATGATCCTTACACCCTATGACTGTTTAGAAATCTCAATGCATTCATATGAATTTATATCATGCCATGTGTATGTTGGTTATGTACATAATAACCAAAGCAAGTGAGGACTGGTGGTCCTGATTACGATAATGCAAGTTATATGAGATAGTCATGTTTCGATCATAATATGCTTGAATGCATAGTACTCATGAAACAATGCAAGGTAGCATTGAGTAGATGTGCATTAAGAGATTTTATAAATCTTGTGATGCATTGTATGAATGCGTAGGGATGATGCATATGTTATTGAAAAATAAATAATGAATGAAATGATGAATTGATGATAGTTCTAGGACCATTTCATGGGCTGTTATGAATGTAGAATAGTAAGTGCATGAAGAGCCCAATCATGATCGATGGGCTGCTAGAATGCTCTGTGGAAGAACAGTTGTAAATCTCAGATTTGTAAATGTTTCGGATTTGAAATTTTGCTAATAATTGCTAATGACTGTTCAGCTTATATGAAAATGTGTCAGGAGGACATGTTGTAAGTGGATGCTCATGTATGGAAGCGGGCATAAGACCATAACGGGTAGAGTGGCGTCACTTACAGGAGCCAAACAATATGAGGATAGCCTCATGGATAAGAAAACCAATTTCTGTAGTAGACAGAGTTGCAAATTCATACTGAATTTAATTATTAGTGCCATGGATTGGTTATGGAACAACCAGATGTGAATTGTATTGTTAAATGTTGCTAACTGTTTGGATGTTCAATAAGTGTTCCAGGAAGACACATTGCAGTAAGACCATGAGAGTGGGCCTGCAGAAGCCAAACTTCATGGGAAGAGGTTCCATGATTTGAAAATGGGTTTCAGTTGAAACGCCATAAGACATTATTAATGTCTCATCTGCACTACATGATTGGTAAACAATATGACTGAGATGGTGAAGATTATGTCAGTAAGACATGTGAGAGGCATGTAACATCAAAAGGAATTGGGATGGAAAATCGAGGGACTGTCAACTCAGAGAAGGAGCCTCCATTCCTCATTAAAGAAGAGAAATAACATCTGCATAATGGATAAGTGTTCCATAAACCCTGATTGATATATATATATATATATATATACATACATACATGCATGTCTAATTATTAGAGTTAATATGCAGAGCATGTTTTGATTTTATTTCCATTATGGCAGATTGCTTGAAGTATGATTAGGACCTTCATAGTTCACATCAGTAAGGAGTGCATGCCTTTCTGGTGTTGAGTTGTGTTAGGGATGCCAATATTGACTACGCCTTAAGGGAATGGACGCATTCCTGGTGTTTCAAGGTTGGATAGTGAATGTTATGAAATATGTTTACAATTCTAGAGCAGCGATACTAATGAGCTTGCTATCCATTTTGTGTTGACAGATTATACATATGAAATTCAGTGCTGCACATTAAAGGGAAAAGTGAAGAAAAGAATACTCAAGAGGACTATATGAGCAGTGGTAACCCTTGTGAAGGGTGAGTGGGTATCATGGGGCCATGATAGCCTGCAGTTAAGAAAGTCACCTAAAGAATTACTAAATGGAACCGCCGGCTTACACAAGAGAAGAAGTGCCACCCTTGTGTGGGTGAAGAACTGTTATGCGCATTGAGGGATTGTGATACATGTGAAAGGATGATGCAAGCCTAAGGCAGAGTAGTGGAGCCTTGACCTGTAATGGTCAGTGGCGCAGTTACCTTCCATTAGCCGATGACCCAGACGTATGTGCTGGCTCGGCAATGGAGAGGGCCAACCAGGTATGGGACTGGTTGGGCACCACCAAATGCTTGGTAAACCCAGTCGGCGTGAAGGTGTACTGGTAGGGCATTAATTATTTGATGATTTGGAGCAGCCTGCGTGCTGGCCAAACATCCTAGTCCGTAGGAGGATCCCAAGGCTTATAAAGTAAAAGCAGGACCCTGTGGACCAGAGAAGAAATGCACAATACAGATAAGTATTCAATTTCATTTATTTCCTGTTTGGAATAATGAAGATTACAAGTATAAGTCTTGTAACAGTTAAGTTGATGCACTATTGTTTCTTTGTTGGAAACCTTGGTCATACAGGAAGCAAGGACCCTGAAAGAACTATAAATTGCTTGGTAAATCCAGAGAGTGGCTGGTTGGGCAAGAATTATTGATGATTTGGAGCAGCCTGCGTGCTGGCCAAACATGCAAGATTGTTGATGATTTGGAGCAGCCTGCGTGCTGGCCAAACATGCAAGATTGTTGATGATTTGGAGCAGCCTGCGTGCTGGCCAAACATGCAAGATTATTGGTGATTTGGAGCAGCCTACGTGCTGGCCAAACATACAAGGTTATTTGATGTTGTGGAGCAGCCTGCGTGCTAGAAAACCATACAAGACTATTTGATGTTGAGGGGCAGCCTGTGCGCTGGCCAAACACCCAAATCCCTAGGCGATTCCAAGGCTTGTAAAGCAAAGAAGGACCCTATGGAATAAAGTGAAGACATCTAGTGCAGATAAGTAATTGGTTATCTTGTAATTTCTTGCTTATGAATATACATGTGTATATGATTTGGTTATGATTTCCTATGAAAATAAATTAAACATGTGAATTAATTCAATGTTTGAGTGTAGGTATTGCTGGAAGCAATGACTATGAAAGCATCTCAAGGATGCGTGTGGACATGTAACCACCCTAAAGAGCTCAGCATGAGCAATAATGAAAGATGGGGCTAGTGGAACTGTGTGAGTCCTAGCAGCCAAGAGTTAGAACAACCAAGTGGAGGAACTCCATGGTTGAGAGATCTAGAATAGACCATAGACACTACGTGTCATATCCAAGAAGGGCAGGTCGAGCATTCACGTGAAGTGAAAGAGGACAGGAGCATGAAAAACCACAGTGGTGGTGTGGGTTCCAGAATGGAACAAGACTAAGAGGAGAAAACTCTTACTGCTCTCTCTTTCCTTTTTATTGATGCATTTATAGAATTAGAAAATTGTTGAATGCATGCATGACTGAAAGTAAAAGTGTGTTTATTTGATTAAAGTGAATTGTGAATGCTAACTAATGAATTTCCTGTGAATGGATGAATATGAAGGAATTCATGTGTATGTTGGGCAAGCATAAAAAGTGTGGAAGTCTCATGAGTAAAGCATGGACTATCCATGTCAACTGGGGAAAAACCATTGACTGATTTTTAAATGTTTGGGTTATGCTTGTCCTAACGAGAATTGTAATGATGAATTTCACAGGTGAAAATTTAATCAATTGGTTGCAGTCGGTGCAGGCAAGTGTTGCTAGTGAGCAAAGTGTGGTCAGTTGTTTCCATTGACCATGGCGGCAGACTAATGGCTATTAGAATTGGCTGGAAGTCTTCTTCAAACAATTGCCAAGACCCAAGAAAATCTTGGAGAGATGCTCAAGATGCAAAAGCAGCAGAACGAGATGAACCACAAGGTCTTGCATGACTCTATTCGTCTGCAAAAAGAGGTAAAGAGCATTATGAGGGAAATCATCAAGGGAAAGAAAGGTGGATCAATGAAGAAACATTCATCCAATCATCCAATTAAGAAACGCTCCAAGTGGGAAGAATCAAAGGAAATTGAGCAGGTAAAGATGAAGCAACCAGTGAAGTGTTGGAAATGTGGAGGGGATCATTGCCTCCGCAACTGCCCAACAAGAGAAACTCAAGAGGGTAAATGCCATAAAGTTTTCAGACTTATGGATGAACTGGAAGATCCAAATCAGCAGGAGCAGCTCGTGAAGATCAAAGGACTTGGTCCTGAAATTTCAAAGTAAAGAATAGAATGCAGGGCAGATCTGCAAAGTTTTTGAAGTTTTGGACATGTGTAAATTGTATATGTATGCCTAAGTCTTGAAACACAGAGGACGGTGTTATTCTAAGGGGGAGGGGATTGTAATACCCCATTCCGACTCTTAGGATGTATTAGCATTTAATGTAAATAATGTGTACATGTGATGTATGTTTTCCTAGTGTGGAGCTCAAGGCCAAGGCCCCGCTAGTGAAAGCCTGAATTTTGATTTAAAAGGCAAGCATTGATATTTTGATGCCCATGTGCTCTTAAGCCATGGAAATTGTAAAAAGGATGTAACTAAACATCATGCAATATAAAATTCCAAGACTGGCTATGGAGGCAACAAATGAGAAGGGTCCACGTGTATCCACTAGGGAGTGGTGAGGGGGCTATGGGATGGAACCCTAGGCTGCCATATGTCATTATGAGAACCCATTGACTTCCCTAGATGACATTTATGCCTGTTGTAAGGAAGTGGTTGAGATGTCATCCCATGGCTTCAATGGAGCATGGGCAGCCCTGAAATTGGTATGAGTAGGTATGGGCTCTGTTTACTTGTGCCACAAGTCACTCTACCTCTTGGAAGTTGCTTCATTCTCATCCCCATTCCAGGGTGGAGGAACCTAGCATCAGGATCCATCCAAAAACAAGCTCCCAGGCGAGAGAAAAGGAGAAATCGCAACTTGGAATGAACCCACGTTTTGGGAAGCCAAAAACGCCCAAAATGGGTATTGGACAGTGAAATCCAATGGGGGATTCGTTGGTACGAGCCTTTGGGCAAATTTGGGAGTCTTAGCTACCCCAAAATCCATGGGAAAACCCAGTTTTAACTGCCCAGAAAATCGGTGACGAATTTGGGGTTATTTGTGACAGAGTTGTGAGAAATCCAAGTGTGGATGTATGAACAGAGGATGGGATTGATGAGTCCAACTTGAAGTGTATGTGGCTCTGGGATTGAGCTCAGGGGACTAGCATCCTCCTACATATCCTATTGCATGCTTGAAAAATCCAACTGTGTGTTGGCTTAGCATGGTTGTTTGAGTGAAACCCTGACTGTGAGTGAGCCATCTAGTTCCTCCTTAGTGGATACACAGCCCAGCTCGGGGGTGATCTCTCAGCTGAAAGAATACAGGCTGGACAGAGATCTATGGTTGGGTGGAACGTTGCTCTCAGGTAGCCAGTCGTTGGGCAATTGCGTTGCAAGATAAGTATTCTTTGTGGATTAAATTATATACAATCTGTGTTCTGCAATGTGTTATTTGAATGATTATTCTTCATGATTAATGAAATCGATATGAAGTAGCATAAGAAGGGGATTGAATTCTCTGCCTATTAAGTGCTTGAAATAAGTATGCTGATGCGAATCTATGCTTATGTGTGTTGTTATGTTTAATTCTGCTGTGTTTTATTGAGTTTGTATCTGTACACAGAGGTTTTAATTATTACAGATTTATAAATATTGGGGCTAAGTCTGCCAAAAGCCCAGTGTGTTGTTAATGTTTCCTTCCCTGCATTCGATGATGGAAGGGGACGTTACACCGGTTGTCCAACTCGACCCTACCCTTAAGCCTCGTGATAAATCACTGCGTACCAACCACCCTTGTGCAATATGCGGTATTTACGACCATTACTCACATCACTGTCCAGATCTCCCAGATTACAAAGCAGCTCTCTACGAGATGAATAAATTGGACCTCGAGACGGATCCCCCCACCATTGAAGAGATCCACCCCCCAGCATCCCCGCCAACCGGAGAGATTAGTACCATTTATATGATCTCTTCTACTAGCACTCCCTCGTCAACCGATTTGACTACCCAAAGTTTACACAATGATGAGGAGATTCTCGAGGCTCTTACTACACCTGATTACCCCTAGGACGATATGCACCATCGTTCCTATTTCCTCCCAGAAGAGTCCTCCCCCACCACAGCCACCCAGTTTTTAGTTGAATCCAAGGATTTCCTCCCCACCAAAGTTGACTGGTTTAAAGATCCCATTCTCGCCCCGATGCCTTCGAGGATGGTAACATGGCCAATATCTCACCCACAATCCATATTGATATCTCTGCCCCAGACGGTGCCCCTTAAATCATTGCTTTAGGAGCCTCCTGCACTGAGTATGAGATCAGAGAGTATAAAAAATGTTTCCAAGAGTTCCGCGATGTCTTTGCCTGGTTCTATATCGAAATGCCTGGTCTTGACCCTACTATGATAGAGCACCACATTGACACATGGCTAGATGTACCCCTCATTTTCCAGAAACAACGCCCCATTCATCCATCTAAGCTCATCGCCGTTAAAACAGAGATTGAGAAACTTTGCACATCAAGATTCATTTATCCTATTGCATACACCACTTGGGTTTCTAACCCCGTCCCCGTTAACAAGAAACAAGGCACCATCCGAGTATGTACTGACTTCCGCGATTTAAACCGAGCATGTCCCAAAGACAACTTCCCCACGCCATTCATTGACCAACTCATCGATGCGTGTGCGGGCCATGAGATCCTATCCTTCATGGATGGTTTCTCAAGATACAACCAGATTCAGATCCGCAAAGAAGATCAATACAAGACTGCCTTTACCACTCCATGGGGCACCTTTTCCTATCGTGTCATGCCTTTTGGCCTTAAAAATGCTAGCACCACCTTCCAGCGGGCCATGACCTATTGTTTTCACGACTTGGTCCATATACTACTAGTCTATCTTTACGACCTCACAACATGTTCCAAGAAACGATCCAACCACCTCAATGACCTCTGGCAAGTTTTTCTGCATTGTCGCAAGTATCAGATCTGCTTGAACCCACTCAAGTGCGTCTTTTGCATTTCGGAAAGCCAGTTGTTAGGTTTCATTGTTTCCCATAAAGGAATCATCATTGATCCCCTCAAAGCTTAAGCCATCATAGACCTTCTCGCACCACGTACACTCCGGCAGCTACAAAGTTTACAAGGGAAATCTAATTTCCTCTGTCGCTTCGTTCCTGATTATGCCACCATAGTTCATGTTTTCTTACGCCTGCTTCGTACTCACATACCCTTTGTTTGGGATGACCAGGCGCAAGCCGCATTCGAAGCCCTTAAAAAATCTCTCACGCAAGCCCCTTTGATCTCCCCTCCGTATTTCTCTCAGGACTTCACCCTTTACATCTTGGCATCCGACCACGCCGTGTCCAGAGTCCTCGTCCAAGAAGACGTTGCTTTCCAAGAGCATGAAATTTATTACGTTAGCCAAACCTTGTCTGGACCACCCCTACGTTACCCATATGAAGAGAGGCTGGTCCTTGCCATCGTCTTTTCCATACAAAAATTGCGACATTACATTTTACTCAGTCATACCACAGTTTTTGCCGACTCCAACCCCATGGTCTACCTCTTGAACCGACGACTTCTGCAAGGTCGCGTTGCCAAATGGGTAATTATCCTCCAAGAATATGACCTAACTTTCACAACCCCTAAGAGCACTAAAGCCTTCATGCTTTCCCAGCTCATCACCGATCTCCCATCCCTTTTACCGTCCCCACAAATCTCTGATGAGTTACCCGACAATCACTTGTTCATCATGTCGTTCGACGACCCATGGTATGGTGATATTTTGCTATACCTTCGCACGCAGAAGTTTCAACCCAACATAAATCGTGATGGACACCACCGTATCCATCACCAGGCCTCTTGATATCTCCTCTTGGGCGATGTCCTTTATCAGCGCGGGGTTGATACTATTCTCCGTCATTGCCTTACACACGAGGAAGCCAAACAAGTCCTCAGTGACTACCATAGCGGTGCCTGTGGTGGCCATTTCTCAGGAATGGCCACCGCCCAAAAGGTCATCCGCGCCGGATATTTTTGGCCTACACTATTTACCGATTGCATCACAATGGTCAAACATTTCCATAATTGCCAACTTTTTGCCCCTAAGGCTTGGACACCACCCGCCCCGCTACAACCAGTCGTCACCATTGGTCTCTTCTGCAAATGGGCCATTGACTTCATGGAATGTAAACCCTCATCCGCAAACGGCCATAAGTACATCATTGTCGTCATCGACTACTTCACCAAATGGGCTAAAGCCATGCCCACCTTCAATTGTAAAGCCTACACAGCTGCCCGTTTCTTCTTTAACCATGTTATTACACGATTCAGGGTCCCCAAACAACTAGTCTTAGACCATGGTTCACATTTTGAAGATGCCATTTGGCACGAGCTATCCACTCTTCTGAAGTTCGAACATCGGTATTCCTTGGCTTACTACCCCCAAGGGAACGACCAAGTTGAGGCCATTAACAAAATTTTAAAAACCATCCTCCAACACACTGTTGACTGGCATAAGTCCAATTGGAATCACATGCTTTTCCCTGCATTATGGGCTTACTATACATCAACTAAGACCGCCACCGGTTTTACCCCGTTTCATTTAGTTCATGGTGTAGAGTTTGTCCTCGCCATCGAGTGTCAGATACCTGCCTTACACATCGCCATCAAGCTTCTTCCAGACACCTCCCCACTCGAACAACGTTTTCTATTGTTGGAACAAGCTGACGAAGACCGTTGCGCCACCCTCCAAACCATCGAAGCTTCCAAGAACCGCTCCAAAGCTGGTTACGACAAACATGTCCACCCACGAACTTTCCCTGAAGGAGACCTATTCCTCACCTATTATCAAGCCCACGACAAGACCAGTAAAGGGAAGTTTGAATCCATGTGGCAAGGCCCTTACATCATGCATACCTGCCTCGTACATGGGGCATATATTTTAACTGAATCCGAAGGCCACCCTTTGCGCAACCCTCGTAATGGGTTGTATCTTAGACGCTTTTATCCTTAAACCAACCCGCGACCCTATTGGTCCGTATTGTACAGTTTGCTTTCTTTTTGTTTTTCATTTTTTTTACCACAACCTTACATTCATCATTTTTGCATGATCACAGATGGACCATCTTCCACCTCATTACATAGGCTTCACCGATGGAGCAAGATGTTGGTCTCAAAACCTGACCTCTGTAGCAAGGGTCTTATATTCCCCTTCACATGAGTTGATTCACCTTGACGGAATGTGCATAGGCGCTGCTACCAATAACCAGGAGGAGTATGATGCTGTGACCAGTCTCCTAATTGCTGCCCTTCAGATGGGCATATGTCACCTTCATGTGTTCCTTGACTCCCAGCTCAACAACTGCTACCAGGTGCATGATCCTTGCCTCTTTAGAAAGTTCCTGTGCATGAAATAGCTAATCCGACAGTTTGAATCCATAACATTCACCCATGTCCCAAGAGCTCAGAATAGTGTCACAGATGAAATGGCTAACAACATCCTAGATTGGCATATAAATCACACCATGTAAACCATCCATCATGCATTCTCATCCCATACCATCACATCAAAAAACATATAAAAATCCCAAAAAGACTGCATTTACAACAAGGGGTATCCACGTGCCTATCATCCAATAATATTTGCCTCCATGTGCAATAACATAAACACACAACTATACAGGGGCATCCACGTGCCTATCCTAACACATACCGTTGCATCTGTGTGCAATACATAATACAAAATAAACAAGGGGCATCCACGTGCCTACCATCATACACTACCAGCATCCACATGCAATACACACATACAAGAAACCACAAGCGCATCCACGTGCGTACAATAATCATAACCGCAAAAGATGCATCCATGTGCATATCTATATAAATAACCATCAATGTCATACACATGTCCTAAGTACCTCAATACTCAACTATACAAAAAATATATATACATCGCAAAACCTCATCAGATACATGCCATAGCTACAAAAAACCCCGAGTGTCCATACACATCGAAGGGAGTCCTCCACACTTCCTAATGAGAGTTGTAACCTCCATCACTTCCAGTATTGGATGCCTCCGACTCCTCGCCCCACTCCTCCTCTGGAAGCTCATCATCCCCTGAGGGATCCTGCGCCCTACCCCTCTCCGCCAATACGGCCACTCGAATCACAATCGATCGAAAGTCCCGTGGTGCTTGGAGGTAGGCCTCGATCACCTCTCGATCCAGGTCCCGCCACCCCTCATCAGTAACCCCCACCAGTAGACGATCTAGGAGAACTTGTAGGGACTCCAACGTCCCCTCAGCATCCCGTCGACGCACCTCGCCTCGGTCTGGAAGGGATGGTACAGCCACATGTCCCGTGCGGTCTACGTGTCCCTGTGGTGGCCTCGGTCCAACATCTGCATCACATCCGAGAACGTACATAGTCAGTACCAGCATATACATCTATCAACCCTAACATACACCAAATATGACATAAAACAATCAAATAGATAGATACATACCATCTGCCCCCCATGCGTACCCTGGAGGTCATGGTGCCTCTGGATCTCCTGTGTAATCCATATCTCTGTATGGATAGTCATCCAGAGTCAAAGATAGAGCTCCCCTGTGAAGTATCTTCCAACCTCTTCGCCACCTCGCTGACACATCATCTCTTCCCACCGCACCATGCGCGGATCCCTCATCCCTCCTTCCCTAACTGGCACCCACGGCCGCAGGGTCGGTACCCGCTCCATAAAGAAGGCACAGAGGAAGGATCCATAGCAGAATCCCTTGCCAGATTCCTTCACCGAGGTCAGTTGCCGCTGAACGCAGGTAAGGAACATCTGGCCCAGAGAAAAAAATGTTCCATGCAACACTCGCTCCACTAACTGCATCTGGCCCCCTGACACCCGTTCGGACGCTTGAGACCCCAACACCCGAACCACACACGACGCAATTGCTTGCACTGCTGGCTATTGTAGGTCACAAATACGAAGTGCATTCCTATGCACTTCAGCCTATGGGACGCAGTAGTGCTCCAACATCTCCACTATGTCTACGTCCGCAGACACCCGTGGCTGCGTATCAGCCACCCTACCTAGACAGGGTAGTCCCGTCAAGAAATAGACATCCGCTAGGGTGAGATCCACCCTCTCCCCTAGATATTTGGGTCCCAAAACCCTACCAACCTGTTTAGCAATAGCTTTGCTGAATGCATCATAGGCACTGTTGGTAGGTGGTTTGATGAGGAAATGTCGTAGTACCACCGACGCTACGACACATCGGATGAGGGCGCGAAAGGAATATTTTGTGCTAAAGAATACCACAGTTGATGGGTTTCTGGGTCACTGGGACCACATATTATGTAATAGTGAGTCAGTTGTACCGTGGTATGTGGGTTTTTGGGGTCGTTTGGACCGAGTCAGTTAGATAGTGGGTCAATTGTCCATAAGTGTCGGTTAGGAAGTCGTTTGTAAGTGGACAAATATTGTAATGCCAGGAGCCTATAAATATATGAGAGTTGTAGGTGCTAAGAAGGCAGTTGAAGTCGGAGTAAGCAAGAGATGCATGTATGCGGAGATCTATGTTTTTTTTCTGGTTTATGACTGCGACCGTAATATAATGATGATGTTATGGTATAATCTTTGTGTAATATTACGATATTGGAATGTCGTTATATTTTCTTAATGCAATGTTTGTTTACTGTTGCCAAGATGATAAATGCTGTGATTAAATATGCTCTATGTTGAACGTACTGGTAAGTGCTGCGATTATAGCTCCTTGCTGAATGTTTAAAGTTTCTGGTTAAACACTGCAATAGAGTTAGTCTGTGTAGCCACAACTTTCCTCCTCCTCCCTTAGCAGAAACATGGTTCCGTCTGCTCTTCCTAGACGCCTCGGGTGAGACCTCATCCGCTCTGCGGATGTTGGTGGGTGGGCTCAAACCTGCCCGGGCTAGTGCCCAGGGAGACTGCGGGGTGTGTCGACAGGGAGATGAACCCTTGTCGATTGAGGTCGTGTTGGATTTGGTCAACAAATGGTTCCATTGCCGGGACCGTTTCCAAAGTAGAAGGAGGTCATGTTGTGGCACCCGACGAAGCCGGAGATACATAAATGGTTCGATCAGAAGCTGCGGGAGTTTGTTGAAGAAGAAAGCTGGAACATGCGACTGACAGTACATCACTGGCTGGGAAGATATATTCACGCGGTCCGCATGAATGGTTTTTCTGTGAATTCCCGGTTATTCTTTATGAATGGTTGTCAAAGCTGACCTTCCAGAAGAGGAACTTCCAGGGTGGTGAGCCAACGGCTTGGACCTCGGAGTTGATTCGGGAGCTGTAGGAAGTCGATAATAAGGCATCATGGGCTGTTGAAGTTTGGTGTGACAGTATCTTAGAAGGATATATCACTGAATTTGCGGTCGAAACGAAGAAATCCTATAGTGAAGCTGAAAGATACTTCTTCCGAGGACCGAGGGGAAGGTTTCTGTTGTCAATTCAATTGTCGATTAAGATACTAATCTATGAAAAAGGTATATTAAAGATGCACCTTGATCAGTAGACAGCCTGGTGGGCAGAGGCCGTGACTGCCAGGAAACGATACATGGAATGGTAAGGGGTAGATGGGTGCAGACCATGAGGAGACTGTGAGTGAAGCCGAGGAAGAAAGTGGTCTTACAAGAGGAGGAGCGAGGTTCTGACAGGAGAAGAGGCAGAGGACTGGAGAAGGTCCTGCTGCGATTGGACCGCAAGACCGCAAAGGAAGACCAGACGGGACGAAGCGACCTCACAGTCTTGATAGGGACGACCAGGCTACGCCTAGGATAGAGGCAGGACCAACCCCTGGCACTAGTGTACCCACACCTCCACTCACTGACTCTCAAACAACAAGGAATACTACTTCGACACCGCCAAGTTCATCAATTATACAGAAGTTAATTAGTAGTGGTAGCATAGCGACAAGAGGAAGGATGCCTAGGATGGCGGGCGATGATGCTAAATTATTGGTTTTCCATGGAAGTGCGACAGACAACCCAGAACAGTATTGGTTTTTGTGTGAAGCGGTCTGGACTATGAAACAGATCACTGATGCTGATGCTAAGAAAGGACAGTTAGCCATGACTCTGCGGGGTCATGCATTAGATTGGTTCATGAAGTTTATTCTAGTCCCTACGGGGGCCCCAGAGAAGTCACTAGATGAGATTCGGGATGGACTGATTGTTGAATTTAGACGGCCTAAGTCGGAGGCCTAGTACATTACTGAATTGAAGGAAATCAAGCAGTATCCTAATGAGATGGTATGGGATTTCGACCAACGATTCAAGATGCTGATGGCAAAGGTTAGTTTCGATATGAAGAATGGTTCATTGCGGCACTGCTACCCCACATTCGGCTGCCGCTAATGCATCAAAACATATCGACGCCTAACGAAGCTCTAGAAATTGCAATGCGCTTGGAGGCGTCGTTGATTGGAGATAATGCAGCCGGGATGTCACAGATACAGACACAACTCGCCAACCTGACCATACAGTTACAAGATTTGAAGAAGAACAAGGAACAGCGCGATGAAGCATGGTGTACGCGATGACGAGGAGAAGGGAATATGAAGGATAATTGCCAGGATTTTCGTAATTATTTGGTGTCAGGTGCACCAAACCCGCTGAATAGCGGCAGTATGCCGTGGTGTCGCGTTTTCCAAGTCTATGGGCACAGTCATGATAATTGCCCGTATATGCAGAAAATGGTCACAACCCCGCAAAATATTTATTGCACATTCTGTAAATCGGTGGGTCATGATGACAAGGATTGCCGTGCATATGTGTTGCTACAAGAGAGAATGTGTGATGCCTTATATGTTAAGGACGATCAGCGTGTCGTACAACAGCCACAACTGCAACCGCAGGTAGCCCAACCACTACCTCAACTGTAGATGCAGTTTGTACCGCAGCAACAACCGTAGCAGTTCGTACCACAATATGCTCCTATGCAGGTGACTCCACAGCAGCCACAGTATGTCTAGCAACCACAATATGCACTGCAAGGGTAAGGTATGCAACAGACTCCCATGCAAACACAGTACCAACAGCAGGGCAGATTCTGAGGAGGATACCAGGGTGGACGTAGTGGAGGATTTGGTCATAAAGGAGGAGGCCGCGGTGGTCGTGGACCTGTTCAGTGTTACCACTGTGCGGAATGGGGGCATTATCAACGAGACTGTCCACTACTATAGAATCAGTGTATGTTCTGTTTTGTTAATGATCATACGGTTGAGAATTGCCCACAGTTAATTGCACGATGGCAGGCTGGGAATGCTCCGCAGCTACAGAATCAGGCCTAGCCATAGCAACCAGTACATAATCTGGTACCCGCAACTAGTGAAGAACCATCCCCCACGACCACCACCGAACGTAAATCTGAATGTTAATCAACCGGGGAATCTGTCGCAGAACCAGACGCAGGGTGCAAATATTGCGACTATTTCTGCAGAACCGCGATCACAAGATGCTTCGGTGGCTGTTGTGACTCATGGAGGAAAAACTGGGGAAGATAGCTCGCGACCAATGATTCGGTTGGTAGGACAGAAGACAGTATCATTTGACATCGATGCGGAATGGGAGGCATTCCTCCAGGCGTGTCGTGCCCTGGAGGAAGACCGTGGGAAGGATGTTGTTTGCGATATGCCACCTATCTTTGATCCTACATCAGAAGGCGGTCCATCGACACCATCGGGAACATTACAAAAGTTTCTTGAAAACTGTCTATTATTAGCCCGAGACCCGGCTGCCCTGGTTGAGATTGAGGGATTGTTGAAGTGGCTTCCGAAAGGATGGGAGGAGTCGGCAGTAAACTCTCTACAACGATGGAAGACTGGCAAGGAGATGCGAATGAATATTTAGATTGGTGAATATGATGTTGAATCTGTGATTCTTGATCTTGGTTCGGATGTTAACATCTTAACCAAGCAGGCATGGCAGAAGATGGGGAGTCCCCCATTGAGCTGGTCCCCTATGCAGCTCTGGTTGGCTAACCACGCGAAGGTAACATCCATTGGATGAGTTCTGCGACTCATGATCAATATTGAGGGTATGAAGACTTACGCTGACTTCAATGTTATCGAAGTAGTTGAGGGAGGAAGTTGCTATCCCGCTCTATTGGGGATTGGATGGGCTAAGGATAGTGGAGCTGTAATCAACTTCAAGAAGCGCATGATGACCTTTGAGAACCGCGATTTCAGATTCATTGCCCCATTAGATACGGCTGAAGGATGCCGATATGTTGAGCCTGTGAAAGATGATGATCCTGCTAGATGGGACCATGCGTTCAATATTTATGAAGATTATATTCATCCTATCGCCTACGGTGAGTTGGAGTGGCTCAGTGAGAGTTCTGCGTCTTCTGACTCTGACGATGCATTGGAACATTGGCAGAACCGAATGCATGAAGTACCATTCCAGAAATGTGGGTTAGTTACGCAATCCTTATGTCGTGTTCTGACGGAAATGATCACATTGCCAACCTACAAGGGGTTT
The DNA here is from genome assembly GCA_027924585.1 of Larix kaempferi. Lineage (NCBI taxonomy): Eukaryota > Viridiplantae > Streptophyta > Pinopsida > Pinales > Pinaceae > Larix > Larix kaempferi. The sequence continues at coordinate 25,346,285 of BSBM01000445.1, forward strand.
CCTAGCATAAACACCTTTTTAACAGAATTTGAAGACCGCATTCCAGAACCACAACGATTGCTGGCCTTGGAGGAAGCACTGAAGGCTGCTCCAGCACGATGGTGGGAGACACATAAGAAATTCATTAAAGGTTGGTCACAGTGTCGAAGGTTGATGATGGTTCGGTTTGGAAATACTGAGGTTTATCACGCTGGCAAGTACGATGGCCGGACTGATCCCAGTGATCATGTGATGGAGTGCCAATGATTATGGGTAGCGCGACCCAGAGATGAGTGGGTCCATGCTTTTGTCCACACTTTAGATGAGATACCACGCTCATCATACACTGCAGCTGAGTTGGGATGAGACATTACGACATGGGGAGAGTTGATGATCTATTTCACTCATACGTTCACTTTTGCGGATGCCAATCTTGATGTCCACAACGCCTTGCAGCTTATCCGCGACGTGATATTTCAGGTTGTTCCGACGGCCTACCCTATCGACCCGCACACACACTGTAAGATGCAATCTCTCATGGAATGCTTCAACATCAGTGGCGGTCCAGAGGACGAGGATGATCCCTGGAATGTTAACATTCCCAAATCTGAAGGAAGTTGTGATGTGGTCCCACCTGCTACGCTAAGTAATCCGTTCAGTCAACCGTTGCAGCTTCGCAAGATGAATATCTGCACCAAGGATACTCCAAAGTTTGCTAATGTTGGGGATTATTGGGACGATGAAATGATGAGTAACGTTACTGAGTTACTTCATGAGTTTCAAGATGTGTTTCCCACAAAGTTTTCCAAAATGAAGGGAATCCTAGGGGATTTAGGAGAAATGAGGATTCCATTGAAACCAGATGCTAACCCGGTCCGACAGCGACCTTATCGGTTGAACTCGCAACATAAAGAAAAGGTCAAGGCGGAACTTGATCACATGTTGGATGCTGGTATTATCGAACCTGTGGAGGAGTCCGAATGGATCATTCCTATGGTAGTGCAGGACAAGAAAACCGGTGAAGTGCGCATTTGTGTCGACTTGCGAAAGTTGAACGATGCCTGCTTGCATGACCCTTTTCTGACCCCGTTTATTGATGAAGTTCTTGAAGGACTGGGCGGCTAGGAGATGTACTCTTTCACTGATGGATTCTTTGGCTACCATCAGATTCACATTGCTAAGGAAGATCGCCATAAGACAACTTTCGTTATTGAATGGGGTTGCTTTCAGTACACGGTAATGCCGTTTGGTTCCAAGAATGCAACTGCGATATTCTCCTGGGTCGTTGTTGCTGCATTCAAATATTTTATTCAGAAGTTTTTGCAGGTATATATGGATGATTGGACAGTTTACAGGTTGATTCGTGATCATCTGGCCAATCTGCGGTTAATGCTTGAGCGATGCCGACATCACCAGATATCGCTGCACTTGAAGAAATGTATTTTTTGTGCACCGTTTGGGATATTGCTTGGTCATATTGTGTGTAAGCAAGGATTGCTGGTTGATCCAGCCAAAATTGCACTTATTTTGGGGTTGCAACCGCCGACCACCGTAAAGCAGTTGCGAGCGACCTTGGGCCACATGGGATATTATCGCAAGTTCATCAGGGGGTATGTTGCGATTATTGCCCTTATGGAAAAGTTGTTGAAGAAGGATGCGGCATTCCAGTGGAACCCGGAATGTCAAGATAGTTTTGAAACGCTCAAAGCGAAGATGGCATCAGCCCCAATCTTGGTCTTTCCGGACTGGAGTAAGGAATTCCATGTCCATGTTGAAGCTTCATTGGTTGCACTAGGGGTTGTATTGGCTCAACCAGGAGAAGGAGACATTGATCATCCCATTGCTTTTTCCAGTCGGAAGTTGTCTTCTGCAAAACGCAATTACACTACCACAGAATGTGAAGGTCTAGCCATGGTTTACGCGTTGCAGAAATTCAGGCATTATTTGTTGGGTGGACACTTTAAAATGTTCACTGATTATTCTGCATTAAAATACTTGGTCAATAAGCCTGTGTTGGGGGGGAAGATCTGCTGGTGGCTACTTTTGTTTCAGGATTTTGATTTTGAAGTCATTGTGAAACCGGGGCGGTTGAATGCTGGACCAGATCATTTGTCACAGATTAATACAGGGGAGGAACTGACTAATATCGAAGACGGGTTGCCGGACGCCCAACTATTTAAAGTTGTCACCTTTGATCAATATTTTGACGATATCCTTCAGTTTTTGACAATGGGAACTGCACCTGAGGAGTTCATGACCAGCCAGAAGAAGCATTTGGTTGTCAAGGCTGCTGACTTTCAGCTCATCGCAGGAGAGTTGTATAAATTGGGCGTTGATGAGATATTGCGCAGATTTGTCTTGCCACATGAGCAAGCGCAGATACTGGCTGAGGCACATGGTGGAGTAGCGGGAGGACCCTATGGAGGTTGGGCGACTGCCAGGAAGGTACTACGTGCAGGGATTTGGTGGCCCACATTACATAATGATGCGATGGACTATGCGCGGTCTTGCGATGTTTGTCAGTGAATTGGAAAACCGTCGAGACGTGACGAGATGCCGCTGCTACCTCAGGTGACATTGCAACCGTTCGAAAAATGGGCTGTGGATTTTGTCGGACCGATCAATCCACCAGTGAAACGCACAGGTGCGCGATACATCATCATGACAACATAGTATTTGACCCGATGGGCTGAGGCGTCACCTATAGCTGATTGTTCTGCCGCCATAGCTGCTCGATTTCTGTTTGATCATGTTATCACTCGGTTCGGCTGCCCCAAGATATTGCTGAGTGATCAAGGAAGCCACTTTCTTAATCGCACTATCAGCGCATTGAAGGAGGAGTTGCAGATACAACATAAGAAGAGTACACCCTATCACCCGTAGGCGAATGGAATGGTGGAGGCGTTTAACAAGATATTGGAGCATGCATTGACAAAGGTGTGCAATGCAAATCGCGATGACTGGGATCTGAAAATACCAGCAGTATTGTGGGCCTATCGCACCACTTGTAAATGATTGACTGGTTAGACACCTTTTAGGCTGGTATATGGGACAGAGGTGAGTATGCCAATGGAATACATTGTTCCGAGTCTACGAATTGCAACTGTTACATGCATGGATGATGTTGCAGCATTAGACGAACATCTAGCATAATTAGTACAGCTGGAAGAGGATCGATTTATCGCTGGCTTTCACCAATGGGTGGAGAAAGATTGTCAGAAGGCATGGCATGATCGCCACATAAAAAATAAGCAGTTTCAGCAGAGCGACTTCGTGCTGTTATATGACAGCAAGTTTATGAAACACCCAGGGAAGTTGTAGATGCATTGGCTGGGTCCATATCGCATCACTAGTATTACTTCAGGAGGAGCGGTTCAGTTGCAGCAGTTGGATGGGGTGATACTCCCCAAGTTGGTAAATGGCCATAGATTGAAGCCCTATCACTTGGGCTTGGAGAAGTGTGATGTCTGAGTCACATAAATATATATATATATATATATTTGGATGAATGAATGAAATACTTGTGTTGCAGGTTGCTTGGTGGTAAATGGCGCATCAACAGATGAAGGAATGAGAAGCAGGGAGACTTGTACCACAAGTTTGGAACAGTCGGAGACACATGGAAGCATGGCAACCCGGTCAAATTAGTAATAAATGCCAAAAGTAGAGATAGTTAATTAACGACGTTGTTCGAATGATGGGCATTAATGGGAGATCCGGCTGATCGGCGGACAGGATCGTCGGCGGATTTGCCTCATTAATACAAGATTTGGTTGAGTTAATGCAGGATTTAGTCATAATTATGGTGGGTTTGGGTCGATGCTATAAGTATGGTTTAGCATCGGGCAGAAGACACCGAGGAATTAGCAAGATGTGTTGTTGTGGAGCACTGTAGTGACTTGAGCCAGTTACTGTTAGGTATATAACGAAGCGTGGTGAGGTATGCCAGGAGAACTGGAGACAATGGACATTAGCAGTGAAGTGGAATCCTCATTCATTTCGGCTGCTATAGAATGAGAAGGTGTGTCCTTGAACACTGTTGATCTTGGAGCCGAGGTTGCCAATATGCTGGTGGGAGCATCCAGTGTTACCAAGAAGCGCTGAGGGGGTCAGCCTTTTGAATCTCCCCAGAGTAAGAGATTGCTTCAGTCTGCGGTGGCTGGCGAAGCTCTGGAGCAGGTGGGGCCGTCCAATCGCACCGTTCCTCCATCTGCCCCATGGCTATGACACTCTGTGCATAATATCCTTGGTTACATTCCTCCTATTCGGTCGGATGCCACCCCGCGTAAGATGAATCCGAAACAGAAATTTAGCATGAAGATGCCCGCACTGCCAGATGGATGACGTGCTCGGTGGATATAGGGCCGGCACTGATGTGCCTGCGCTACGAGGATCACGACATGGTGTCCCAACCTAAAATTACATCAGCACCATATGTGCCCGAGACATGAAATTCACCAGTTCCAGAGATACATGACTGGGCACGAGGACTGCGGCAGGCCAGCTTGTTAAGGCTAATTAACATGCCGCATTTTGGACACCTAGTGGAAGTTGGTTCTTGTGTAAAACAACTCTTCTAATGCTTCCACGGGGGCTCATTATGGTTGGACAGAGAGGTCCCGGTTACTGTTGACTTGATTTCTTACATTACCGGCTTACCCAAGAGTGGTGTTGATCCAGTGCAGTTTATTCAAGGAAAGGAAAATGAGAAGAAGCGGGCACGTCAATTGGCGAAGAAGTATGACTTGGAATCGGATGGGCGTGGGTATCGCACCAGTAGCTGTAATGATAAGGAGGTACTCACAGGAATTAAGATCCTGTCCTGTAAGGTGATTAGGGGAGGTCTCCTTAACCAATGTAATTTGGGAATAGTTGCTTGTGCAGAGCAATGTGCGGAAGGCGTTAAGATGAACTGATCCCTATATCTCTTGAATCAACTAATGGAGGATGTCGCAGCAGTCCAAGTGGGTCGAGGCGCCTTCTCATATAGTTGGCTGTTGCTGTTGATTGCTCTGGTTGCATGGAAAGAGCCCGACACCTACCAGGGTATGGACTGCCCAGCTGCAGCGGAATGACGAGGGGCACACTATCTCACACATTGCCGGAATAACGAGTCTCAAGGCAATGAAACCATTTTTTGGCTGCTTTTTGGACAGACCCGGGTTTTAATGAGGCGCAGCAACAAAACCCCTTGGCGCACTAGCCCTCTCAGCAACGAGCTGCGTAGCAGCTCGAGGTCTCACCCGAAGTGGCTATGGTGGGGCTAAGGAATCTTGCTTCCTTAACCTAGGCGACGCGGAGACTGCGATCTTCTCCCTTTCTTCCTCTAGGATTTCGCAAAGCGGAACGTCTTACTCTTCCGCAGACTTCTCAGTGCAACAGCGCTGAAGCTCTCACTTACCAGCCTAGCTGTGTGGTATCTTCGCTCTACCGCACGAGGCGATTACCCTCTGCATCCAAAACTGTACCGTTTTCGGCCCTGCGCCATGGTGTAGCAACACACTCCTCAATCGCCGCAGCGACAACGTTCTACAGATTCCTTCGACACTTAACAATTATAACTACCAAGGAAGCTTCAAGAACTTACTTAACATATTCATAAAGATAACACAATGCTCAGGTATACATAGATAGTGAACTAAAACATGCAATCACACAACACAACATCATAACACAAGAATTAGGTAATTCACCTCCACGGGGAAACCACGTCCAAGGGAAGTGTATCTTCTATTTATCTCAAAGATAGAAATTACAGTCCTACTGCGCACACAACTGCAGCCTTAGATCTTTCCAGGAAACTCCACGCACACAGCTGGGAGCCCTTCTCTCGATCTAGTCTCTTCCTCTACAGAGATTACAATAGTTCAGACGTCAACTCAGACTGTCTGCAACTCAGGGATTAGATTCACAGCTATCCAGTTCTAACTCTTGTCTTCTAACAACACAATAGAAAACAACCAACAACCAACCAAAACAACCAACAAAAACAACCCTTTTCCCTTATCAATTATACATATATATAGGTGGCCTTGACAGTCGCACCTTTACAAAACTGTGGGCCTTTCCCAGCAGTAATCCCTAAAAACCCTAACCGCAGACATGGCTAGGTGTATTGTAGGCGTCTCTTGCAGTCACGTCACTGCTTCCTGTAGGCTCCGCGATTTCCGGCGTAGATGGCGGGTATGGGTGCTGCTTCATCATTCACTGCTCCTTGTCCTTCGCCTTCAATGCTTTGGTCCATTTCTCTTCCTTGATCAGAACAACCATAACTTCTGTACTTAACCTTAATGAGGGTAGCTGAGCCCTCTATTCCGTCGCTTCATTTATTGTGGTAGCTGAGCTCTCTACTCGGCCACATTCATTCTCCTTTGACGTGTGTGCGCGAGCTCCATGATTTCTGGTCCGTAATCTGCGCTGAGCTCATCCATCTGGAACCGTACTGCGCACCATTTACTTCTGCCCAAAAATTGGTGCTTATTCAAAATTAGCACTTTCCCTTCAATACTTGTGCTTTTTCCTCAAAATTCGCAGCTTTACCATAGCTGCGGCCTAGGCTCCAACAGGCCCCTAACACTTACTTATGGCTCATCCTCGTGCCACTCACACTAGCGTGTGGTCATTTTACTTGCGCATCTGCCTTTGCTTGGGTGGCAACAAATGTTTCTTTCCACTGCGCAATAGTGGAGTCCATTTCATCGACGCACTCCATAGCTGTCTGCACCATTTCTGGAGTGGCTTCATCTTCATTTATGCCATCAACCATCTGTTGAGATTCTGCAATTTCTTTAATCTTTTCCTCGGCCTGGGAAGCAAGTTCAGCATACTCATCCATAAATGGCTGAATGCTGTTGGTGAGTTTAGCATCTTCATTCCTGAGCTTGTGCAGTTGCTGTTGTATTCTGCGCACTTCGCTCATTTTCCTCATTTTTGCTAAGCATTCTAATGCCTTAGCTTCTTCAGTTAGAACAGTTAGGGACTGTTCTGCTGCTTCGACCTGTTCCAAAAGACCAATTTTGAAAGGGAGCTTCTCAAGCTCAGTCCAAGCCTCCATTGCTTGGGTCATCAGGGTCTCGGCTTCATCTGCTCTGCTCTTCATTTGTGTGGAAGCTCTGCGCAGCGCTTCAAATTGTTCCTGCCTATCATCTGTAGAATGCGCTGCAACATGAACTTCCAACTCGGCGATCTGCGTTCTATGGTCTTCAACCATAGCAACTATTTCCTGCTCTAGGGCTTTCACCCTTCCACCAATAATTTGAACTTTCTCAACTAGAGGAAGGTCTGGTTGAATCTCGCAGGCCGGAAGCTCCTGGGAAATTTCATCAACTACGTTTCTTATCCCAGTGTCTTGTACTTCATAAAGTGCAAGCTTCTCAGAGATGATCTTATAGCCTGCCTTCAGCTCTATCTCTTGCGATTGCAGTCTTTGGTTTGCATGGAATGTGGAGAGCTCTATAGCTCTCAGCTCAATAGAGACCTTTTCTTGCACTAACTACAAGGTTTCTATCGGGATCAAAGACAAATTTACTTCAATGTGGCCAACTGCGCTTACCTACAGTGCAGCCAAAGGATCCGGAAGTGTCATGCTTGTAGGCGGAATGTGCACGACAGTATGCCTCTCTGCAAGTACTTCGAATCGCTCGGTACTTGTGGTTGCTTGTGGCACCTGCGAAGTAGATGCTGGCGCATGGGTCTGCGCAACTCTTTCTGCGAGACCTTTTAACTCCATGAACTACAGATCCAAAGCACTTCTGATGTGAGCGTGTGCGGTCCGCAGCTCGCGAAATTGCTCTTTCAAGTACTGGTCGATCCCCAAGGCAATGGTATCAGAGGGATGCGACACCTTTTGCTTCTTGGTCGCTGGTTCTATTGAACCTTCATCACTTCTTTGCTCAGGCACTTCCTTGCCCTTATCCTTCTCTTGCGCCGCAGGAGGTGGCATCGCGGATGCGATTTCGGCGGCCTCCATCCATTCATCTGACCAAGACTTGATAGTTTCTTCAATATCTTCAGTAGTCATGCTGTAAAGGCCTACGGCCCATTCTTCTTGAATGCCGCAAGGGCGGAGATAAATTTCATGCAAGTTGGCAGAAAAAACCAACTTCCCTTCATATATTTTTGCTGTCTCCTCACTCAGCCTCGGCATTTCCTGAATGGTATTTTTGAGGAGATGGTAGTATTCACAAAATACAGCGCGGTTCATCTTGCGCTTCGCGGGATTGCTAGAATCCAAGAGGTTGACATAGCACATGCCTGCAACCTCTCCTGCGCGGCGCGGAAGGAACTGAGTGTTGGGGGGCTCCTTCCACCTGACCAAGGCACATAAAATTAAAATCCAAGAAAAATGGAACAACTAACCGGCGGTGTCTTGGACGTTCCGGCAGTCTTCCAAGAAAGAATTAAGGAGGAAGAGAGACCAGTTGTACTGTTCTCCCTCCGCAGCTGCGGAGCGAGCTCCACGACAGCTCCAGTAACTTCTTTAGGTCTGCACTTTGTGAGAAGTCTGCCTGCAAGCAGACTGCCGGTGAATCTAAGTGCTTCATCCTCAACTATAGTGAGGTCATAAGCCCGACCTCCTCTTGTCAATTTGTATTTCTGCACCAACTGTGCAGCCAATTTTCTGTCCTTATCTTTTCCAACAAAATGAATATTGGGGTCCTTACCAACCTTAGAGGCTGGTAATACGATGGATCAAGTCGACATTCAAATCGATTGGCCTCCCCAGCCAAAGGTAACCACCATGAACGCAGGATAGCAGTGCCTTAACAACTCCATTGACTTCATTGCTACGCCCGAAGTGCGGTAGCTTCAACAAGTTCAACAGTCCCGGTTTCTCCAAGTTTGCTGCGAATTCTTTCAGGTCGAATTCATCAACTTTTCTGGTGGGATTGTGGACTACCGTCAGATAGCGATCTGGCGCAAACTGAGGATATGTTCTGTAGTCGCCCAAGTTGAAATCAGAAAACTTGACCAGTGGAAGGTTTCCAAGCAGGCACCCTTCTTGTCGCATGCCTTCCGGCAGTGGTGGCAACGGAATAGGATACTTTGCATTCTTCGGAATATGCACCTCTGGTGCATCATCTGGACGCGGCAGAATATAATTCACCATAGTGGCCAACGGCTCTGGAACGGGCTCGTCCGGATGCTGCGGCTGAGACACCCTCATTCCTGGAGATTGTCTGGGATCAGTCCAACCAGGGTGCGTGTAAGCCGAGGTCGTCACCGGGCTAGTCATGCCGAAATCTAAGCCTCTGCGCTTAAATTGACGAACAATTTCTTCAGTGGAGAGGTTCTCCATCGTGAACCGGTATAGACAACAAGGACTTGAATCAGACAAATGGTGGAACAGTGTAGGATACGAACGCTGAAAACAAGGGAAGCACTCTGCACAACTCGGCTCTGAAAACAATAACTTAGATTCTCAAACAAGACACTATGCAACTTGAGAAAAGTAACCCAAAAATATACAAGTGTGGGGTATTTATAGCTAAAGGCGATAGTAAATGCGGACAAGTGGGGTTACTAGCTGTAGATGCCTATGCATGAGTTGACAAGCCCCCTACCCTTGCGCCTCTGCGGTGCATTAATTGTGATGGACGGGTTCTGACAGCCTTCCGGGAGAAGCTAAAGCTTTCGGTGCATGACATAAATGCGAATCTTAGGGAGATCAAGCCAACTCTGTCAGAGCGGATACAATTAAGTGGCGAGCTTATCCTTCATTAATATTCAAAGCGGCTATAGTACTACTGTAATTCAAATTTTTCGGCGGGTCATTTCAGCATAGGTAACTGTGCATATAGAGGGGTCCACATCGAGAACTCCTCAAGCGGCAACTTGACACAGGGAACTCCGCAAGAGCGATGGTTTGACGAGCCGAAAAAACACTTCGCAAGAGTGCAAAAATAGGGTTGCTCAAAACAAACTTTATTGACATGTGTGGATGTTTCAAGGAACTGCGCAGGAAGACAGAGACTGAAAGTGTCTCGCGACTTCCGTGTAGACTGTGATAATGCGATGCCTCTTTCAACTACACTGGACATCTGCACTACTTTAGCAATGTATTAAGTCGACAGGGCAGAGTGGCCGTCGCGATAAAGCTTGAGCCGACTCCCGTTGATCATTGTAGGTAGAAATTCTCCATTAAGCTTCGCAAGCTGAACTGCTCCTCCTTCTGTTATCTTTATGACCCAAAAAGGGCCTAACCAATGTACACGAAACTTGCCTGGAAACTTGATGAATTTACTATCATAGAGGAGTACCAAGTCTCCTTCTTCAAAGTGTTTATTCTTAATATGCCTGTCATGCCAAGCTTTCTGTCTTGCCTTCTGTACTTGTTGATGGAATCCGGCTAAAAGTTTGTCTTCTTCTAAGGCAAGCAATTGTGAGAGTCTTTCGCTCATAGTATCAGTATCTGCCATTTCTGTAATTTGCGCAATTCTGAAGCTGGGAACGATGTATTCCATGGGCATAACTACTTCTTGTCCATACACCAAACTGAAAGGTGTGTGACCTGCTAGTTTCTTGCATGTGGTTCTGTAAGCCCATAATACAGTTGTGACTCTAAGGTCCTAATCATCTTTTTGTTGATTACAGATCTTCGTCAGGGCATTCTCAAGAATCTTATTGAATGCCTCCACCGTACCATTAACTTGAGGGTGGTAGGGTGTACTCTTATGGTGACTAATGTGGAATTCTTCAGTAAGGGCCTCTATAGTCTCATTCAGGAATTGTGTACCCTGATCACTCATTAGAATTAGTGGACATCCAAACCTAGTGATAATGTTCTCAAAAATGAATTGCGCGGCAGTGACAGCATCACAGTTCTTAACTGGCTTTGCCTCAGCCCATCTAGTGAGGTATTCAGTAGCTGTAATGATGTATCTTGCGTCGGTTCTCTTTCTTGGTGGGTTGATAGGTCCTATAAAATCAATGGCCCACTTATCAAAAGCACGCAGTGTTATCTGGGGTCTTAGCGGCATTTCATCTCTCCTTGAAGGTTTTCCTGTTCGCTGGCACACATCGAAACATTTGTAGAATTCCTTAGTATCCTTGTGCAATGTTGGCCACCAAAGACCTGCGGCTAAGATCTTCTACGCAGTTGGATTTCCTGTGAAATGGCCTCCTGCGGTTCCTGAGTGCGCTTCTGCGATGATGGAGTTCTTCTCATGCGGTAGGATACATTTGCGCAAGACTTCGTCGGGGCCCAGCTTATAAATCTGGCCTGCTATCAAAGTGAAGTCTGCAGCTTTGACAACAAGTTGCTTCTTCTGTTGGATTGTAAACTCAACTGGCGCTTGCCCGGTAGTGAGAAATTCAAGAATATCGGAATAATATTCATCGGCTGCTTGAACAAAAAACAACTACGCAACGGGTAGATTGTCCTCCAAGTTTGTAGGTTCCTCCCCTGACTCTAGCCTAGATAAATGGTCAGGTCCTGCATTCAATCTACCTGGTTTCACAATAACCTCAAAATCATACTCCTGGAAGAGCAGTAGCCATCTGCAAATTCTTCCCCCTAACACTAGCTTATTGACCAAGTATTTCAAAGCAGAATGGTCAGTATACATTTTAAAATGTGCGCCCAATAGGTAGTTTCTGAACTTTTGTAGGGCATACACCATATCTAGTCCTTCTCTTTCTGTAGTGGTGTATTTCTTCTCGGCTGTGGATAGCTTTCTGCTGGAGTAAGCAATGGGGTGGTCAATACCTCCTTCTCCCGGTTGTGTCAGCACAACCCCCAATGCTATAGAAGAAGCATCTACATGAACATGAAAGGGTTTTCTCCAGTCTGGGAAAACTAGAATAGGCACAGTGATCATCTTTTCTTTAAGTGTATCCAAGCTCTGTTGGCATTCTTCTGTCCATCGGAATTTCGAATCCTTTTTCAGCAATCTTTCCATAGGTGCAGTGATCTTTGCATAACCCTTGATAAATTTCCTGTAATACCCTGTATGTCCCAATGTAGTGCGCAATTGTTTGACTGAGTTGGGTGCAGGTAAATTAGCAATGATGGCAACCTTCGCAGGATCCATCAGGAGTCCTTGTCTGCATACAATATGACCCAACAAAATACCAAAAGGAGCACAAAAGATACATTTTTTCAAGTTTAGGGAAATCTGATACTGTCTACATTTTTCTAAGATCATGCGCAGGTTCCATATATGGTTCTTTAGTAAACCGAACACAGTCCAGTCATCAAAATAGACTTCTAGAAACTTATGAATGAATTCTTTAAATACAGCAACAATGACTCGAGAGAAGATAGCAGGAGCGTTTTTAAGACCAAAGGGCATTACCGTATACTGGAATGAGCCCCATTCAGTCACAAAAGTGGTCTTATGGCGGTCATCCGGATGGATTCTGATCTGATGGTATCCCGAAAAGCCATCAGTGAAGGAGTAAGCCTCTTGTCCTCCAACATTATCAAGCACCTCGTCTGTAAAGGAAGTTGGAAATGGATCATGCGCTGATGCGTCATTCAGCTTGCGCAAGTCGACACAGATTCTTATTTCTCCTTTTGTCTTCTTCTCTTGTACCACCATAGGACTAATCCAATCACTTTCCTCTACTAGCTCAATAATACCTGCTGCGAGCATTTTATCAATTTCTTCTCTAACCTTTTCTTTATATCGTGGGTTCAACCTGTATGGGCGTTGTTTTACTGGCTTGGCGTCTGCTTTTAGAGGTATGCGCATCACTCCTAAATCTCCTAGGATGCCTTTCATTTCTGTGAACTTGGTAGGAAAGATATCCTGGTAGTCACGTAATAAATCTGAAATATGGCCAACAGTTTCATCATCCCAATAATCTCCTATATAAGCAAACTTGGGTTCGGCTTCTGTACCAATGTTAATCTTTTTGAGCTTGATGTGTTCTGTAATGGCAGGGATATCAAGCTGAGGACCTTTGACTTTGCGCGTCCCTTCTGACTCCAGAATATTGATGTTACGAGGATCATCTTCCTCTTCTCTAGTGGTGAAATTATAGCATTCCAGGGCATGTTCCATCTGGACAACCCAATCTCGTTGGGAATACTCTAGTAATGGACATTGTTCAAATACCTTCTTTTTAATACACTTTAAAGCGTGGTCGATGCTTGGATGTTCTGACTCAAAGCTGAAGGTAAGTTGAAAACTTTCTATCATAAGAGGCCAAGTGATAGTGCCTCTGCGTAATTCTGTTTCAGTATACCAGTTCCTTGGGATTGTATCCAATGTGTGGATGAAGAGGTGAATCCACTCATCCTCCAGAATATCTGACCATTGATGAATACATGCTTCAACGTGTGACCTGGGGTCACTCTGTCCATCATATTTGTGCAACACTTCTGCTGTAGTTCCCTGAAATCTGCGCAGTATCAATCTGCGACAGTCTTGCCATGTGTGAATATTCTCTTTATGCGCACCCCACCAACTTGCGGGTGTAGTGCGCAGTGCTACATCCAATGCTTGTATACGATGCTCATCTGGAATTTGTTGTTCATATGTATGTATGAATTCACTCACTTTAGTTAAACCATCAAAAATTGGAGTGTCAGTCAATTCTGTGCCAGTCCATCGAATGGATTTAGTTATCATGGCGCAACACCTTGCAGAAACCTCATGTAAGCGATTCTGCCAGTTTTCCAATCCTGCTTCTGAATCTGATGTGCACGAACTATCGCATCGCCAGCTGATATGGCCGTCTGCTGTGGGATTGACATAGTCACTATGACTAGCAGTCATCTGATACAAACTTTCCATGTGGCGCACTTCTTCTTCTGCCCGAATGGGTTCAATATACCTTGGTCCTTGAATGGGATCAAGCCGTGCAATGACCCTAATCTGGTCATCCTCAAAGGTCATCTGTCTTTTCTTCAAATTAATGACAGCCAAATTATCAAATACCTAGTCTGCCTAAGGTCTACTATCATCCAGAATTTTGATTACTTCAAAGTCTGCAGAACTTCTTACTCCCTCAATATCAATAGGTACATTGGGTAGTCTGCCCAATGGAGAGACTCGCTTCTGATTCGCAAGTCTTAGCTGGATAGGAGATCTTGTAAGCTGAGGGCTACCCATCTGTTCCCATGTGTGCATGGTGAGAACATTAACTTCTGAGCCCAAGTCTAAAATGACTTCGTCCATTTCAAATGCTCCAATCTGTGCTGTGAGCCTCATTTCTTTTCCAGTTCTAGTATGACTCCCAATCTGGTGAACAACACGCTGCGATGTATTCATCGAAGCAGATTGTTGACACTTATCCAACAGGTGTTGAAGTTCCATAGTTGCTTTTTCATTGTGCAACAACTTTAAGCAGTTTCTCAGGAAAGCATGGACACTGCCTAGTGCATCTTCATCATCAAGCCTTCTAGATGTAGTGGCCTGTTCTTGTACCAGGTTCTCTTGTCTTAGCACTTGCGATCTGGTATCATTATGCGGAATTGCGACAGAACTTGAAGCTCTCGGATCTGAGAAATACTCTTGAGCTTGCTTGAATGCTTCTTTCTGCTTCTGCAGGTCAAGCGGGGCTGATTTAATATTAGCGCGGCGCACCCATTGCGTCGCTTGCTTTCCAGTTCCCAACTCTGGCACACCAGTGGTTGCTCCACTGCGCGTTACTATATTAACTGTAGGATCTGGTTCTCTTTTTTCTGCTCCAATAAGCTGAATATTTTGATTGACCTGTGGCGTCTTTGCTTGCATCTTAGCCATCAACTGAGGGCATTCTTCAATGACATGATCATAAGATTTACAATATCTACAAATGGTTGTAGGATTTTGGCAATCCCTTGCAAAATGACCTTGAGCTCCGCAATTATAACAAGTGATCTGTCCTCTTCCTCGACCAAAATTTGCTGCACGTCCACGACCCCTATAATTTCCTCCTCGGCCGTCATGAGTTTGGTCATACTGTGGACCTGCTGTGGGTCATTGTGCCTCTGACTGTACTCTATAAACATCATGTTTTCTTTCCATCATAAGATCATATGCTCTGCAATTGTTCTCATCATGGCCTACTGATTTACAGAAATTGCAATATAGATTCTTTGGAGTTTGTACGTATTTCTGTAATAAGTGACATTCTTGTGGTCTGTGACCTCTAGTTCTACAGATTTCACACCAAGGCCCTTGTGCCCGTGGTAAAGGGTTAGGTGCTCCAGTTGCAATATACTCTATGAAAACGGGGCAATGGTCCTTTGAATGACCTTGCGCTTTACATTTTTTACACCAAATTTCTTCTTTAACTTCCTTGCCTTTCTTAATATCATGCACTTGCAAGGTTAAGTTTGCTAACTGGTTCTGCAACTGCGCAACATTGTTTCTTGTTCCAGCAATTGGTGAAGATTCTAGTTTCATAGCCATCTCTAGAGCTTGTTCCTGTGTAGTGAGATTATGTTGCATCAAAGGAAGTCTAATGTGTGGAAGTAGCGCAGCAATGAACCATTCCTTATGCTGCTGCGGTGCAAACTCAAAGCTTACTTGATCTATCAAGGCTTTGAACTTCTGGTCAAAGTCCCATACTGACTCTGTAGGTAACTGTTTTATGTCTTTGAGCTCTGTTATACATTGTGATTCTGATTTAGGTTTCTTGAATTCTCTAATCATAGCATTTCTTACATCAGCAAGCATCCTATTCTGTGCTGCTGAGTATTTCATGAACAAATTTAAGGCTCTTTCTCTTAGTGTGGTTGCTAACTTAACCAGTTTAACAACATCATCATTAATTTGCTTAA
The DNA here is from genome assembly GCA_027924585.1 of Larix kaempferi. Lineage (NCBI taxonomy): Eukaryota > Viridiplantae > Streptophyta > Pinopsida > Pinales > Pinaceae > Larix > Larix kaempferi. The sequence continues at coordinate 25,361,979 of BSBM01000445.1, forward strand.
TTGTCCAAATGGCTTCACATAGGAACCAGTGCTACTCAGGGTCTTCTAGCCCTGTTCCTCTAAAAGTTGGTAGCTTCATGTCATCACCCATCCTTCTTGCGCTAGGTTGAGGTGGAGGTGCTGTAGCAGTGCCTCCGGGATGGTTAGACAACGGTGGTGCTGAGGTACTAGAAGTACCGTGCGGGCTACTAGAAGGTGTTACTGCGGGGTTATATTGAGCCCCATCTGGCTTTTGCGGTGTAAAAGGGTGATAAGGGATATGAACACTCCCTTGTCTCTCTATATGGCTCGCTCTAGGAACTTGACTATCTTCTGGGCTAGACTCAAAAGAATGCTGATCAAGGCCTACTTTATACCATTTTACACTACGAGTGCAACCAATAAGTTCAAGATCACTATCAGAATCTGCGGACATTACTTGTCTAAGCTATTCATCGGAAGCTATGCATAGTTTTCCTTTTTCATACAGAAGCATTTTAATCCATAAGTTCAGAGAATTTAAGAACTTACCTCTGTGTGCTCTGAAGAAACTCCTCTCAGCTTCGCTGAAACTCTTTCTCGTATCTACTGCAAACTCGGTGATGAATCCTTCCAGCAGACTATTCAACCAAAAGTCTACTGCGTGGGACACAGAATTATCTACCCGCTTCAAACTGCTGACGAGCTCAGGCGTCCAAGCGACGGGTCGATCAACATGCACAGTGGGTCTAGTATCTGCTAGCTTAGCTACCCACGCATGCAATTCTAGTGCAAATGTGACAAAGAAAATTTCGTGAAGGTCAGTATAAATATGCTTCTGCAACCAGTCTTCTGTCTGAAGCCTAGAGCTTCTATTTTCTCGTTCAGCGAACTCTCTAGCCTTTAAATCAAACCAGTCTTGAATTTCTTTAGCTGTAGGATTCCAGTAGCACATTGCCTTCAAAGTAATAGGGTCAAAGTCGGCAATGGAAGCATTTGTTGGCTCCACAAGTCATAAGGAAACAAAACCATTTGTTGGTTTAAGTAGTATCTCGCACGTCGCCGGAACAACGAGTCTCAAGGCAACGAAACCATTTGTTGGCTGCTTTTTGGACAGACTCGGGTTTTAATGAGGAGCAGCAACAAACCCCCTTGGCGCACTGGCCCTCTCGGCAACGAGCTGCGTAGCAGCTCGAGGTCTCACCCGAAGTGGCTATGGGGGGGCTAAGGAATCAGGCCTCCTTAACCTAGGAAACGTGGAGACTGCGATCTTCTTCCTTTCTTCCTCTAGGATTCCGCAAAGCGGAACGTCTTACTCTTTCGCAGACTTCTCAGTGCAACAGCGTTGAAGCTCTCACTTACCAGCCTAGCTGTGCGGTATCTCCGCTCTAGCGCACGAGGCGATTACCCTCTGCGTCCAAAACTGTACCGTTTCCGGCCCTGCGCCACGGTGCAACAACACACTCCTTAATCGCCGCAGCGATAGCGTTCTACGGATTCCTTCGACACTTAACGATTATAACTACCAAGGAAGCTTCGAGAACTTACTTAACATATTCATAAAGATAACGCAATGCTCATGTATACATAGATAGTGAACTAAAACATGCAATCACACAACACAACATCATAACACAAGAATTAGGTAATTCACCTCCACGGGGAAACCACGTCCAAGGGAAGTGTATCTTCTATTTATCTCAAAGATAGAAATTACAGTCCCGCTGCGCACACAGCTACAACCTTAGATCTTTCCAGGAAACTCCACGCACACAGCTGGGAGCCCTTCTCTCGATCTAGTCTCTTCCTCTACAGAGATTACAATAGTTCAGATGTCAACTCAGACTGTCTGCAACTCAGGGATTAGCTTCACAGCTATCCAGTTCTAACTCTTGTCTTCTAACAACACAATAGAAAACAACCAACAACCAACCAAAACAACCAACAAAAACAACCCTTTTCCCTTATCAATTATACATATATATAGGTGGCCTTGACGGTCGCACCTTTACAAAACTGTGGGCCTTTCCCAGCAGTAATCCCCAAAAACCCTAACCGCGGATGGCGAGTATGGGTGCTGCTTCATCATTCACTGCTCCTTGTCCTTCTCCTTCAATGCTTTGGTCCGTTGCTCTTCCTTGATCAGAGCAACCATAACTTCTGTACTTAGCCTTAATGAGGGTAGCTGAGCCCTCTATTCCATCGCTTCATTTATTGTGGTAGATGAGCTCTCTACTCGGCCACATTCATTCTCCTTTGACGTGTGCGCACGAGCTTCGCGATTTTCGGTCCGTAATCTGCATTGAGCTCATCCATCTGGCACCGTACTGCGCACTGTTTACTTCTGCCCAAAAATTGGTGCTTATTCAAAATTAGCACTTTCCCTTCAATACTTGTGCTTTTTCCTCAAAATTCTCAGCTTTACCATAGCTGCGGCCTAGGCTCCAACACTCCTCCCTTGGCGGAAACATGGTTCCATCTGCTCTTCCTGGATGCCTGGGGTGAGACCTCATCCACTCTGTGGATGTTGCTGGGTGGGCTCAAACCTGCCTGGGCTGGTGCCCAGGGAGATTGTGGGGTGTGTTGACAGTGAGGTGAACCCTTGTCGACTGAGGTCGAGTTGGATTTGGTCAACAAGCACCTGTGCGAACTTCAGAATCCCACACAACCCCAAGGTCGACCGAACATGCCGATCCTCCCGGATGAACTCCATCATGTCATCTAGGATCTCCCGCTCCCGCCATAGCACGATCGGCATCTTGTCAATCACACAATGAAAACTCAATAGACCCTCATCAAATAAATAACCAAATTCCCCCCGGTAAAACCCTATAGCACGATCTAGAACGTGGCTTTAGGGCCCCTTGCCGTGATCTCAAATCACGGCTGTCAGGGCTACAGTCGCGATCGCGAATCACGGATCTCCCGATCCGAGTCGCGGTCTCGGACCACGATTGTAGAGGCTGAACTCTCGATCCCGGACCGCATATTCAGCCTCAGAACTCATGATCCAGGACCGCGTATTCAGCCTCGGAACTCACGATCCCAGACCGCGATTCCACCCTGGAAACTCGCGATCCACGCCCTCGTGGATCGTACATACCCCCCTGGGGACCCACCACCCCCCCCGAACCTAGAAAAAAATTAAAGGTATGAGTTTAACAAAATACCTGCAACTCACGGATTTGAAATCGGTTGGTCGGATCATCCAGAAACACCACCTAAGCTCTGGTCCACTATGATCTCCTATCAAAGTCAACAGTCCAACTGACACTTGTCATGTAGGGCCCACTTAATATTTATAGCCGGTTGACTTTTTCTTGTTTTGGCCATTCTGCATCCACTCGCCCTCGTGGACCGTACAGACCCCCTTGGGGACCCACAACCCCCCCGAACCTAGCAAAAAATTAAAGGTATGAGTTTAACGGAATACCTACCACTCACGGATCTGAAATCGACTGGTCAGATCGTCCAGAAACACCACCTAAGCTTTGGTCCACTATGATCTCCTATGAAAGTCAACAGTCCAATTGACACTTGTCATGTAGGGCCCACTTACTATTTATAGCTGGTTGACTTTTTCTTGTTTCGGCCATTCTGCATCCACACGGAGTCCATTCTCCGAACCATTTCTACCACTGGAATCAGCACGATGAAACCATCATGATGGTCGACTCATTTCCTTATTTTTTTTGCATCGTTTTTTGAGCATTTTTTCCAGACACCTCTCGTTGCCTTGGTTTGCGTGCCACATCGGCTGTAGCCCATTTTTTGATATACTTTATGTCGTCAGATTCATTTTTCTACACTCGTGATGATGCTTGAGATCATTTCTTGCTCTCACCCCCATATTTTTTGGGTATTTTTTTTCCAAAACGCCCCTCGTCGCCTCGGTTTGCATGGCACCTCGGCCGTTATCCGTTTCTGACACTTTTTATTTCACCGGATTCAGTTTTCTGAGCTCGTGATGATGCTTGAGATCATTTATTGCTCTCACCAGGACCAATATCAACATTGTGTCCCGACACCCTGCTGCCTCGTTTTGCGTGCCACATCGACCACCATCGCATTGTTACACATTTTTACATGAGCCATTCACTCCATCAGTACTGCAGTTATAGCATTGTTTTTACACCATTCATCATCCCGCAAGGAGGCCCACTAGTGTTCCCCCCCACCCTTGTTCTTGGTTCTCATTGTTGTTCCTTGATTGAGCACCTCCTCCTTGCCTGGCCATTCCTTTTGTTCGGTATAATTTTATCCCTTTTTCATGCCGGACAAGTCCTTTATGAAAAAGGCACTTAGGGAGTTTCTGTTAAGATCTTTTCTGACTCCTAAAATAATGAAAAGATTGTCGAGCAATCTTGCTTCCTTTCATGCTCGTTAACGTACCTCAAAGGGCGCCTATCTGATATAAGTTTAACCCTTTTCCGGACCGGCTAGAATAATTATGAAAAAGGAATACTCTAGTCACACCGGCTAGAAGAGTTCTTCATTGCATCCTTTTATGTTTTTCTGGGCCTTGGAGACTAACACACGAAAAAGAACCCCCCTAGAGTCTTCTTATTGCTTTCAGACTCTCTAAAATTGAAAGCAATCACGAACATGCACCGTCCTGGGCTTGTACAAATCCACACGACGGTACCATTCCATTATTTCAGAGTCTTCTTATCGCTTTCAGACTCCTTAAAATTGAAAGCCATCACGAGCACGGACTGTCCTGGGCTCGTATAAATCCACACGATAGTACCATTTTGAGCACACTTCTTCTAGCTCCTTAAACCATGAAGAAGTAAGTCCCCACCAGTGCCCCTCGACACTATGATCAATCCTCTCTGCAGCGCCCCCAATAAGGTCGCCTTTGTTCAGAGTATTCTGCAGTCTCCTACCATCTTACACCAACCTGCGTATCACTCATCCCAGTGACCCTCCCTGATGCATCAAAGCTATGATCCCTTTCCCACCAGTCAGTTTCATATGTTGCACGATCATCCCCACCATCATACTCTGAACAAAGGAAGTTTGAGTCCACACACTCTATTTTCCCAGTTATTCCCCACCCCCACAGTCTGTCAGTCCTACCATCAGTACTCTCACACTTCGATTCTCCACCTTGTGCTCCTATCAAGGAAACATCATTGCCTTGCTAGTTGCAGGTCTCCCTATGTCGACGACAACCCAACTATTCCAAAGGATAGACCCAGAGGTCCCTGCGCCTTGGACTCATCACCATCTGTGGTGAGTGCCGACGGACCATTTTGAGAGGATTCATCAGTGCCTCTCTGAATGGTTGTTTCTCACATGCTCGACTTCAACACCTTGATCGCATCGTTGAGAATCGCATAGGATATATATCCCTTCAGTTATTGGTCGAAGACCCCGGATTTCCCTCGACTATAGCACATTGGTGATTCACTTCGGAACACCCAGTTCAATGTTCCCGTGGATGTCCGGGTTGCGTTGGTGATTGTATTCAGAAGCCATCCACTTATATGATTCCTTGAGTACCCATTTCAGCTCTAGTTCAGTGTCCCATTGAGGGTATGACTCCCCGTTACTATGATCCAGCAGCTCATTAGTCCCTCTGGTACCACACTCAGCACCACTATTGATATTCCAGTGTATCAGTTCTTCAGCTTAGACATGGTCAACCCAACAGTATATCCCAGATTTGTGTCCCCTTTGGACCCTTATGATGTACACGGTGGTTTTCTATGTATCTTATAGGTCCCCATTTTTGGACCTCATTGTTATGTTTTATGTATCTTGATACGAGCATGGGTATGCCCACCTCGTCCATAAATTGAGATTCTTCCTCATTCATTATTTGAGGTCATGTATCTTTCAGGTCCCCATTTTTTGGACCTCATTGTTATTGTTATAGATCTTGATACGAGCATGGGAATGCCCGCCTCGTCCATATATTGAGATTATCCCTCATTCATTATTGAGGTCATGTATTTTTCAACTTTTACAGTTTGTTCGGGACCGTTGTTCCGGGCTCTAGTTCGTTTCTTCTCCTCTCCACATCCTAGGAAAACCATAAAAGACCTATGATGTCTATCGGCCATACGATGAGCTCCTGCCCTCACACATCAGGGGGCAATCTGTTAACACCCAAAAAGTGCTCACTACCTCATCTCCCTCATTATATGACTCATTTGTCTATATTTTCTACCATATTTGCCTCCAAAACCTTAAAAAACCATTAAAAATCCTCCAAAAGGCAAAAAAAAACCCATTTCCCCCTCAAAATCATTTAAATTCCTCCAAAAATAGCAAAAACCCTCTAAAAAGGGCCCTAAATTCCCAAAAATCAAATAAAAGGGAATACAAAATACAAAAAAGAGGGAAAAAGGAAGCAAAAACCTTATACAATTGACCTAAACCATATGGTGACCAAAACCATGGGTCAACACTCCACCACTAAAAACCTATAAATAGGTGATGGAGGCTCCCCATTTCATATCCACAATCTTCCCTATCCTCACTCTGCCAAAATCACTCCTGAAACCCTAGCTCACCCTTTTGAGCTAATTTCACATTTGAGTGCCCCTTTGGCCCATATCCAAAACATTTTGGAGAAGGAGAAGGAACCCATCGGAGCTTGGAAGCATCCCTCCTGGACTACTGCAAGAGCTTCACCAACCTCAACACTTGAGGTAAATCTAATACAAAAGAAAATTCTTACCATTTTACTGTCTTTTTATTTATTGTTGATGCACATGCTAGAATAGTTTACTGTTTTATTTACTGTCTTGTTTTTACCATTTTTATTGAACTACTACTAAGGAGTCCCTTCTCCTTAGTAGGTGCTCATTTGCACAAGCTAGGGCGAAAACCCTAGCTACACATTGCGGGTTGTGAAAACGAATGTCACAAATCCATTATTCAAATAGTTCATGCATCCACAATCATTTATAACTAGATAGCCACTTCAACAAGCTATAGCATGATATGATGGGGCGTGCATTTTTCTCAAACCATGAATTATGGTGGGCATTGTCTCAGAGCAATTTTGACAACTTTTTCCATACTTTGTCAATTTCTGAAGTTTCACAAACTTGTGATACTTTTCCAGAATGATGTCAGATTGCAACACTCACACATTCTATGTCATCTCTTCCTATGGTGTCAGTTCTCTCTTTGAGGATCACACCTGTGAGATTTTGGCCTGCCAAAACAGAGATCAATTCATGTATAACCAGAATGGTCAATACCGAAAAATAATAAATCATAAGAAGGGTCGGCTGATCCTTCATTTAGTAGATAATTGTGAACACCAATATCCAATAATTCACCTATATCTAGACTGGTGAACAGAAGAAGGATCAGACGACCCTTCTGGTAGCCTAAAACAAGTATGAAAATAATATTGGGCAGAAGAAGGGTTGGCTGCCCCTTCATTTATGAGGGAATTGTGCAGATATTCAACATACAAAGGATAGGATGCCAATTCATATATGTCTAGAATGGTGAAGACTGGAAAAATACTAAGGACAAGAAGGGTCGGCCGACCCTTCATTTAAGCTGTAAAAAATGCCGAAAAACGACCCCTGGTAAAAACTTGCAGTAAAATCCACACAACAGGTAATTTTCAAAGATGAAAAATAATAAAAGGAAACATAAAAAAATCAACATATTTATTAATTCCGTCGGGTTAAATCTGGGTCGTAATATTAAGACAAATCGACGACTGAGATCTAATCTGTGGAATGCGGAAGATGTGTTGCGTGGGTTTATTTTTTGGAAATATATACAATGTTCCCGCAATCCGCAATTGCTGGTTGCAGGACTACAACTCGAAATAAAAACAAACCTTTTTTTATGCAATCTGCAATCCGCATTGTGGGTTGCAGGTTGCAGAAATGCATGTCACAAATCCATTATTCAAACACTTCCTGCAAGCTATAGCATGATATGATGGTGCGTGCATTTTTCTTAAACCATGAATTATGGCGGGCATTCTCTCAGAGCAGTTTTGACTACTTTTTCCATACTTTGTTAATTTCCAAAGTTTCACAAACTTGTCATTATTTTATGGAATGATGTCAGATAGCACCAGAACACCATCATGTGTCTTTTCGGCCGCATCACACATTCCATGTCATCATAGATTCCATGTCGTCATACATGCCATGTCATCACTTCCTATCGTGTGAGATGTTGGCCTTCCAAAATAGAGATCAATTCATGTATAACCAGAATGGTCAAGACTGGAAAAATATAAATCACAAGAAGGGTCGGTCAAACCTTCGTTTAGTAGATAATTGTGAACACCAATATCTAGGAATTCACCTATATCCAGATTGGTTAACACAAGAAGGATCGGATGACCCTTCTGGCAGTCTAGAACTAGTATGAAAATACTATTGGGCAGAAGAAGGGTCCGACGCCCCTTCATTTATGAGGGAATTGTGCAAATATTCAACCTAGGAAGTATAGGCTGTTAATTCATGTATATAATGAATGGTGAAGACTACAAAACTACTAAGCACAAGAAGGGTTGGTCGACCCTTCATTTAAAAGAGAAATGAAATTGTTTTTAACCTACGAAGGTTGGGACAACAATTTCCCACTACCAACTTCCGCAGAATATGGTAGGGATCAGGACATTACCTATGTTATAACATGTAAACAATATTTATCCCTACTTCCGACTGCCGACAAGATGGATCGACCGTCCCTTCTCTTAGTAGATAATTGTGAACACAATTAAACGACAATTCACCTGTATTCACAATGGTGAACACAAGAAGGATCGAACCACCCTTCCGGTAGTCTAGAACTATTCTGAAAATAATATTGGGAAGAATAAGGGTTGGCCGCCCCTTCATTCATTTATCTCAAGCCTCATTAAAAAATGGGGTGTTGGTTAATGACATTCAACTTCAAATGAAAACAAACCAAAGTTTCTGCAATCTGCATTGAGGGTTGCGGAAATGCATGTCGCAAATCCATTATTCAAATAGTTCCCGCAATCTGCATTGCAGGTTGTGGAAAGGAAGAACACAAACATTTACAATACTCTTCCTGCAATCCGCAATTGTAGGTTGCGAGCATCAAATCCCTGATTATTGGAAAACATTTACAACTGAAAACCAGAATGGTCAATCATGGAAAAATACCAAGGCTAGGCCGTCATTTCATGTATAACTAGAATGGTCAATAATGGAAACCTCCTAAGCACAAGAAGGGTCGGCCGACCCTTCATTTAATAGATAATTGAGAACACCGATATCCAGCAATTTAACTGTATCCAGAATGGTGAGCACAAGAAGGATCGGACGACCCTTCCTGCAGTCTAGAACTATAATGGAAATAATACTGGGCAAATCGCATGAATTGGGGGGACCATCGAAGGAGAGAACTGGAGACACTCTATACTTGGAGACTTGTAATGTTTTACAATCTTTAAGGAATTTCAGTTAGTTTCTATTTTACTTTCTTTTGTTATATGGATCAAATTTCCTTGATTCATTTTGGTTTTTCATACATACATCTACTGACTCTGTTTTGTATTGTTAAATCATAAAACATATAAATCTGTGTGCTTGATTTATCATTCATATGATTTATATGTAGGTTATGCACCAGTCTATTTCTTTCCTTGATTCATATTGTTTCACATTCTACAATCACAGCACAGTCATTATCGTCATAATTCAATTTGTTAATTATCTCATCATTGACAGGACAATCACATTCTTTTTAATCCTTTGACTAAAATAACAAAGGAATCTTTACTCTCGAAAATATGCATCAACTCTATTTGGGAATATTATTTCAGAATTGAAGGGCTCAATACAAAACGAGTATATCTTCGCGATTTCCAACCCTTACTACATTGCCAAAGAAAACATCTAATCCTTTGAATAAAATAACACCGGAATCTTTAGTCTTGAAAATATGCATCAACTCTGCTCGACCATCTTTATTCAAAATTGAAGGGCTCAATACAAAACGAATATCTCTTCACGGGTTCCAACACTTACTACCTTGCCAAAAATTGTCTTTTATACATTGTAAAACCTCTTGGAGTAAAACCCTAACTGCTTCATAACTAAAAATAGAAAATTATAAACTAACTATTACATTCCATTTTTGTCAAAATTTATACAATTTCCAAAATTTCTCAGAATATAACATTTGATGTTTTTCTATTGGTTGTAGCTGCTGACAGGGCTTCTTTCTCGAACAATAGTCTTCAAGTGTGCAAGGTGTACTTCATTTTCCCATATCTCTCCACTGTCTTCCATTGCTCTGTAGAAGGTACCTCATAACTAGTCATCTCCTCGACCAGAACTTTCATCTCTATCTTCTCTACAATGGAAGTTGGAGGAATCTTTTAAGCTATCATGGCCAGCTGGTTTAGAATTTCAAAGTCAAGGGAGATTTTCTTGAGTATAATTTTCCCTGTTAGAACATGAGTCAAACCTTGAAATTGCTCATGGTTCCTCCTGATGTTATATAGTAAATCCTTATAATTGTCCTGGGAAATTAATTCATTATTTTCATCCCAAAAAGAAGGCAGTCCCTTTTGTATTACCTTTTCAAATCCCTTTATGAATGCTTCAACCTGTTCCTTCATCTGTTCTGCACTAGCCTAAATATTCTCAATGTGATAATGTTTTCCAAGGACTCTCCAAGTCCAAGTTATGGCTGTTACCCTGTTTTCGATAGCCATTGCTTTCAGATCACCTTCTGTCAGAGTATTTAAGAAACTTATGGTACCCTGGGCTGTATCTTTTCGTATCTTATCTAAAACTTCTCTCATTGCTTTATAGCGTTGTAAGCTATCATTTGCTATGGCTTCGTTTGTCTTCATAAAATCTAAATAAGGCCTCAATTTTGCAGCCTCATCAATGATAGAATCCTAAATCAAATGCTTTGCACCTTGCAATGCTAGTTGTCCTGTCACTTGGCCTATCATCCTCTGATTCCTTCCTACCAAATCTTTATTGTTTTTGGTCAACTCTTTTATTTCGTTTTCCTTTTTCTGATTTTCCTCTTCTAGTCTTTGTTTTTCTTCTTTTAGTTCTATGATCTCCACCTCTTTCAAGCTAACTTGGGACATAGCTTGAACTATATCATCTGTGCTTCCTTCTTTGTTGACTTGATCTATTCCTTGCTTCTCTTGTGCTGTATTTGCCAATTTGGCCTTTAGATCTTCAATTTCAGTCTTAAGACTCGATCTATCTTTCTCCCAACATTCCTCCTTTTCCTCAAAATTGAGCAATTTAGAAAGACATTCATCCAATTCTCGAGATAAAGTTTCTTTTTCTTGTTCTAACACAGTTAATTCAGAGGCTTGAATTATCCGAGTTTCTAGAATTCTAACCTTTTGCTGAAGTAATTGGATATTCTTTTCTTTCTCAAGTAAAATCTTTTTAATTGCCTCCCCTCTATTTGGTTCATCATTGCTCTTCACCAGGTCATCTTGTAATCTTTTTATTTGGAGCTAATGAGATTTTCTCTCTGTTTTCTCTTGCCTCAACTGGATTTGCAGCCTATTCACTGTTTTCTGTAGTTTTTCTACTGTTAAAGTAGCTTTCATCATATCAGCATAAACCACCTCTCCAGTTTGTCTATGTAGGTGAATTTTATCAGGGAATGTTATCTTCTGCAAATTCAATTTCATTTATGTGACCTTATCATCAGACGATACGGCCAAATTCAAAGTATTTTTGTCTGGATCTCTGCTAGTCATCAGAGTAATTTCTGAATCAACAACATTCCTGACTTCTGGAAACAACTTATGCATTGCTTCTGCTGCTGTTTGTCTGTATTTTCCATATTTTACACATATTTCATCTCTTGAATGAAATTTGCTAGAGTCACCTACAGCTCTTGCCTTGTCAAATTCGTATTCTTGTACTTGAATTCCTGGCCCTTGGTATTTTTCTTTCTTCATTCCCTTTTCTTTATCAGATACAACTACTTCATCTTGCTGGCTTGATTTTAATCTTTTGGCTTCTCTTTCTTCCTCCACCTGCATATCAGTACTTTCATAAAAACTTCTTTTACTTGTTGCTTTAACCTTTCCTGGGGTAGGTACCATCTCAGGTACCAACTCAACTAAAACTTTATCCAAGTTAGAAGGATTAGCGTGTGAAATCCCTGAAACTTCTGTGCATGATTCATATTATAGTAAATTTGCCATCTTCGCCGATCCTTCAACCTCTTGGTGATCAAAGGCTTTATTTTTGTTCTCTTTGCTTCTGTCAGAAATAACACGACAAGGATCATAATTAATAGTTGTCGCTTTCCTAAAAATCAGTGCTTCTAAATGTTTTTGTACAAAAGGGAGAGCATTCTTGTTCTTGATGATAAAATGACCAATTTTTAAAGGGAACTTTATATCTGTAGCTTTCTTGAAATGTAGAAAATGGTCATTTTCTACTGTCAATTTTTGTCTGATAAACTCCAAAGCAAAAAACTCTCGAAGTCAAAAAGGCTGGTTGAATATAGGGCTCCTTAACAAATCCATAAAGCCTGATTACTGTATTTTGCTTCCCTAAAAACGAGTCTCCAATTGCTTTTTTTGGGCTTAATTGCATCAGGGTCTTCATCTCTGATAATACTCTAGGAAAATTTTCTCCAAACATCAATCTGTATACTTCTGATAAAACAAAATTCATAAAATTAAACATACTGTCTTCCACTATTTCTGACAATACAAACTATGGGAAATGTAAATCTTTTCGACTGCTAAACAAGAGCATTTTCATTAGGTGTGTCTGGAATTTGAAATGTCTCAAAGTGTGGAAATTCACTAACTGAGAGTGGATGTTCTGAGCCAAAAATTAATCAAATTTAAGGCAGGGTACTTGACTGTAATCCATTTCTGGTCTACCAACACTTAATCTAAAAAGAAAACTTAACTGGACCTCTGTGACCATGTAATCATCATTAAACCCTAAAAACTGTGAAATGAGTGACAAAACTAACTGTGAATTTTCATCAAAGTGTCAAGTGGATAGGGGGTTCTATCAATGGCAAGGCCAGGTTTCATACAACTGGTCATGAAGGTTTGTTTGGTCTCAGGGGATGACTCTCTGTACTGGCTAACTAGGGCTTCTTTGGAAAAATCTTCCTGGTGGTGGGAGGAAAACAAGGGTACTGCTAGAGCTTTCCTAACGGTAGACACATTTACACGGCAAAGAATTTTCTTTCATGATGAATTCATAATGACTCTTTGACTCTAACAATAATTTACTGCACACCACGAAACGAATTCCGGAAACCCTGAAGGTTGTTCAGGACAGAAATGGATAAAACGGGACTTGTAAACATTGTGCACATCCAAATTTTGTTTATATATACCTTCCAACTTGCTTTTGATTTATGAAACTGAGAATTTAACCATTATGGGGTCACGAATGTCACTATCTCTGTCCACTATGGTTTCTCCTATCCTCATAGTTTCAACGTTCTGACAGACGGTTTCACTACTTCCTTCCATTATGTAAACAATTCTTGTTACTTTCATGAGTTAAGAGGACCTACCAGGCATGGATAGGTTGAATAAACTATGCTCTGTCGCTTTCGAGCAACACAGATATGTTCCAATCCTCCGCCATTCGCAAGACAAAAGTCAATTTTCGACATGCCCTTCTCTTTTATACACCACCAAAGGTGGTTTCGTAATGTGGGATGGTGGTTTTCCTTACCACTTTCTCTAATTGTAGAATGATGTGGAGATGACACGCGTACAACCGTATGGTATTTCGCAACCGCTTAGACCTCCATTACGTCGGGTATGTTGGCGGTGCGGAAAGATTATGGACCGTCGATCTAACCACCCTTTATCAAATAGACGTTGATCTAACCACCCTTTTATCATTCTCCCATGAGGTACGGTGAGCATTTTCCCAAGGCCACCTGAACCAGTTTTCCAACACTTGGTCATTTCCAAGATTTTCTCCAAGGTTGATCCTGAAACCCTATTTTGGCAGACTTATAACTTTCTCCTCAGAAATGATTAAGGAAAACTGAGACCATGACTAGATAGCCACTTCAACAAGCTATAGCATGATATGATGGTGCGTGCATTTTTCTCAAACCATGAATTATGGCGGGCATTCTCTCAGAGCATTTTTTTCTACTTTTTCCATACTTGGTCAATTTCCAAAGTTTCACAAACTTGTCACACTTTTCTAGAATGATGTCAGATTGAGACACTGACTTAATGATAGCACCAGAACACCATCATGTGTCTTTCTAGCCTCATCGCACATTCCATGTCATCAATTCCTATGGTGTCAATTCTCTCTTCGAGGCTCACACGTGTGAGATTTTGGCTTGCCAAAATAGATATCAATTCATGTATAACCAGAATGGTCAAGATTGGAAAAAAAAAATCACAAGAAGGGTCGGCTGACCCTTCGTTTAGTAGATAATTGTGAACACGAATATCTAGAAATTCACCTGTATCCAGACTGGTGAACACAAGAAGGATCGGACGACCCTGCTTGTAGTCTAGAACTAGTATGAAAATAATATTGGATAGAAGAAGGGTCGACTGCCCCTTCATTTACGAGGGAATTGTGCAAATATTCAACCTATGAAGTATAGGGTGTCAATTCATGTATATCCTGAATGGTGAAGACTGCAAAAATACTAACCAAAAGAAGGGTTGGACGACCCTTCATTTAAAAGAGAAAAGAAAAAATATTTAATCTACGAAGGTTGGGACGACAATTCCCCACTACTAACTTCCGCAGTATATGGTAGGGATTGGGATATTGCCTAAGTTATAACATCTAAACAATATTTCTCCGGAATTTTGACTGCCGACAAGAAGGATCAACCACCCCTTCTTTTAGTAGATAATTGAGAACACCAATATCCTACAATTCACCTATATCCAGAATGGTGAACACATGAAGGATTGAACAACCCTTCTTGCAGTCTAGAAATATTATGAAAATACTAGTGGGAAGAAGAAGGATCGACCGACCCTTCATTCATTTATCTCGAGCCTCATTCAAAATGGGGTGTTGGTTAATGAAATTCAACTTGAAATGACTGTCATATTATACAGACACCGATTCATTTGATAATTTGTATATTTTTTACAACTTCAAATTGCCATCATAATTATCATATCGGAACACACCAAAAACCAATTTCAAAAATGGCAATATCAAAAGAAAAAGTATGGTTTTGGAACCTGGATTTGGCACTTTTGGAAACGGATTTGGCTATTTAGGAATCGATTTTGTCACTTTTGGAACCTTGGTTTGGCACTTTCAGAATTGGTTTTGGCACTTTTGGAATCGGTTTTGGCACTTTCGAAACCGGTTTTGGCACTTTCAGAACCGGTTTCATCACTTTTGGAACCTTGATTTGGCACTTTCGGAACCAGTTTTGGCACTTTCAGAACCGGATTTGGCACTTTTGGAACCGGTTTTGGCACTTTTGGAATCAGGATTTGGCACTTTTGGAACCGGATTTTGCTTGATTTTGGGGTTTATAAAGGCTATTTTTGACCCGTGTTCAAAGTGACTTGGACTAGAATAAGTCCAAATTTAATGAAATTGGTGTTTAAGGGTCAAAATGGGGGTATTACATTCCCCTCCCCCTTAGAACAACACCATCCTCGGTGTTCTCAAAACTGAACAAAAATGGGTATGCCTCTTTCATGGCATCCTACAACTCCCATGTAGCCTCATCGAGACCAAGGTGGTTCCATTGCACCTTTACCTGTCCATTAGCTCAGTTCTGGAGCAATGTTACCTTCTTGTTGAGGATGCACATGGGTTCCACTTGGAACTCTCCCTCGGGTTCCACGTGTACCACATTCCAATCAATTATGTGATTAGGATCATGTGCATACTTCTTAATTAAAAAAACATGAAAAAAATTATGAGCTCTCATGTTAGCAAGCAATGCAATCCTATATGCAAATGGTCCTATCCTGTCAAAGACATCGAAGGGTCCACAATAACTTGATGCCATCTTGGCACAACTTCCCAACTTGAGGGCACTTTTCCTTGGCTTTACTCTTAAATAAACATGATCCCCAATTTTAAATTCCTTGCGCACTCTTTTCAAATCTGCATAACTCTTCTACCTGTCCTGAGATGCCTTTAAATTCTGGATGATCTTAACAATTTCTTGCTCCATTTCCTCGAGCATTTCTGGCCCAAGCACTTCCCACTTCCATTCTAGAATGGGCAAAGGCTGCAATAGTCTTGTTGGATGCTGATGCTCTTCCTTGACTTGTTGACACTTTTTACACAAAGCAATGTATTTGGCTATATCCTTTTTCATTCGATGCCAAAAGTATTGCTTTCTCGCTGTTGTTATTGTCTTTTGATATCCTGGATGTCCAGAGTATGACATTGGATGAATTTCATCCATTACCACCTTCTTCAAATCTACACAATTTGGAATGTACATTCTTCTTTTATAAAGAATAATATCATCTTCTCCGAGGTGATACCCTTCACACTTTACATCTAATTTTCCATGTTGCAATTTTTCTTTTACTTGAAGGTAAGTTTCATCGCTATTTTGGGCTTCAAGAACCCTTGTTCTCAAATATGATTTGCAAACACTTAAGGCTACTACATGAATTTTTTTGCTAAGGGCATCTGCAAACTTATTATCTTTCCCTTTTACATGTTTGATTTCAAAATCAAATTCACATAGGAATTCCAACCATCTAGCTTGCATGGAATTTAAGCTCGGTTGATCAAACAAATATTTTAAGCTCATGTGATCGATTTTAATCTCAAATATTCTTCCCAACAAATAATCTCTCCACATTTTGAGAGCATGTACTATGGATGCTAATTCTAAATCATGAGTTGCATAATTATTTTCATGCTATTTTAATTTTCCTGACTCATAGCAAATCACAAAGCCTTCTTGCACAAACACTCCACCCAATCATTCAATGCAAGCATCCATGCACACTACAAAATCTTTCTTTGGATCTGCATTCTTCAAAACAAGAGCACTAGTAAGTAACTTATTCAGCTGTTGAAATCTTTCTTCACATTTTTCGGACCACACAAACTTTACATTCTTCCTCTGCAGTGATGTGATTGTATGGTCAATCTTGGATAATCCCTCAATGAAGCTTCTATAATATCCCGCAAGACCCATAAAAGATCTAACATCTGTAACATTCTTTGTAGTAGACCAATCCATTATGGCTTCAATCTTTTCCGGATCCACTAAAATTCCTTCTTCGAAAATAAGATGACCCAAATATTGTACCCTTCTTTAATAAAATTCACACTTGCTTAGCTCTGCATAAAGCTGGTGCTCTCTAAGAACTTGCAACACCATTCTTAAATGTTCCTCATGCTCTTCTTCATTCCTTGAATAAACAAGAATGTCATTCAAGAACACTAACACAAACTTCTCCAAATTTTTGTTAAAAACACTATTCATGAGGCACATGAATGTGGTGGGTGCATTGGTAAGTCCAAACGGCACCATTGTGAACTCATAAGGACTATATCTTGTCTGGAAAGTCATCTTGCTAATGTCTTCTTCTTTTATTCTCACTTGATGATAGCTGGATCTCAAGTCAATTTTTAAAAACACTTTGGCTTCCTTCATTTGATTGAACAAATCATCAATTATGGGAAATGGGTGCTTATTCTTGAATGTCATTTTATTTAGCTGAATGTATTCAATACACAACCTTAAAGTACCATATTTCTTCTAGAAAATAACACCGGTGCTCCCCAGGGATACACACTTGGTATTTTATACTCATTGTCCATTAATTCTTGTAGCTGCATCTTTAATTCTACCAATTTTGGTGTGCTCATTCTATAAGGATCTTTGGAAACTAGTGCCGCCCCTGGAACACGATCGATTGTAAAATCATTGTCCCTTTTTGGTGGTAGTCCCGACACTTCATTTAGAAACACATCTTTTAACTCTTGTAACAATGGATAATATTCTATCCTTGGGCCTTTTCTCTCTAGGAAATATGATATATGAGATGCATATAATTGAAAACCTTTCTTGTAAACCTTTCCTGTAAAACTTTCTTAACTATAAGGATGAAATCTGCCTTATTGAAAATTGCTTGGGAAATCCTTTTACCGATATCAGCCTCCCTCTTCATCAATACATTCAAGAAAATTTTCATAATAATATACCTTGGATCTATGTCTTTCCAACCAATCCATACCAATAAGGGCATCATAGGATCCTATTGGTAGGACATTTAAATTTACTTTGGTGAGAATTCCATTCAACTCTAGGGGGTATTCCATCACTACTTCACTCACTTTTCTTTTTGTTCCTATTGCTAATTGAACTAACCATGACTTATTGTGCTTCATTTTTCCAAGGGAACAACTTTCAACCACTTTTGGAGAAACATAAATATGAGTAGATCCTTAATCAATCAAAACATAAATAGATTGTTTAGCAATATTACCTTCAACTTCCACTACTGCTAATCAGATGGTCTTCCTGATGATTATCCAACGCTGCATAAATTTGGGGAGTTTCTCTTTCCATATGCTCCACTGTAACTGATGACTCTAAGTTATGCAAACCTTGAGGGTTCTCTCTCTAATGTGGACAGTCCTTAAGCATGTGGTTCTATGCACATACCCAACACTGAAGCGATCCTTTTGGCACTTTTTCTGCTTCTACTGCTGGCTTTACTCCACTCCGTGCTTGCTGACCTTGTTGGAAATTACTTGAGTGATTTTTAAATGGAGGTTTAAATAGTCTTCTCCTTTGGTCAACTCTTCCTTTTGGATTTCCCTTCCATGCTGGATGAACCTTTGAATTTCCTTTTCTCTTCTCATAGCAATGCATCGCCATCCTAATGGCTTCATCAAGAGTTGGTGGGTTAACAAACTCAATCCCATCTCTGAAATTTTGGGGCAGACTTCCAAGGAAGTATTGGATTTTTACTCTTTCCACTTTGATGTAATACACATACCTCAAAAATTCCAAAAACTTATGGACATGTTCTTCCATAGATTTATGTCCCTATATTAGTTCATTGCACTCCTTCCTCTTGTTATCATAATACCTAGCATAGGTATTTCTCCTTGAAATACTTCTTAAATCACTCCCAGTTGATCCTTCTTTCCTTGATTCCTTTTACTTGCATGAGGTGCTCCCACCAAATGAAAGCTCAGCCATTTAGATTGTAAATAAAAATTATGGCCTTTTCATTTCCTATGTAATCATGAATTCTCAAATACTTCTTCATCCTAAGAATCCATGCTTCCACTTCTTGACCTATCTTAATTTCTCCGTCAAATGTGGGAGGCCTTGCCTTTCTAAATTCTCCTTGTGTAATCCTAAATTCTCCTTGTGTAATCCTTTTAAAATCCCTTCTTCTTTCAAACTTGTTGGAAGTACACCTTGGAATGCATTGGGGACCTTGAGATTCGCATGACCTGCTAGAAGAATATCTCGCCAAAGATATCTTACGTTCCCTTCTCAAGGAACAACTTCTTGGATTTGGCGTCCTCTTTCTATTACGACTTCTAGATTGAGTCACTGCACTTCTTCTTTCTTGACAAACCTTGCTTGTATTAAGTCCAAGTTGATCTCTCTACTAAATATCAATAAGGATTTGAAGGATAGCAACATTAATTTGGTTATGCTCTTCTTGAGCCTTGATCAATCTCTATTGCTTTATCCATAAATATTAAGAGGGGGGGTGAATCAGTATTGCTTTTTTAAATTTTGTATAAATAATTAGTATTAAGCATAAGTTAAAATAGTCATAAGCAACATAAATCAGAAAATTATAATTATGGGCAGACATATTTATCATGGAAACCTCAAAAGGAAAACCACCAAAGCTTTCTCATTAATAAACTAATTTTTACAAAAAATAATTTACAAGCACCAACTTGATGGACAACTTAATTTCCAAGATTTTTCTGCCACAACAAAAAGATGCCCCAACACCCCTAGTTTTTTCCTGCTCCAACATACAAGGATGCCACAACACCCTTCTCTTCTCCAACCACTACTGGAAGGAGGCCTCAACCTGCCCTTAGCACCACCCTGCCACCCTTGTTTTGATGAGAATAAGATATGATTTTCAAACTACCGATCTTCTGAAATGTCACTACATCTACTCTTCCTCTTCTGGCCTCTGATCTTCTGATGATTCTCTCTTCTCTACTTTTGATTTTCCTACCACTTCAAAAACCCCCTTCAACACTTCTATCTTTTGGTTTATATAATGGTTCAATAGTCACATGTTTTGAATCATTAAGCCTCTTCATAGCCAATATGTCTCTTCATAAACAATGCACCTCTTCAAAAATAACTTTTTGAAATGATATGTCTCTTTGTAACTCAATTTGTTAATCAACTTGATTGTTAACCTTTTCTATAAAAAAATTTACAAAGCTAACTAAAATTATTTTAGACTCTAATTTTAGCACAAATGCTATAACTATCACTAAATAATAATGGTTCCGATATATATTTCCAATATATATATATATAATGGTTATGATATATATGTAATGGTTCCGATATATAATGGTTTCGAAATGGTTCTAATGTATATATTTTTAAACCTGCATTGTAACTTGGAAAAAATTCTGAATCTCACCAAATTCGACACGTGGTTCTCTAACGTCAGTCAATGCGCACACATTAGATATGGACCGTCGAACATTCATCAACGGTACAAAAAGAGCAGATTTGTAGAGGAAGGAAAACTTCAATACTCCTGCCAAGGTTAGGGTTTCAACAACGAAGAAATTGGAGTATTCAGTTCGAAACCAAACATTGTTGGAAGCTGGAAATGCCATTCCAGATTTGCACGAAATGTGGTGTTGGAAAAGTGGCGGAGAGCCATTCCTTGTGCTTTGCGCGTAGGAGAGATTCACTCGGTACTGAGATCAAAATTTGCAAATCTTTACACTTCAAATCTGCGTGCTTACTATACCTTGAGAGAATCTTCGAGCTTACCTACACCATCATGTATGGCATCTACAAGTTCTCGGAGAGCTGACAATACTGAGAACTTGGATTCATCCCATGTAAACCTGGTAATATAGGAATCCACGGGAGCACTTGCATCAACGACCAGCACACCCGATTCAACACTAGAAGCCTTTTATAACTCCTCGTTGCTCCCAGGAAAGAATTTTCCTTGCTCAGATTGTCACTGACAGCGAGTAGAGAATCCAACGTTCCTATGCGTAGGTACATGTTTTCTGACATATATTTTCATATAGTCGAATTCAGATCGAGATTGAAATGGATATGGAACTATTTAAGATAGTGCTTATACCCTGTTACTCTGTCGTGACAAATCTGTTTCTGCTTGAAACAACTCTGACACATATATCTCAAGAACTGCCAACACACTCTGTTCTGGTCATATTCATGTAACGTTTATTCCTCACCATTACTGAAACATAACTTTGCTCATAAAGATATCTCAAGAACTACCAACATACTTTGTTCTGGCTTGAAACAACTCTGCCATGGCTTGCTTGTACACAAGGTTCCTGAAATGTATTGAAAGTATGCTTGTCAAGTTGTAACAAGTTGCCTGAACATAACCAAAGACTGCCAACATCATTATTGCCATATTGAGACTGCCAACATCAATGCCATCATACTACCATCATAACATATAGTGGATCTTTTCATAACAGAGATATAATATTGTTATCGTAATCATTAGTTATTTTGACATCAAGATCAACAATCTCCCACTTTGGCATTGATGGAAACATTGCTTCTTATCTTTTGTAATAGGGATTCTGTTAAAATTTTCAATTATGTTTTTGTTATTGCATAAGATTTTTGGAATATCTTTCGTACTGGTGTAATTTGTCCCTTGCTCTAAATTCTGATTTTATCCCAGGTTCTTCAAGTCCCGCTCTTTTTGAACATAATTTCTTTCTAATCAGCTCGCCCTATCAGTGTTCCTCCCCCTGGTAGTATTTTGCTCCTTTTGTGACATGGTTACAATATTCCGTTTATCTTAATGAAGAGGGATAACCCCCAGTTTCTTCAAAATGAATCTCTAGGTAGTGGTTTAGTGAAAATGTTTGCAATTTGCTCCTTAGTATCAACATCCTCCAATTTGACAACCTTTTGTGACACTTGATCTCTTAGGAATTGATATTTAATTGGAATGTGCTTTGTCTTGGAGTGCATAACAGGATTTTTGGATATGTTTATGGCACTAGTATTGTCACAGTTGATCACAATTGGGTGCTCATACTTCACAAGTAAATCTTCCAATGTCTGCTTCATCCAAATGACTTGAGTACAACATGATGCAGCAACAATGTACCAAACAATCTCCCAAGTAGAATGTTGCTCCACTGGTGCTCTTCCTGTCATCAACACTTCCTACCCAGTCTGCATCAATAAATGCCCTCAAAGTGAAGTCTTAGATTTTTGTATACCATAAACCATACTCTATAGTACCTTTCAGATATCTGAGGATTCTTTTTACTGCTGTCACATGTGTTTCTTTGGGGGCTGATTGGAATCTAACAACCAATCCTATAACCTACATCACATATGGTCTTGTAGCTATCACATACAGTAAGCTATTGATCATAGATCTATACATGGTATGATCCACTTTCAAATATTCATCATCCTTGCTCAATTGACAACCAGTGACAATAGGGGTACTAATAGGCTTGGAGTCTTCCATCTTAAACCTTTTTAGCATCTCTTTAATATAATTGGTTTGAAAAATGAAGATCCCTTTGTTTGATTGAGAGACTTGTAATCCTAGGAAGAATGTTAGTTCACCCAACATTGACATTTCAAACTCCTTTTTCATTTCAGAGGTAAAGTTTACACTCAGAATATGTAGTTCACTTCCAAATATGATATCATCCACATAGACAACAACAATGATCATATTATTATTTTCAAACTTTATGTAGAGATTACTATCAGTGGCCCCTTTTCTATATCCTTGTTGTTTTAAGTAGTTGTCAATCCTTGAAAACCATTCCCTTGGAGCTTGTTTGAGACCATAGACTTCCTTTTTCAGTTTGCAAACATAGTCTCTATTATCTGATAAGATAAAACCTTCAGGTTGTTCAATATAGACTTCCTCTTCAAGGTTCCCATTCATAAATGCATATTTGACATCCATTTGATATACTTTGAAGTTTTTGTAGCATGTAAATGCCAAGAACCTTTTGATTGCTTCAAGCCTTGCAACAGGGGCAAAAGTTTCTTCAAAGTCAATACCTTCCACTTGAGCATATCCCTTGCATACTGGTCAGGCCTTGTTTCTTATCAATTGACCATCTTCATTGAACTTGTTCTTGAAGACCCATTTGGTCCCAACAACATTCTTACCTTTAGATCTTGGGACAAGTTCCCAAGATTGGTTCTTCTCTATTTGGTTCAACTCATCATTCATATCTTTGATCCAATCATCACTTTTGCTAGCTTCTGGAAATGTTTTAGGCTCCACTAATGAAAGTAGTGCTTGTTCTTGATCATATAATAGCCTTCTTTTTGTTCTAACTCTAGTACTTATGCCACCAATAAATTGAATTTCAAGATGATCTCTTTGAACTTTTCTTGATGGTGGTTTTGTATCATATCTTGGAGAGTCTTCTTTTTCACTTTCTTGTGATTCTTCATCTTCTCTCTTTGGAAAAAATGGCTATCTCCCAAACTAAGCGTTTATGGAAAAAAATTGTCTAACGAAAGTTGCATGTTTTAATGAGTACATAAAATGTCGAGTTCAATCATTTTCTTGGTTTTGACATCTAGGGTCACCTTTTCCTCCTGCAAGCTTTTCAAAATCCCCCAAAAGTGCTCTGGAATAGTGCATTTTGGCCTTCTTTCACACCCCGACTTCACACCTTTTGGAATTTGGACCCAATATTCTAGATTTAATTGTGTTCCTGGTCCATGACCGCACCTTAGCAATTTCGGTTCAAATCGAGCTCCCATTGGGTCTCTAGACACCAATCTTGAAAGTCTCTATTTCAAAATTTTTGCCAAATCAGAGTAGAACGGGCTCGAGCCTCTCACTATTGTTTTTGTGACCTCTGCTAATGGCATCCAAACATCGCAAGTCTCATCCGATTTTGATTTAAACTGTTCTTGATATGGCCGAAACAATTTTCAGGCTCTCTCTCTCTCTCTCTCTCTCTCTATATATATATATATATATATATATATATATATATCTATATATATATATATATATATATATATATATATATATTATCTTGATGTTTTGACCCCGACTCAGTAAAATCCAACTTTTCCAAGTGTTTCCGACTTTTCCAATCGAAAAGAAATCAAAACGCATAAGTGATCCATAACAAGCCATTTTCGACTTCCCAACTCTGACTCCTATCTTCCATACGATGGAAGTTGGAAGTCGGCACTGCAAAACCAATCTCGAAGAACCACCCCCGACCTCCTGAATCCGAATGCTACCTTCCATACATTGGGAGTCGGAAGTCGACACTACGAATCCATTCTCGGTGAACCACCCCCAACCTCTTAATTACGATTGCTACCTTCCATACGTTGTGAGTTGGAAGTCGGAAGTGCACAATGACTCCTAGAACGACTACCCCGACTACTATGTTCTGTACGTCGGGAGTCAGAAATCATAACCACACAACGACTTCCAACAAGACTACCCTGAATTCCTGACTCTGACTACTACCTTCCGTATGTCGGAACCATTAACCTCAACTTCCCACAACCGCGCTAATGTCGATATATTTCACATCTGAAGTCCATTTTTTATGAAATGGGCATCACCGGAAAAATCTTAGTGAAATATACACAATGGTGTGATCATATGCATGAACATTTGAAGATTTTGATTTTTGTCCATTAATTCATCCCATAATTTCACTAAATGTTCACCAACACTTCCTTTTCATTTATGATTTTTTCCTTGTAGGTGTAGATTCCGACCCAAACATCCCAAGTGCTACAACCATTAGCTTTGATACCACTCTGTCACTGTCAAAACTCATAAATTTTCGAAAAATTTAAAATTTTTTAAGATAGCAATAAATGTTATTAATGCAGTCTTTTAACTGTCTGTTTAACTTACTTGGTTGTATGTGTGTATGAAAGATCTTTGTTGTACTTAAATGTTATTATGGTTATCTCTTTTCTGTTAATGATTGTTTTATTGTGTCGTAACCTCCAGGGGAACTTGCCATAGCAGGCTGGGCTTACTTAGCTTTCGAGCTAATGCATCAAACTGTTTTTCTCTTTACAGATCTACAGGTAAGGTGCGGTTGCGACAATTATACCTTTAAAGTGTTATAATCCAATTAGCTGTACCAAAAATCATTCGAATAAAAGGTCTATGCTAACTCAGTTTTCAGGTGTTTGAAGGTAGCATTCTGCATACGAACTTCTCTATTCTTTCTATTATTGAATTTGAAACTTCTAGCGATGATGATAGCTGTATTTTTTAAGTGTCCAAGAATTAAACAACTCTGTGGAATAATTGCCATTGATGATGTTACTGTACTGTAGATGCGCCTCATATTTAGCATAGTAAAAAAAATCTCTTACCTGTTGTCAGCATTAATTAGATATTCTACCATTTACAAGTCTCCTTCTAATCATCTCAGGCTTGTATAAGTTGGACAAGTTATTTTTATATCAATGATTCTAAATTTATAAGCTTATCCTGAGTGAATTGTCTAAATGTTTATAAGAAATCCGAAGTAGTGGAATACTTGTTATGATAATTTGGAAATGTCGTAACAGGTTTTTATCAACCCAAAAGGCGCTTGCATTGCACCCCTATCTTTAATAACTCTTCTAAAGCAATTAATATATATCTTCTTTATGTTACAATACTCCAAGACTGGGTTTAAAACGATGTTTATAATTCAAGTTGTAAGCAAACTATGCATTTGCAACTATCAATATCACCAAGCAATAATTCATATTTTGTTTGGCATCAAGGTGAAGTTCTCATTGAAATGTTAAATGCTAAAAACAATTGCTTGATTAATGGGTCGTAGACAAAGTGATGTTACTCACTATACAACGTTTCATAGCAATGTTCAAATCATGGATTCAATCATATGGTATCACGACCCTATGGAATATCCATATTATCCTTTTTAATTGGCACAATGATGAAGTTATTATCGTAAACAAACTATGTAAGAGTTACCCATTGCATTAGAATTATTAAAAGGATACGTGGCTAATTCTCATCCGAGTATTCATGACATAAGAGGTTGACTAACCCTACTCCTTATCATTTCTTCCCTCGCCTTCGGGCTCGGCCGCTCTGTGGATTTTTCCTTGCCCAAAATTTGTTGAAACCATGGTGATATCTGCTCCCACGTTGTTATAGCTCATTGTGCTTGTCAAATTATAGGGTTCAGGAGTCGTGTTTTTACTTTTTACCAGTTATAGTTTCTTTATGAAAACCCTAGGGTTCTATCCTTTCTGTTACTAGTTTCATACCAGTCACGGCTTCCATTGTTGCATCCCTTTCACTTATTTCTGAAACCACCTTCATTGTGGAATGTATCTTTGAATTAGCCAACTCCTTCTCTGGTGGCCAAGGGTAGGGTTCCCACTTAATCGCTTGTGGCTTCAAGACCAGTCCCTGTGGTTGTTTCTTCATTCAAATTTCTGATGAGCTATTACAGTTGGCTTCGTAGTGTTATTTTCAAAAATAAAATTGAAATATTGTTGTTTCGTTTTGTTGAGAAAATAGACAGGTAACTGGTTTGTTGTTTTTTGTGCTAAGCAGGTATTGAACACTACAGAAGGTGTACAGGACGCAGCTCTCGGCATTTGGCTCCTCCGGGTAAGGCTGGTCCTTACCATGGCATTTTTCTCCTTGGGGTTTTGTTTGGGCGACTAGGGTTTGGTCTTCGAAGGACATGAATCTATGGCTATCGTTGTTCTGTTGAGTCTTTTAAAAGCTTGACCCTGCAAGATCTTGACAGGTTTTATCCCTGTCATAGGATAGAGGCATTATGGCTTCAGCCGACTGTAAATTAATGGTCTTTCTTAGGGTGTTGTAGGGTTATTACAAACGAGTTGTTATGTATTAAAGTGTAGAGAACAAGGCTAGGAGCCTGTTCTGAATATGGGGTTACGACCTCGTGGTTTTACCTTCATTACTGTACTCACGAAGGATTTAGGGTGTACCACCCAGGTTTTATTTAAATTTAACTTAATATAAAAGTTGCCCGTTGAATTGGCTTGTTTAATGGCATTCGTTACTTCGTTGTTCTGTACTATGTTTTTGTTTTTAAAACCACTTCTACAGGAGTTTGTGCACTCGGTTGTCAGTAAAACAATGTATTAACTAGCAAGCAAAGGTTTTATTCCTATGTCTTTCCTGTGTAATTTAAGATTTAGAAGTGACTTGGTACAGTCATTCTGTATAACGAGCTGGTGTATGTTGTGTGCTTTAACTTTCTATAACATGCTTTTGTCAAATGACGAGGCTGCGGCCATAGATGAATTTGTTGTATGGATTTGAATGTTTGCAAAATCGTAACATTCGAAAAGATAGGGTTTAGCTAAATTTTTAACTGTTACAAAATTGTTTTCCTGATTACTAAATCATTAGGAAAAATGGCTCTGTCAGTTTAGGAAATAAGTGAAGGATATAATTGTAAGTTTGCACTCAATTTTTATACAGTTCTGAAGTTTTGATTAAAGTTCTGATGATACATGACAGTTTTGAAGGAAGGATAGTTTCGATCCAAAACGTACCACAGTGATCTTGTTTAGATGTTGAAATCTATGTTTACGATTTTTGTTTTTAAATGTTAATCTATTATTCTGAAATTGTTCCTGTTGATAGCTGAGTTATACAAAAAAATAACAGATGAGCTCGATAGCTAAGTTAAAATACTTTTCTGTAGTTATTTAATTTTTTAAAAACAGTAATTAGATTTATTTCTCTGTTGATGAATTCATAATATAGAACTAGGGTGATAGGATTCATTCCCTGTCACGATATTGTTTAGTTACTAACTCAATTAAACAGATTACTATTCTGTGGGTAATATGGAGTCTACAGAAAATAAGACTAAATAAGTTAAGCTTGACATCGAGCTGAATATAGTTCTGTTGATTCCAAGTTCCTAAAACAATAACTAGTTATTTGTTTGTTAATAAAATCTGTATGATACAGTTCTGGTAAGGTTTAATGCATAATCGTTTTGTTGAAAGATAAAGAATGGTTAATCTTTAGCTAGGGTTTTGTGTTTGATTAAAAAAAAATAATGGATTTAAAACTGATCCATTCTTAACTAGGGTTTACACTCTGACATACATATCCTAACTGTAGCTATAAATGTCCTGCAAATATAATTATAATGCTAACGATAATTACAATAATAAATTAGGTTAAAAATTACAAAATTAACTAATGCTTACAGTATTACTACTGTATGGCATGCATTATAAATACTTTATCTGCAAGATAATAATAATATGAAAGAATGCTGAAACGCAGTAATTCTTATTAAATCTACCACTGGTAATCAAGGATTGCAAACTTCTAATGAATTAAATACTACTCAGACATAATGAAGATAACATAACATACAATCATTTATATTTAATAAACAAACAGAAATAGGTAGCAGAACCTGTTCAAACTGAGGACAACAACAGCAATGGGAGGCTGTTCCTCCCTACCAATTCCTGGAGAGTGCCTAGACAGCACTTCTCAGGACCCCTGAGCTTGCTCTGGTCTCCCTGGCTGGAACTAGGTGCAGCAAAACAATTCACTCAGCTAAACAGCTAAACTGGAACCAAGTTACTGCAGCATCCCTCTCAAACCACTTCCTTACTGTATTTCCCACTTCCTCAATGGGACTCCTGAATAGCATTCACCTGAATGTATTCTCCCTCCAGAACTATTGAACCCCCAGTTCAGTTCATTGAGTACTATTTAAAAGATTGCCTAGATCTTTGTTGGGTTAACTGTCATTAATGAGCCATCTGCTCAGATTCCACTTTCTTGGGGAATCATGACCCCAAAATATAGGGAAGTTGCCACCTGCAACTTAGGAAGTGTTTTGAGGATGCTGCCACTTGTATTTTTCCTTTCCACCTAGTTCTATCCACCAGTTAGACCAGTAACCTCTTTTAACAGCTCTCACATGCTCTTGTCTCCATAATTTATTTATTAATAATAAAATATTCAGAATTACATTCCATTTCTAGTGACTCTGCTGAGTCATCAATTTCTACTAAGCATTAAATTTAACATAATGTCTTAGAAATATGATCAAAATAATTACATTATTTTCACAAAATTGGGGTATGTGACATACACACCCCCTTAAAATGTAACATCGTCCTCGATGTTACTTATTCTTCAGCCTCAGCCACCTCCTCAGCCACCTGCTGGAATAGATTTGGGTATGCTTCCCGCATCTTACTTTCCAGTTCCCAGGTAGCTTCTTCAGGACTAAGGTGCTTCCATTGCACCTTTAGCTGTCCAATGGTGCGGTTCCGCAGAGTAATTTCCCTCCTCCCGAGGATACAATCCGGTTCCACCAGAACTTCCCCTTATGGTTCTACCTGTACAATGTTCTAGTCAATAACATGAGTAGCATCATGAACATACTTTTTCAAAACAGAAATATGAAAAACATTGTGTACTTTTAAATTAGGTGGTAAGGCTAGCTGATAAGCAACTTGACCGATTCTAGATAAAATTTCAAACGGACCACAGTAACGTGGCACTAATTTTGCACAACTTACCAGTCTTAGGGAGCTCTTCTTTGGCCTTACCTTGATGAACACATGTTCACCTACCTGGAACTCTTTAGGAGTTCTTTTCAAATCTGCTTGACTCTTTTGCCGATCCTGGGCAATCTTCAAATTTTCCTGCACTTGTTTCACAATCTGTTCATCTCTTTTAATAAATCAGGACCTAACACTAATCTATCTACTGGATTACTCCAAGAGATAGGAGTGTTACATTTACGTCCATACAGAACTTCAAAAGGACTAAACTTAGCTGACGATTGATAGCTGTTATTGTATGCAAATTCTGCTAAATGTAAATAATCCTCCCACTTACCTGGTTGATCTTTAACATACATTCTTAGCTGATCTTCCAGTACCTGATTAACTCTTTCAGTTTGTCCGTCCGTCTGAGGATGGAAGGAAGTGCTGAAATTCAGTGTGGTGTTTAATCCTTTAAACAAGGATTTCCAAAAATTCCCTGTGAATTTAGGATCCCTGTCTGAAATAATAACTTTTGGGACACCATGTAACCGAAAAATCTGTTTCAGAAATATATCAGCTATGTTTGTAGCCTTGTAAGTGGTTTTAACAGGAATAAAGTGTGCTGATTTACTTAATTTATCTATTACCACCATAATTGAATCATTCTGATGCTGATTTTTGGGTAATCCCGTAATGAAATCTAAGCTGATTATCTCCCATTTCCAACTAGGAATAGGTAAAGGTTGCAATAACCCAGCTGGATGCTGATGTTCTGTTTTTACCTGTTGACAGTCTAAACATCTAGCTATATACTCAGCTGTTTCAGATTTCATATTAGGCCAAAAATAATCTTTTCTCAACATGGTGACAGTTTTCTGGTAGCCTGGATGCCCTGAATAAGGGGTTTTATGAACTTTGTCCAGAATTAACAGTTTAACTTTAGGTACATTTGGAACATACAGCCTGTCCTTAAACAATAAAAATCCCTCTTTGTTTAGGCTATAACCCTTTATTAAACTTTCTGTAGGTTCATCTTTAGCTATAACTTGTAACTTTTGATAAATTTCATCTGATTTTATCCCTTCAGCCAACTGTTCATTCAAATCAGAGGTATAAGTGCTGCTAACTGATACAAAATTCAGCCTTGCATTTTTGCTCAAAGCATCAACCACCTTATTTTCCTTCCCTTTTATGTGCTGAATTTCGAAATCATACTCACTTAAGAAGGCCAACCACCTAGCTTGTCTTGCATTTAAATTAGGCTGATCTAAAAGGTATTTCAGACCCTTATTATCAGTCATTAAAGTAAATTTGTTGCCTATTAAATGGTGTCGCCACATCTTTAAAGCATGGATAACAGCAGCCAGTTCCAAATCATAAGTGGCATAATTCTTTTTGTGAATCTTCAGCTTCCTGGACTCATAGGCAATGACATGTCCATCCTGAGTCAACACTCCGCCTAAACCATCATTAAAAGCGTCGGTGCAGACTACAAAATCCTTATTAGGATATGCTATTCTTAAAATAGGCGCGGTTGTTAATAAAGTCTTCAATTTATTAAAGCTTTCTTCACACTTCATGTTCCAATCGAACTTCTTGCCTTTCTTTTGCAAGGAAGTGATTGGGTTGGCTATTTTTGAAAAGCCTTCAATGAATCTCCGGTAGTAACCAGTAATTCCCATGAAGGACCTAACATCTGTTACGTCTTTTGGTACTGGCCAATCCTCAATTGCCCGGATCTTTTCAGGATCAACTGAAATCCCTTCCCTGGTGACTACATGTCCTAAGTACTGGATTTCATCTTTGAAGAAGTCACATTTACTGAACTTCGCAAAGAGCTGCTGCTCTCGTAGTTCTTGTAAGACTATCCGTAAATGTTCTTTATGCTCCTCTTCATTCTTAGAATAAACTAAAATGTCATCGATGAATACGACCACACATTTATCTAAGTACTTGTGCATTATGTTATTCATCAGGCACATAAAGATGGCTGGGGCATTAGTAAGCCCGAATGGCATTACGACAAATTCGTAATGTCCATATCTCGTTCTGAAAGTTGTTTTAAATATATCCTCTTCTTTAATCCTCACTTGATGATAACCCGATCTCAGGTCTATCTTAGAGAACATCGTAGCTCCACGTAGTTGATCAAACAGATCATCTATGCGAGGTAACGGATATCTGTTTTTAATCGTCATCTTGTTCAATTGACGGTAATCTATGCAAAGTCGCATAGTTCCGTCCTTCTTTTTAACAAAAATTACTAGTGCTCCCCAAGGGGATACGCTGGGTCGAATGTAATTCTTGTCTATTAACTCCTTTAACTGAGTTTTTAATTCATTAAGATCCAAAATATTCATACGATACGGAGCCTTTGAACTGGGTACGGCACCTGGTACCAGCTCGATTGTAAAATCCAGCTCTCTCTTGGGAGGTAATTCTGGGATTTCCTCAAGAAAAACATCAATAAATTCATTTACTATCGGGATATCCTCTACTGTTATCTTGCTGCTTTCAGACTTATCTGTCTCATCTGTAATAGTTACAGCATAGGCTTTGCACCGTTTTCTGACTGCCCTTTTAAGTTGTAAAGCAGAAATCTGCCTGACTACTGTTTTCCTAGGAATACCCCTAACAGTTATGGGCTGTCCATTACTGTCTACACACCTAAAAGTTTTGTCAAAATAGTTTAAAACTACCTTATGCTGTTCTAACCAGTCCATACCAATAAGCATGTCATACGAGCCAAGTGGCAGAATATTTAATTGAACAGTAGTTTGAAAGTCATTCATATCTAAAGTACATTCTTTAACATAGCAATTTACCTTCCTTTTTGCCCCAGTGGCTAGTTGTACTGACCAAGAGTTATCAAATCTTTCAACAGTCAGATTACATTTTTCTACTATATGTGGTGAAATATAACTAAGGCTAGCACCCGAATCTATTAAAATAGTTACAGGGGTTTTGTTAATCATACCTCCTACTTCCACCATGGAAGTTTGATAGTCAGCTTGGCGGTTCTCCAGCGCTGCGTTGATTCGGGGCATAGTCCCTGCAAAGTCTCCAACAGTCATTTCATCTTGTATAGTATGAATATTGCTGATTGTTTTCTTTCGATTTGGGAAAACTGAAGCATAATGTGGGCCATTACACTCCCAGCACTTAACAGGCTCCTTCCTTTCAAAATTCTTAGTGTAATTTCCGTGATTGTTAGAAGTCTCTTTGCTGCCCTTGAAATTGTTGGAATGATTAGCAGCTCCATTTTTGTTTCCCTGGAAGCTTTTACCATTAAAATGGTTTCCATTCTTGTTATTCTTGAAATTTTTCAGGGGTATAAACTCCTTTTTCCTGTACTCAGGCTGATTGCTGTTCTTTTTAGCTTTCCAGCTGGCTATCTCTTCTTTCTTTTTATTCTGTTCATAACAGAAATTACCCTTTCGCATAGCCTCTTCCAGCGTTTTGGGGTTATCATATTCAATTCTTTCCTTGATATGATAGGGCAGGCATCTAAGAAACCGATGTATTTTTGGTTTCTCTTCGAGAAAATACGGCACATACCTTAACAGACTCAAGAATTTACTGTTTAAGTCCTTCATAGTCATAGATCCTAGCTTCAGTTCATAAAATTCCTTGGCCCTTTCTTCATAGTATTGTTCAGACAAGAATTTCTTTTTGAAGTACCTTTTAAAAGTACTCCAATTGACTTCTTTTTCTTTGATCCCCTTGACCCTTTTCAGGTCTTGCCACCATATGTCTGCCTTTCCAGAAAGGTTGTAGATGGCCATTCGTGCCTTCAGCTAATTTGAATAGTTGTAAATCTGGAAATATTTTCTCATCCCGGATAACCAGGATTCTGCCTCTTCTCCTGTCTCAGATTCTCCATTGAAAGTTGGGGGTTTTATTTTCTTAAACTCCCCAGAAATCTCTTCATAAGGTCTGTACTTTTTCTTTCTGTTATGCAACTCAGCTTCACTGCTGTCACTAGTAGTGAGATAGCTGTGTTGTTCCCTTCTTTTGTCAGATGATGAACTGCTGTCAGATTTAGCTGGTTTCATCCTTTTAGATCCTCTTTGATGACTAGCTTCTTCTGAGTCAGCTCTTTTGCTTCTTCCTTCTGTCTGAAATTTTTCTATCAATAATTGATTTAGCTGCTCTTGAGTTTTCAGAATTCTTTCGTTATCTTTCTTGATTGTTTCTATTTCTGTCTTTAAACCTTTTATGGTCTGCATCAGTTCCGAGGAGTGAGCAATTACCTCCTCTGTCACAGGTTCTCTCGACATCTGTCTTGTCGCAGTGTTTGGAGATTCCTCCTCAGCATATTCTCCTAGCTTTTCCATACCTGCCTGTTAGATTCAGAAAAAGGAAAATTTTCTGCTCTGTTTTTATAAAACAGAAAATACAAGTTAGTACATGATATTTATATATATAAATTTTTCTTTTCATTGGCACTGTTCTGCAGAAACTAGTGGAGCCATATCCAAGCCTAGTGTATGAACCATGCTCTGATACCACATGTCAAAACTCATAAATTTTTGAAAAATTTAAAATTTTTTAAGATAGCAATAAATGTTATTTAATGCAGTCTTTTAACTGTCTGTTTAACTTACTTGGTTGTATGTGTGTATGAAAGATATTTGTTGTACTTAAATGTTATTATGGTTATCTCTTTTTTGTTAATGATTGTTTTATTGTGTCGTAACCTCCAGGGGAACTTACCATAGCAGGCTAGGCTTACTTAGCTTTCGAGCTAATGCATCAAACTGTTTTTCTCTTTACAGATCTACAGGTAAGGTGCGGTTGCGAGAATTATACCTTTAAAGTGTTATAATCCAATTAGCTGTACCAAAAATCATTTGAATAAAAGGTCTATGCTAACTCAGTTTTTAAGTGTTTGAAGGTAGCATTCTGCATACGAACTTCTCTATTCTTTCTATTATTGAATTTGAAACTTCTAGCGATGATGATAGCTGTATTTTTTAAGTGTCCAAGAATTAAACAACTCTGTGGAATAATTGCCATTGATGATGTTACTGTATTGCAGATGCGCCTCATATTTAGCATAGTAAAAAAAATCTCTTACCTGTTGTCAGCATTAATTAGATATTCTACCATTTACAAGTCTCCTTCTAATCATCTCAGGCTTGTATAAGTTGGACAAGTTATTTTTATATCAATGATTCTAAATTTATAAGCTTATCCTGAGTGAATTGTCTAAATGTTTATAAGAAATCCGAAGTAGTGGAATACTTGTTATGATAATTTGGAAATGTCGTAACAGGTTTTTATCAACCCAAAAGGCGCTTGCATTGCACCCCTATCTTTATTAACTCTTCTAAAGCAATTAATATATATCTTCTTTATGTTACAATACTCCAAGACTGGGTTTAAAACGATGTTTATAATTCAAGTTGTAAGCAAACTATGCATTTGCAACTATCAATATCACCAAGCAATAATTCATATTACTCTTACTATGATTTTGTTTGGCATCAAGGTGAAGTTCTCATTGAAATGTTAAATGCTAAAAACAATTGCTTGATTAATGGGTCGTAGACAAAGTCATGTTACTCACTATACAATGTTTGATAGCAATGTTCAAATCATGGATTCAATCATATGGTATCACAACACTATGGAATATCCATATTATCCTTTTTAATTGGCACAATGATGAAGTTATCATCGTAAACAAACTATGTAAGAGTTACCCATTGCATGAGAATTATTAAAAGGATACGTGGCTAATTCTCATCCGAGTATTCATGACATAAGAGGTTGACTAACCCTACTCCTTATCATTTCTTCCCTCGCCTTCGGGCTCGGCCGCTTTGTGGATTTTTCCCTACCCAAAATTTGCTGAAACCATGGTGATATCTGCTCCCACGTTGTTATAGCTCGTTGTGCTTGTCAAATTATAGGGTTCAGGAGTCGTGTTTTTACTTTTTACCATTTATAGTTTCTTTATGAAAACCCTAGGGTTCTATCCTTTCTGTTACTAGTTTCATACCAGTCACGGCTTCCATTGTTGCATCCCTTTCACTTATTTCTGAAACCACCTTCATCGTGGAATGTATCTTTGAATTCGCCAACTCCTTCTCTGGTTGCCCAGGGTAGGGTTCCCACTTAATCGCTTGTGGCTTCAAGACTAGTCCCTGTGGTTGTTTCTTCATTCAAATTTCTGGTGAGCTATTACAGTTGGCTTTGTAGTGTTATTTTCAAAAATAAAATTGAAAGATTTTTGTTTCGTTTTGTTGAGAAAATAGACAGGTAACTGGTTTGTTGTTTTCTGTGCTAAGAAGGTATTGAACACTCCAGAAGGTGTACAGGACACAGCTCTCGGCATTTGGCTCCTCCGGGTAAGCCTGGTCCTTACCATGGCATTTTTCTCCTTGGGGTTTTGTTTGGGCGACTAGGGTTTGGTCTTCGAAGGACATGAATCTATGGCTATCGTCATTCTGTTGAGTCTTTTAAAAGCTTGACCCTGCAAGATCTTGACAAGTTTTATCCCTGTCATAGGATAGAGGCATTATGGCTTCAGCCGACTATAAATTAATGGTCTCTCTTAGGGTGTTGTAGGGTTCTTACAAACGAGTTGTTATGTATTAAAGTGTAGAGAACAAGGCTAGGAACCTGTTCTGAATATGGGGTTACGACCTCGTGGTTTTACCTTCATTACTGTACTCACGAAGGATTTAGGGTGTACCACCTAGGTTTTATTTAAATTTAACTTAATATAAAAGTTGCCCGTTGAATTGGCTTGTTTAATGGCATTCGTTACTTCGTTGTTCTGTACTATGTTTTTGTTTTTAAAACCACTTCTACAGGAGTTTGTGCACTCGGCTGTCAGTAAAACAATGTATTAACTAACAAGCAAAGGTTTTATTCCTACGTCTTTCCTGTGTAATTTAAGATTTAGAAGTGACTTGGTATAGTCATTCTGTATAACGAGCTGGTGTATGTTGTGTGCTTTAACTTTCTATAACATGCTTTTGTCAAATGACGAGGCTGCAGCCATAGATGAATTTGTTGTATGGATTTGAATGTTTGCAAAATCGTAACATTCGAAAAGATAGGGTTTAGTAAATTTTTAACTGTTACAAAATTGTTTTCCTGATTACTAAGTCATTAGGAAAGATGGCTCTGTCAGTTTAGGAAATAGGTGAAGGATATAATTGTAAGTTTGCACTCAATTTTTATACAGTTCTGAAGTTTTGATTAAAGTTCTGATGATACATGACAGTTTTGAAGGAAGGATAGTTTCGATCCAAAACGTACGACAGTGATCTTGTTTTGATGTTGAAATCTATGTTTACGATTTTTGTTTTTAAATGTTAATCTATTATTCTGAAATTGTTCCTGTTGGTAGCTGAGTTATACAAAAAAATAACAGATGAGCTCGATAGCTGAGTTAAAATACTTTTCTGTAGTTATTTTTTTTTTTTTAAATAGTAATTAGATTTATTTCTCTGTTGATGAATTCGTAATATAGAACTAGGGTGATAGGATTCATTCCCTGTCACGATATTGTTTAGTTACTAACTCAGTTAAACAGATTACTATTCTGTGGGTAATATGGAGGCTACAGAAAATAAGACTAAATAAGTTAAGCTTGACATCGAGCTGAATATAGTTATGTTGATTCCAAGTTCCTAAAACAATAACTAGTTATTTGTCTGTTAATAAAATCTGTATGATACAGTTCTGGTAAGGTTTAATGCATAATCGTTTTGTTGAAAGATAAAGAATGGTTAATCTTTAGCTAGGGTTTTGTGTTTGAATAAAAAAAATAATGGATTTAAAACTGATCCATTCTTAACTAGGGTTTACACTCTGACATACATATCCTAACTGTAGCTATAAATGTCCTGCAAATATAATTATAATGCTAACGATAATTACAATAATAAATTAGGTTAAAAATTACAAAATTAACTAATGCTTACAGTATTACTACTGTATGGCATGCATTATAAATACTTTATCTGCAAGATAATAATAATATGAAAGAATGCTGAAACGCAGTAATTCTTATTAAATCTACCACTGGTAATCAAGGATTGCAAACTTCTAATGAATTAAATACTACTCAGACATAATGAAGATAACATAACATACAATCATTTATCTTTAATAAACAAACAGAAATAGGTAGCAGAACCTGTTCAAACTGAGGACAACAACAACAATGGGAGGCTGTTCCTCCCTACCAATTCCTGGAGAGTGCCCAGATAGCACTTCTCAGGACCCCCGAGCTTGCTCTGGTCTCCCTGGCTGGAACTAGGTGCAGCAAAACAATTCACTTAGCTAAACAACTAAACTGGAACCAAGTTACTGCAGCATCCCTCTCAAACCACTTCCTTACTGTATTTCCCACTTCCTCAATGGGACTCCTGAATAGCATTCACCTGAATGTATTCTCCCTCCAGAACTATTGAACCCCCAGCTCAGTTCATTGAGTACTATTTAAAAGATTGCCTAGGTCTTTGTTGGGTTAACTGTCATTAATGAGCCACCTGCTCAGATTCCACTTTCTTGGGGAATCATGACCCCAAAATATAGGGAAGTTGCCACCTGCAACTTAGGAAGTGTTTTGAGGATGTTGCCACTTGTCGTTTGCCTTTCCACCTAGTTCCATCCACCAGTTAGACCAGTAACCTCTTTTAACAGCTCTCCCATGCTGTTGTCTCCATAATTTATTTATTAATAATAAAATATTCAGAATTACATTCCATTTCTAGTGACTCTGCTGAGTCATCAATTTCTACTAAGCATTAAATTTAACATAATGTCTTAGAAATATGATAAAAATAATTACATTATTTTCACAAAATTGGGGTATGTGATAGTCACGTCCCCTCCCTTCAATACGACCAGCGGAGGGAACATGAAGGATATACGGGGTGCTAAAATTCACCTCTGTGGCAATATTATCGAATTCAATAATATCTAAATGCGTGTGCAGATGCATAATAACTTACATAGCAGAATTAAACTCTACAATGCACACACATCATGCATATACCAACAAGCTCATTGCAGGCATAACATTAAAATCATGCGTAGAAATAAAATCATTTTATGCTATTTAAAGGAACTCAATTTCAACAGTTCAAATTGGATCATTTCATTCAATTTGACATAAACAAATAGTCACTCATAATACATAAATTTGACATAATTAAAAAAAACAGTGAACACTTATCTTTTAATTGAAAGTGTCCAAGCAACTGGCAATTGAAGAGAAACGTTCCACCCAACCGTAGGTCTCTGTCTAGACTATATTAATTCAACTGAGAGACCACTGCCCGAGCTGGGCTATGTATCCACTAAGGAGGAACTACTCAATCTTACTCACAACCATAGGCACAATTACTCATGCTAAGCCGACACATAGTTGGGTTTTTCAAACATGCAGGGAGATAGGGAAGGAGAATGCTAAGCCAGCAAGCTCAACCATAGAGCTACAGGCATCCCAATTGATCTCAATTAGCCTTGGCACCCACAATACCTATGACACCCAACACAAGGAAGGTCCCTTTCTCTTCTACACGGTCCCTTAGGCGCCCCTTCCCTCCAGTGATCTTCATGATGGGCATAGAAAGGTCCAAGCTGCAAAAAATTCAGAGATTTCTTCCTTCATTGAGTTTATCAAGCAATTCCGACCTCTGATCTCTCTCCCAATTCAACCCACTCTTGGATTTTTCTGAATTCTGGCCACGTTCCTCTCAATCACGAAATTCAACTTCTAGGCTTCCAAATCCGAGTCTTCCTATGGATTTTTGGGCCTTTGACACTCTCAAATTCACCCCAAGGTTTATGTACATGGATTCCCCATTGGATTTCATTGCTCACATAAACTTTTGGCCATTTTTGACACTCTAAATCGTGGCTTCTTTCCTGGTTGCAATTTATGCATCTTTTCACTGCTAGGGATGCATAATAGCTGAGAATTGATGTTTGATTGTTCAACAATGGAATGGGGATGATGGGAAACAAATTCCCATCAGAAAACTAACTTTTGGGTCAAGTAAAATGATGCCATACCCAAGCATACGAATTTCTGAGTTTGTCCATGCTACATTAAATTCATGGGTTGATTTCTCAACTGCCTCCTTACAACATAATTAAATGCCAACATAACTAGTCAAGATGGGTTCTCAAGCTGAGATTTGGAAACAAATGATTCAATCCCCCAACCCCTCACCTCTCCCTAGTGGATACATACAACCCCCTCATTTTTAGTTGCTTCCATAGCCATCTCTTGGGATTTTATTTGCATTATAACTATATACATGTTTTTACAAATTAACATGGTTTAATAGCACATGGTTCACAAACTATAAAATACTTGCCTTTTAAAGATAAGCATTCACTAGTCAGGTCTTGGCCTTGAGCTCCATGATAGGAATTCATACATAGTGTATGTACAATATTTACATATGAAGCCAATACATCCTAAGGGTCAAAATTGGGGTATTACATCTCCCTCCCCCTTAGAAAAACACCATCCTCGGTGTTCTCAAAACTGAACAAAAATGGGCATGCCTCTTTTATGGAATCCTCCAACTCCCATGTAGCCTCATTGGGACCAAGGTGCTTCCATTGCATCTTTACCTGTCCATTGGCTCAGTTCCAGAGCAATGTTACCTTCTTCTCGAGGATGTGCATGGGTTCCACTTGGAACTCTCCCTTAGGTTCCACTTGTATCACATTCCAATCAATTATGTGATTAGGATCATGCACATACTTTTTAAGCAAATAAACATGAAAAACATTATGTGCTCTCATGTTAGTAGGAAATGAAATCCTATATGCAACTGGTCCTATCCTATCAAAGACTTCGAAGGGTCCACAATATCTCGGTTTTAGCTTGGCACGACTTCCCAACTTTAGGGCACTTTCCCTTGGATTTACTCTTAAAGAAAAATGATCCCCAATTTTAAATTCATTGTGCACACTTTTCAAATCTGTATAACTCTTCTTCCTGTCCTGGGCTGCCTTTAAATTTTGCCCGATCTTAACAATTTCTTGCTCCATTTCCTTGAACATTTTTGGCCCAACCACTACCATGTTCACTGGACTATCCCAATTCACTGGAGTTCTGCATCCCTTTCCATACAACACCTCAAATGGGCTCATTCCGAATTATGCTTGATGTCCATTATTGTATGCAAATTCTACCAAGTGTAGGTAATCCTCCCACTTGAATGGTTTATCCATCACATACATTCTCAACATATCCTCAAGAACTTGATTCACTCTCTCAATTTGACCATTTGTTTGAGGATGATACACTGTACTAAAAATCAGTTGAGTTCCCAATTCCTGAAATAATCATTTCCAAAAATTGGATGTGAACTTTGCATCTCGATCGAAAACTATTGCTTTGGGTAATCCATGCAATTTGAATATTTCCTTCATAACGATGTTTTCTATGTCACTTGTTTTATGAGTGGACTTACTGGAATAAGATGATCTACCTTTGAAAGCTTGTCGACCACAACCATAATTGAATCATGCTTCCTCACTGTCATTGGAAAACCTGTTATAAAGTCCATGGAGATTACTTCCCACTTCCATTCTCGAATGGGAAAAGGCTGCAACAATCCTCCTGGATGTCGATTCTCCACCTTGACTTATTGGCACTTTTGACATCGAGCAATATATTCTGCTATATCCTTTTTCATTCCATGGCAAAATTATTTCTTTATCGCTGTTGTTATTGTCTTTTGATATCGTGGATGTCTAGAGTATGGAATTTGATGAATTTCATCCATTACCACCTTCTTCAAATCTGCATAATTTGGAATGTACAGTCTGCCTTTATAATGAATAATATCATCTTCTCCGAGTTGATACCCTTCACACTTTTCATCTGATTTTTCCTGCTGCAATTTTCTTTTTCCTGAAGGTAAGTTTTGTCACTATTTTGGGCTTCAAGAACCCTTATTCTCAAATCTAATTTGCAAACGCTTAAGGCTACTACATGAAATTTTCTGCTAAGTGCGTCTGCAACCTTATTCTCTTTCCTTTTTACATGTTTGATGTCAAAATCAAACTCACATAGGAATTCCATCCATCTAGCTTTCTTGGCATTTAAGCTTGGTTGTTCAAACAAATATTTGAAGCTCATGTGATCGGTTCTAAGCTCAAATATTCTTCCCAACAAATAATGTCTCCACATTTTGAGAGCATGTACTATGACTGCTATTTCTAAATCATGAGTTGAATAATTTTTTTCATGCTCTTTTAATTTTCTTGACTCATAGCAAATCATAAAGCCTTCTTGCACAAACACTCCACTGCAATCATTCAATGCAAGCATCCATGCAAACTACAAAATATTTCTTTGGATCTGCAATCTTCAAAACATGAGCATTAGTAAGTAACTTCTTCATTTGTTGAAAGTTTTCTTCACATTTTTCGGACCATACAAAATTTGCATTCTTCCTTTGCAGTGATGTGATTGGATGAGCGACCTTGGAGAATCCCTCAATGAACCTTATATAGTATCCTGTAAGAACCATAAAATATCTATCATCTCTAACATTTTTTGGAGTAAACCATTCCTTTATGGATTCAATCTTTTCCGGATCCACTTAAATTCCTTCTTTTGAAGTAAGACGACCCAAATATTGTATGCTTCTTTGATAAAAATCACACTTTCTTAGCTTTGCATAAAGTTGGTGCTCTCTAAGAACTTGCTACACCATTCTTAAATGTTCCTCATGATCTTCTTCATTCCTTGAATAAACAAGAATGTCATTCAAGAACACTACACAAACTTGTCCAAATATTTCCTAAAAACACTATTCATGAGGAACATGAATGTGGCGGGTGCATTGGTAAGTCCAAACAGCACCATTGTGAACTCATAATGACCATATCTTGTCTGGAAAGTTGTCTTGTGAATGTCTTCTTCTTTTATTCTCACTTGATGATAGTTAGATATCAAGTTAATTTTTGAAAATACTTTGGCTTCCTTAATTTGATCAAACAAATCATCAATCATGGGCGATGGGTACTTATTCTTGACTGTCACTTTATTTAGTTTCCTGTAATTGATACACAACCTTAAAGTACCATGTTTCTTCTTAACAAATAACATTGGTGCCCCCCAAGGAGATACACTTGGTAATATATACTTATTGTCCATTAATTCTTGTAGCTGGATCTTTAATTCTACCAATTCTGGCATGCTCATTCTATAAGGAGCTTTGGAAACTGACACTGCCCCTGGAACAAGATCGATTGTAAAATCAATGTCCCTTTTTGGTGGCAGTCCCAGTACTTCATCTGAAAACACATATTTGAAATCTTGTAACAACGGATAATCTTCTATCCTTGGGCATTTTCTCTCTAGGGAATCCAATATATGGGCTACATATAATTGACAACCTTTCTTGTAAAACTTTCTTAACTATAAGGTTGAAATCTTCCTTACCGAAAATTGCTTGGGAATTCCTTTTACCAATCTCAACCTTCCCTCTTCATCAATGCATTCAAGAAATTTTTCATAACAATCTACTTTGGATCTATGTATTTCCAACAAATCCATACCAATAAGGGCATCACAGGATCCTAATGGTAGTTCATTTAAATTTACCTTGGTGAGAATTCCATTCAACTCTAGGGGGCATTCCATCACTACTTCACTCACTTTTCTTTTTATTCTTGTGGCTAATTGAACTAACCACGACTTATTATGCTTCATTTTTCCAAGGGAAGAACTTTCAGCCACTTTTGGAGAAACATAACCATGAGTAGATCTTGGATCAATCAAAGAATAAATAGATTGCTTAGAAATATTACCTTCAATTTCCACTACTGCTAATTGATGGTCTTCCTGATGATTATCCAACGCTACATAAATTTGGGGAGTTTCTCTTGCCATATCCTCCATTGTAACTAGTGATTCTAATTTATGCAATCCTCAAGGGTTCTCTCTCCGATGTGGACAATCCTTAAGAATGTGGTTCTCTCCACATCCC
Organism: Larix kaempferi; assembly: GCA_027924585.1. Classification (NCBI taxonomy): domain Eukaryota; kingdom Viridiplantae; phylum Streptophyta; class Pinopsida; order Pinales; family Pinaceae; genus Larix; species Larix kaempferi. Next base: position 25,405,607 of record BSBM01000445.1, read on the forward strand.
CAACACTGAAGCGGTCCTTTTGGCCCTTTTTCTGGTGCTACTACTGGCTTAATTCTACTTCGTGCTTGCTGACCTTGTTGGAATTTTCTTGGCTGATTTTTAAATGGAGGTTTAAATCCACTTCTCCTTTGGTCAAATATTCATTTTGGATTTCCCTTCCATGCTGGATGAACCTCTATTTTTCCTTTTCTCTTCTTATAGCAATGCATCTCCATCCTAATGGCTACATCAAGAGTTGGTGGGTTAACAAACTCAATCCTGTCTCTGAAATTTTGGGGCAGACTTCCAAGGAAGAATTGGATTTTTACTCTTTCCTCTTTGATGTAATCCACATACCTCAACAATTCCAAAAACTTATGGACATGCTCTTCCATATATTTATGTCCCAATTTTAGTTCATTGAACTCCTTCCTCTTGTTATCATAATACCTAGCAGATAGGTATTTGTCCTTGAAATACTTCTTAAATCGCTCCTAGCTGATCCTTCTTTCCTTGATTCCTTTTACTTGCATGAGGTGCTCCCACCAAATTGAAGCTCGACCATTTAGTTTATAAGTATAAATTCTGGCCTTTTCATTTCCTGTGTAATCTTGAATTCTAAAATACTTTTTCATCCCAAGAAGCCATTCTTCCGCTTCTTGACCTATCTTACTTTCTCCATCAAATGTGGGAGGCCTTGCCTTTCTAAATTCTCCTTGTGGAATTCTTTTAAAATCCCTTCATCTTTCAAACATGTTGGAAGTACACCTTGGAATTCTTTGGGAACCTTGAGAATCACATGACCTGCTAGAGGAAGATCTCGGTGAAGATATCTTATGTTCCATTCTCAAGGAACAACTTCTTGGACTTGGCGTCCTCTTTCTATTACGAATTCTGGAGTGACTCCCTGCACTTCTTCTTTCTTGACCAAAATTTATTGCATTAGATACAAGATGATATCTTTGTTGAATATCAGTAAGGATTTGAAGGATAGAAACATTAATATGGTTTTGCTCCTCTTGAGGCTTAATCATTCTCTCATTGTCAACCAAATTTTGAGGAGTGATCTGCTCCTTTCTCCCATTGGACTCTATCTCAGCATTTCCAACTTGCATATTTTATCCTAAGACATCCTCATCATGTTCATAGGGGTAATGGGTATCATTCATGGTCACTATTTTCCTTTGGGGTTTCTTTCCATCTGCCTGCTGCCCTCTGCTACAACTGTTCAAATCTTATCACTGTAAAGACTGTGCATCATAGAGATAATTATGAAATTTTTTAGTAATATATGAAATGAAACATAAAAATGATATTTTGAATAGAATTAGTCTCATGGAATTATTCACAAGGTTCTTAGGTCCTCTTATCCTTTGTTCCATTTATGCATTTCTGGAAATTGCCTTTTTTGACAATTTTTTTGTCAAAACAAGGTTACAAACATTTTTTTGTTCTGATCTCTGAGACATTGAAGTTCCTCATTCAAATTACAACTGTGCAACATTATTCCCTCTTGGATAATCTTTCCAATGCCTATCTTCCTGCTCCATTCTAATTTCTGATATGGAATTTACACTCTTCCAAAAATGTCAATTTTTCCCAATTTTGCACTTTTTCCATAGGTGCAATTAGCTTTAGCGGCCAACTTCAACTACTTGTAGAAGTAAATATAGAGAGAACCAGAAAACAAAATTCTACCAGGAAAAGTTAGTTCATATGACAAGGATCGCTTGGAAACCTTCAGATCTTTGATCCGATGCACCAGTACACCTTTATTAAATTATGGGTTTGACTAATTTTGACTTTTGCAACTTTTTCCAAATCTTGGAATTTTGACATAAGCTTTCCAACGCCTATCTTCCCGCTCCATTCTAATTTCAAATATGGAATTTACACTCTTCCAACAATGTCGATTTTTCCCAATTTTGCACTTTTTCCACAGGTGTAATTAGCTTCGGCACCCAACTTCAACTACTTGTAGAAGTAAATATAGAGAGAACCAAAAAACATTTTCTACCAAGAAAAGTTAGTTCATATGACAAGAATCACTTAGAAACCTTCAGATCTTTGATCCAATACATCGGTAAACCTCTATAAAATTATGGGTTTGACTACTTTTGAATTTTGCAACTTTTTCCAAATCTTGGAATTTTGGCAAAAATGGCTATCTCCCAAACTGAGCATTTATGGAAAAAAAATTTCTAACGAAAGTTTCATGTTTTAATGAGTAGTTAAAATGTAGAGTTCAATAATATTCTTGGTTTTGACATCTAGGGTCACTTTTTCCTCTTGTAAGCTTTTCAAAATCCCCCAAAAGTGCTTCAGAATAGTGCATTTTGGCCTTCTTTCACACCTTGGATTCACACCTTTTGGAATTTGGACCCAAGCTTCTAGATTTAACTGCGTGCATGGTCGTCCATGACCGCACCTTAGCAATTTCATCTCAAATCGAGCTCCCATCGGGTCTCTAGACACCGATCTTTGAAAGTCTTCCAAAATTTCTGCCAAATCGGAGTAATACATGCTCGAGTCTCTCACTGTTTCTCTTGTGACCTTTTCTAGTGGCGTCCAAACGCTACAAGTCTCATATGATTCTGAGTTAAACTACTCTTGCTATGGCCGAAACAATTTTTAGTCTCTCTCTCTCTCTCTCTCTCTCTCTGTATATATATATATATATATATATATATATCCCCATGTTTTGAACCCGACTCGGTCGATCCCAACTTTTCCAAGCCTTTCCAACTTTTTTGATCAAAAATTGGAAATCTGAATGCATAACCGATCCATAACGAGCAATTTCCGACTTCCCAACTCCGACTGCTATCTTCTGTACGCCGGGAGTTGGAAGTTGGCACTGTAGAAACCAATCTTGACGAACCATCCCCGATTGATACCTCCCATACGTCGGGATTCAGAAGTATGCACTGTGAATCTAATCTCGATGAACCACCCTCGACCTACCAACTTCGATTGCTACCTTCCGTACGTCAGGATTTGAAAGTAGGAAGTGCACAACGACTCCCAACATGACTAAACAGCTCCCAACATGACTACCCTGACTTGCTGACTCTGGATAGTACCTTCTGTACGTCGGGAGTCGGAAGTCAAAACGACGGAATGGCTTCCAACAAGACTACCCCGACTTCTCGACTCCTACTACTACCTTCCGTACGTTGGGAGTCAGAAGTCGGAACCACTAACCTCAACTTCCCACGATTGCATCGATGCCGATATATTTCACGACCGAAGTCCATTTTTGATGAAACAGGCATCACTGTAAAAGTCTCAGCGAGCTCTACACAATGGTGTGATCCTCTGCAACATTTGAAGATTTTTATTTTTGGTCATTAATTGAGCCCACAATTTCACTAAATGTTCACTAACACTTCCTTTGCATTTCCGATTTTCTGCCTGTAGGTGTTGTTGAATATTGTAACTTCTAAGAATATTATATTTGTACATTATTTATTCCGGAGATGTTTCATTCCTCCGAGGTAATCCTACTATGTATCTGGAGATGTTTATTCCTCCAGGGTTTGATATTAACTAGGGTTATTAGACCCACCATGTGTGGGTCGGCCCTGTAGTTATATTTTAGGGGTTATTAGACTTCTCCAGGTGAGGTCGGCCCCAACAGGTCTTTTAGTCAGTTGAGAGTCAAGTATAAATAGAGGAGGTGAACTTCTCATTAGATCACTCACTCACTTGTGGAAGAGTGCGCACTTGTCTGGGAGATCAGCTAAGGAGACAAAGGAAGGAGGAGCACATCTTGTATTTTGGTTGATCATCTTATTGAGGAAAGCTTTACTGGGTTTTCTACCCCATGAGGGTTTCCCAGGATATATTGTGTGTCTATCTTGTGATTATGCTTCTTTCAGTGATCTTGCTTGGTTATTTGGTTTAAACTTAACATGGTATCAGAGCTAGACTGAATAGGACATCTTTCACAAGGTAAGACTATCTCTCTCTCTCTTTGGTGAAGTTAGGGTTTCAGCCCAAAGTTGGTATTTTTGATTTTTGGTTGCATGGATGGATAGCCCTTTTCAATACCTTTCTTTTAAGCCCTAGATCGAACTTTTTGGTTGGGTAGAACTCCGGGAACTGCAAACCCTAATTCTACCAAAAGTGCGATACGTCAGATTTTGGTTTCAGAAAAAAGTTGGAATTTTTGATTTCGGATTACATGGTTGGATAGCCCTTATCAAGAGCATTCTTTTAAGCTATAGATCGAACTTTTTGGTTAAGTAGAACTCCGGGAAAGTCAAACCCTAATTCTACCAAAAGTGTGATACGTCAGATTTTGGTTTCAGAAAAAAGTTGGAATTTTTGATTTCTGATTACATGGTTGGATAGCCCTTATCAAGAGCATTCTTTTAAGCTATAGATCGAACTTTTTGGTTAAGTAGAACTCCGGGAAAGTCAAACCCTAATTCTACCAAAAGTGTGATAAAATTCTGTTTCAGTTTCCGGAAAAGTGAAAAGTAACTTTCCAAGTAAGTCTACTCTGTCTCTTGGACTCCCCCAAGAGAAGATGGCTCCAAATACTAAGCTTGAAGACAAGCTAGAAGGCATAGAGAATTTCCGGGCATGGAAATACAGAATTGGTCTCATTCTTGAAGAGAATGATCTTGCTCAGTTTATCAAGGAAGAAGTTGCAGAACCAGAAGGAGATGAAGCCAAAGAGAAGCATAGGAAAGATTTGATTAGGGCAAAGAGAATCATAGCTTATTCCATCAAAGACCACTTGATTTCCCAAGTGGCCTCCAAAAAGACTCCAAAGGAAATGTATGATGCCCTAGGAAGAATGTATGAAGGGAAGAACATCAATAGGAAGATGAATCTGAGGACTAAATTGAAGAGTACCAAGATGCACAAAGGAGAATCCATTCAAGACTACTTCTCAAGGGTTTCACAAATCAAGGAACAACTAGATGCAATTGGTGATACTCTTGATGAGGATGAACTTGTGATGACTGCCCTCAATGGTCTCACTAGATCTTGGGAGTCATTTATACAAACCATGTGTGCCAGGAAAGAGAGCATGAAGTTTGACATAGTATGGGAGGATTGTGTTCAAGAAGAAGCTAGGGTTGCAAATAGAGAAGCCCTTCTCAAAGAGGATGACCAAGCTTTAGCCACTCATACCAAAAGAAGAAGAATGAGTCATCTCAAGAGAGTTGACCACAAAGGATCTCAACACTTCTCTAGATCTAACAAGAGAAGAGGACCCAATTCAGCAAGAGATCTTTCTACGGTAGAATGCTACAGTTGTCATAAATTGGGACACATCTCCAGATTTTGTCCTTCTCAAAGGAAGAAAGTCTTCCACAAAAGACATCATGCACATATGGCAGAAAATGATAGTGAAGAAGAAGAAGAGGAAGAAGATGAAGAAGAGGTAGAGGTAAAACCCAAAAGGAAAAGATGTAAGGTGAAGAAAGAAGATCCAGAAGAATATGTTCTTTTCTCTGCACTCTCTGGATCTGTATCTCCTGGAGAAGATACATGGCTCATTGATAGTGGTGCTTCCAAGCACATGACAGGTCAAAGGAAGACCTTCTCAAATCTTGAAGAAAAGTCTTCTTCACAGAAAGTATCTCTAGGAGATGACTACCAATATCCTATCAAAGGAATTGGTGAAGCTAGCTATAAGCTAGATTCTGGAACACCCTTGAAGATGAAAGACATCTTATATGTCCCAGGTTTAAAGAAGAACCTTCTCTCTATTTCAACACTAGATAAGAAAGGCTTCAGAGTAGCCTTCATAGATGGACAAGTACTCATGTGGTCCAAAGGGAAGACAATTAAAGATGCAGTTGTTATTGGTGAAGAAGAAGGAGGTCTCTATAAACTCAAAGGTCATCCAGAAGCTGCCCTTGCACATGAGATCTCTAGCTCCAGTGAGCTATGGCATAGAAGATTAGCTCACATCAACTTTAAATCCTTACCCTATGTAAGCAAGGTAGTCATAGGATTACCAGTTTTAAAAGCTGATCATGATGGCTCATGTAAAGGATGTAAGAAAGGGAAAAATATCAAGAACCCCTTTCCAAAGAGTGAAACAAAGACTAAGAACATTTTAGAGATCATACACTCAGATGTATGTGGTCCTATGCCCACCACTTCCTTAAGTGGGTTTGAATACTATCTTTCATTCATTGATGACTATTCAAGGAAAACTTGGATATACTTCCTGAAAGGTAAGAATGAAGTCTTTGGAAAATTCAAAGAGTTCAAGGCTCTAATAGAAAATCTATCAGACAAGAAAATCAAAACTCTCAGAACAGATAATGGCGGAGAATTCACGTCAAAGGAATTTGAGGACTTTTGCAAAGAAGCTGGAATTAAAAGGGAACTAACTACTCCTTACAATCCCCAACAAAATGGGGTGGCTGAAAGGAAAAATAGAACAATCATGGAAGCTGTGAAGACCATGATACATGACCAAGATCTTCCCATGTACTTATGGGTTGAAGCAGCCAAGACAGCAGTTTATGTGCAAAATAGATTATCTCACAGTGCTCTTGAATTCAAAACTCCAGAAGAAGTATTTACAGGTAAGAAGCCTGAGGTAAGTCATCTTAAAATATTTGGGTGTCCTGTGTACATCCACATTCCAAAAGAAAAGAGAACCAAGTTGGATCCCTCAGGTAAGAAGGGAATGTTTGTTGGTTATTGTGAAACTTCCAAAGCCTTCAGAATCTACATACCAGGTTTCCATCATATAGAAATAAGTAGAGATGTAACCTTTGATGAGGAAGCAGCTCTCAAGAAATCCAGAAAGTGTCAACTTGAAGAAGTTTATGAAGAAGATTCATCACCCAGAAATTCAGAGATTGTTCACATCCCTGAAGAAGCTACACCAGAGGATCATGACATGCTGGAACCTCAAGAACCCCCTGTTGCAGAACCTTCCAGGAAAAGAAGACCAGCATGGGCTAGAGATATTATTCAAGGAGCTGAAAGATATGGAGCTCCTGAAGGCTCCACTAGAGAAAGAAAGAAACCAAAGCTAGTGTCCAACTATATGGCCTTAATGTGTGATCTTGTGGATCAACTACCTTCTAGCTATGAAGAGGCAGCTCAGAAGAAAGAATGGGTAGAAGCAATGACAGAAGAATATCAGTCAATAATGAAAAATGATGTTTGGGATATAGTTCCCAAGCCAAAAGATAAAAGTATGGTTTCTTCCAAATGGATTTTTAAAATAAAACATGCCGCAGATGGAAGCATTGAAAAATACAAAGCAAGATTTGTAGCCAGAGGATTCTCTCAGAAGGAGGGAATTGACTATGAAGAAAAATTTGCACCAGTTGCCAGGTATACTTCAATTAGAACTATTATGGCTCTTGCATCCATGATGAAGTGGAAATTACATCAAATGGATGTTAAGACAGCTTTTCTGAATGGTGTAATTGAAGAAGAAGTATACATAGAGCAACCTCAAGGGTTTGAGGTTAATGATGGAAGAACTCATGTATGCAAATTAAAGAAGGCACTATATGGGCTAAAACAAGCTCCAAGGGCTTGGTACGGAAGGATTGACAATTTCTTAACTAGAATGGGCTTTACCAAAAGTAAAGCTGACCCAAATCTTTATCTCAAGGTGATGGATGATGAACCAGTTATATTGCTGTTATATGTAGATGATCTTTTCCTAACTGGAGATGAGAAACAGATTATTGAAAGCAAGAAGAAGCTTTCTTCAGAATTCGAGATGAAAGATCTCGGACTAATGCACTACTTCTTGGGTCTAGAAGTATGGCAAGAACCAAAAGGGATCTTTCTAAATCAAAGTAAGTACACTGTGGAGATTCTCAAAAGATTTGATATGTTGGAGTGTAAAGCCATGGCCACTCCCATGGACTCCAACTTAAAGTTATTAGTTAATGATTCATCAGAACTAGTGGACATAAATCTATATAGACAAATCATTGGATCATTGATGTATTTAACAAATACTAGGCCTGATATATGCTTTGCTGTAAATACCCTAAGTCAATATCTAGTAGAACCTAGAAAGGTTCATTTAATAGCTGCAAAGCATATAATGAGGTACCTAAAAGGTACATTAGATTTTGGCCTTTTCTATCTTGGAGGTCATGAACTCAGATTATATGGTTACTCAGATTCTGATTGGGCAGGTAGTGTCTCAGATAGAAAAAGTACCTCAGGTGGATGTTATGGTCTTGGATCTGCCATGATCTCATGGTTCAGCAAGAAACAATCAAGTGTGGCCCTCAGTACTGCTGAAGCTGAATATATAGCTGCATGTTCTGCTAGCTGTGAAGCAGTATGGCTTCGGAAACTTTTATCTGGAGTGTTTGACTTAGAAATGGACCCCACTGTGATTATGTGTGATAATCAAAGCTGCATCAAGATGACTGAAAATCCTGTGTTTCATGATAAGTCAAAACACATAGAGATCCGTTACTTTTATATTCGAGATATGGTGCAGAAAGGAGCTATCAAGCTAGAGTATATAAGCACTGAGGATCAAATTGCTGATATCCTGACCAAGCCTCTGTCTCGAGTAAAGTTTGAACACTTCCGAGACAAGCTTGGTGTAGTTCAGAAGAACCCTCCTCGAAAGGGGGAGTAGCACAGTATGAGACAGACAAGCCTATCTCATCAATGATGAGGTTACCTATTTTTCTGCACTTACTCACCTAGAATTATTTAGATTTAGGACTCTTATATTCTTTATTTTGATGGTTAGATGTATACATACTCTTGATGATAGATGTATACATGCTAGATACTTTTGATGATAGATGCTCTTGATGATAGATGTATACATGCTAGATACTTTTGATGATAGATGCTTTTGATGATTAGATGTATACATGCTTTGATGATGATGATACATGTTGTGGTTATACATGCTTTGATGATGATAATACATGTTGTGGTTATACATGTTGTGGTTATACATGCTCTGATGATGATGATACATGTTGTGGTTATACATGCTTTGATGATGATAATACATGTTGTGGTTATACATGTTATACATGTTGTGGTTATACATGTTTTGATGATGATGATACATGTTGTGGTTATACATGTTTTTATGATGATGATACATGTTGTGGTTATACATGTTCTACATGTTGTGGTTACACATGTTTTGATGATGATGATACATGTTGTGGTTATACATGTTCCACATGTTGTGGTTACATATGTTTTGATGATGATGATACATGTTGTGGTTATACATGTTTTGATGATGATGATACATGTTGTGATTATACATGCTTTTGATGTTGATGATACATGTTGTGGTGATACATGTTATGATGATGAGGATACATGTTCTTGATGAACATGTGAAGGGATTGGATCATTCCTGGACTTCAGTCCGAAAGAAGAGCCGTAGACGTATGTTTTCGATAATGAAGGGATTGGATCATTCCTGGACTTCAGTCCGAAAGAAGAGCCGTAGACGTATGTCTTCGATAATGAAGGGATTGGATCATTCCTGGACTTCAGTCCGAAAGAAGAGCCGTAGACGTATGTCTTCGATAATGAAGGGATTGGATCATTCCTGGACTTCAGTCCGAAAGAAGAGCCGTAGACGTATGTCTTCGATAATGAAGGGATTGGATCATTCCTGGACTTCAGTCCGAAAGAAGAGCCGTAGACGTATGTCTTCGATAATGAAGGGATTGGATCATTCCTGGACTTCAGTCCGAAAGAAGAGCCGTAGACGTATGTCTTCGATAATGAAGGGATTGGATCATTCCTGGACTTCAGTCCAAAAGAAGAGCCGTAGACGTATGTCTTCGAGAATGAAGTCCTTGGTGGACGGTTGAGGATTAAGTCATCCTTGGACGTAGGTCCTAAAAGCACGGTGAAGGATTGGATCATCCTTGGACTTTGGTCCTGTAAACTGAGCCGTAGACGTGAGGTCTCTGAGAACATGATAGGACTGGATCGTCCCTGGACTTCGGTTCAAAAGGTACATGACTGGTTTACATCATTCCTTGATGATGACGATGTTCGTGTAATGACGATGACGATGTTCATGCTGATGATCGTGTGATGACGATGACGATGATCGTGTGATGACGATGCTGATGATCGTGTGATGACGATGCCGATGATCGTGTGATGATGATGCTGATGATCGTGTGATGACGATGCTGATGATCATGTGATGACGATGTTGATGATCGTGTGGCGATGATGATGATGATCGTGTGATGACGATGCTAATGATCGTATGACGATGCTGATGACGATGTTGATGTTCCAGTAACTAGTCAAGTTACTGATGATGATGAATTGAAGAAAGCTTCCGATGATATATAGATGATGTAGTAAATGACTCCTTGCTCCTACAGATGTTGTTATAATATCCTTCTCGTTAAGGGGGAGTGTTGAATATTGTAACTTCTAAGAATATTATATTTGTACATTATTTATTCCGGAGATGTTTCATTCCTCCGAGGTCATCCTACTATGTATCTGGAGATGTTTATTCCTCCAGGGTTTGATATTAACTAGGGTTATTAGACCCACCATGTGTGGGTCGGCCCTGTAGTTATATTTTAGGGGTTATTAGACTTCTCCAGGTGAGGTCGGCCCCAACAGGTCTTTTAGTCAGTTGAGAGTCAAGTATAAATAGAGGAGGTGAAATTCTCATTATATCACTCACTCACTTGTGGAAGAGTGCGCACTTGTCTGGGAGATCAGCTAAGGAGACAAAGGAAGGAGGAGCACATCTTGTATTTTGGTTGATCATCTTATTGAGGAAAGCTTTACTGGGTTTTCTACCCCATGAGGGTTTCCCAGGATATATTGTGTGTCTATCTTGTGATTATGCTTCTTTCAGTGATCTTGCTTGGTTATTTGGTTTAAACTTAACAGGTGTAGATTCCGGCCCAAACATCCCAAGTGCTGCAACCATTAGCTTTGATACCACTCTATCATGTCCCCTCCCTTCAATACGTCCAGCAGAGGGAACATGAAGGATATAGGGGTGCTAAAATTCGCCCCTACGGCCATATTATCGAATTCAATAACATCTTAATGTGTGTGTAGATGCATAATAACTTACACAATGGAATTAAAATCTACAATGCACACACAACATGCATATACCAACAAGCTCATCACATGCATAACAATAAAATCATGCATATAAATAAACTCATTTTATGCTATTTACAGGCACTCAATTTTAACAGTTCAAATTTGATCATTTCATTTAATCTGACATAAACAAATAGTCACTCATAATACATAAATTTGGCATAATTAAAAACAACAATGAACACTTATCTTTTAATTGAAATTGTCCGAGCAACTGGCTATGGAAGAGCAATGTTCCACCCAACCGTAGGTCTCTGTCTAGCCTATATTAATTCAGCTGAGAGACCACCCCCGAGCTGGGCTATGTATCCACTAAGGAGGAACTACTTAGGATTACTCACAGCCATAGGCACAATCACTCATGCTAAGCCAACACATAGCTAGGTTTTTAAACATGCGGGGAGATAGGGAAGGATAATTCTAAGCCAACGAGCTCAACCACAGAGCTACATGCATCTCAATTGATCACAGTCATCCTTGGCACCCACAATACCTACCATGCTCAACACAAGGAAGGTCCCCGTCTCTGCTACACAGTCCCTCAGGCGCCCTTTCTCTCCAGTTCTCTCCAGGGTGGACATAGAAACGTCAAAGCTACAAAAAATTCAGATATTCTTGCCTTCACTGGGTTTATCAAGCAATTCTGACCTCTGTTCTCTCTCCCAATTCAATCCACCCTTGGTTTTTTCTGAATTTTGGCCACATGACTCTCAATCATGTAATTCAACTTCCGGGATTCCAAATCTAAGTCTTCCTATGGATTTTCGGGACTTTGAAATTCTCAAATTTGCTCTAGGGTTTATGTCTATGGATTCCCCACTATATTTCACTCCTCACATCAAATTTTGGCCATTTTTGACACTCTAAATCATGACTTCTTTCCTGGTTTCGATTTCTACAATTTTTCACTGCTGGGGATGAATAATAGCTGAGAATTGATGCCTGGTTGTTCAACAATGGAATGGGGATGATGGAAAACGAATTCCCATCAGAAAATTAACTTATGGGTCATGTAAACTAAGCCCATACCCATCCATACGAATTTCTAAGTTTTCCCATGCTCCATTAAATTCATGGGCTGATTTCTCAACTGCCTCCTTACAATAGAATTAAATGTCAACATAACTGGTCAATATGGGTTCTCAAGATGACATTTGGCAACAAAGGATTCAATCCCCCAACTGCTCACCTCTCCCTAGTGGATACATACATCCCCCTTATTTTTAGTTGCTTCCATAGCTAACTCTTGGAATTTTATTTGCATTATAACTATATACATGTTTTTACAATTTACCATGGTTTATTAGGACATGGTTCACAAACTATAAAATACTTTCATTTTAAAGCCAAGCATTCAGTAGGGGGCCTTGGCCTTGATCTTCATGCTAGTAATTCATACGTCGTGTATACAAAATATTTACATATGAAGCCAATACATCCTAAGGGTCAAAATGGGGGTATTACAATGTCCTACCTGGAGAAATGGTAGGATTGGATCAGCTGGATTAAGTAAGAGACTGGACGGATTTATGATATATGAATATTTAGCTACTTCTTTGTGTAGGTTTAGGTCATGGTTTATTCATTCTTCTATCTATGACCACTTTCCCATCTATTTTCAATTTGATGGGATTACTTAAGTATATAAATACCCATTGAAATTTAATCATGTCTGGATTGAGGATGAAGAACTATGTTATTTGGTTAGATCAAAATTTAAACATATTGATGTATCAAAGGATGTAGGTTCCATGGAAAGATTGGTTGTTAAGCTCGGATGTTTGAAAAATATGGTGTTAATGTGGGAGAAGGAGAAGAAAAAAAAAACAATGCAGGAGCTTATTGATATTGACAATAGGCTGGATAGTGTTTAAGATTCAAATATCACAAGTTCTTATACTTTGGAGGAAAATCAACTTTTGTTTGATCTATAGAATAGAAGATAAAACATTCTTAAGCTAGAAGAAGAAACTTGGATATTGAAGAGTAGGATAATATGGATTGCAAAGGGGGAAAATAACACTAAGTTCTTTCATATATATGCTAACTATAGAAAGAATTTAAACTCTTTATGGGACTTGAAGGATGTCAAGGGAAACTCGATCACTTCTTGGGAATATTTGGAAAAGTCTGTTCTAGAACATTTCTCTAATCATTTTGAATATCCTATAGGTTTTGACATTGTTTATCACTCAAAGTGGTTAGGTACTATCCTTCTCTTTTCTCTGTGGATGAAGGACTTCAAATTGGAAGGGTTGTCACATTGGATGAAGTTGAAGGTGTTTTAAGAGAATTTACTAAAGACAAAATTCTTGGAATAGATGGTTGGTTTGTGGAATTCTTCATTGCATTTTTTGATATGCCGGGAAATGATCTTTTGGGTGTGGTTGAGCAATCAAGAACTTAGAGATATGTTTTAGGAGCACTCAATTCTACATTTATTACTCCAATTCTCAAATGTGGCAAACATGACAACTTTACATACTACAAGCCTATATATATGCAATCTTGTTTACAAGATGATCAGTAAAATCATATCCAATAGGCTTAGACCTAAATTCATTGAGGTCTTGACTAAAGAGCAATTTGGATTCTTGGAAAACAAACATATATTAGATGCTATTGGGGTCACTCAAGAATTTCTACATTCCATCGAGTCTAAAAATTTGAATGCATTAATACTTAAGATGGACTTAGTTAAAACATATGATAAGGTAAATTGGGTTTTCTTAAGACTGATCCTACTCCAGATTGGTATCCTGTTGGAAGTTACCGATTGGATTATGGAATGTGTATCCTCTGCTTGTTTTGTTGTCCTTATCAATGGTTCTCCTACCAGTTTCTTCAAGTTCTTTAGGGGGCTCAGGAAAGGTTTCCTACTGTCCCTACTTCTTTCCTGATGATTATTGAAGGACTCTGTAGATTGATTGTTGTTGCAAAGAATGAAGGCAGGTTGTCTGGTACCAAACTTGAAACATCTCTGTACATTACACACTTGTTATTTGTTGATGACGTGATTATCTTTGGCAGAGGTACAATGTAGGAATTTGATACTTACTTAGAGATTATTTCTTTATCTTGTGTTGCATCTAGTATGGAGGTGAGTTTAGAAAAGTCATGTTTCCTCAAGAATGTTGTTAGTGATGGTATTTTTGTTCATATTTCATCATTATTCATTTTTAAAGATGAAGATATTGAGTGTGGTATAAAATACCTAGGATATTATTTGAAGCCTAATAGTTGTAGGGTCATTGACAGGAAGTGGTGGGTGAAGAAAGTTGAGAAGCAAATCGAGAATTGGTGCTTCAGATTGTTATCTTTGGGTGGCAGACTTACCTTAGTAAGATCAATATTGGTGGGGATACATGTTTACTAGTTTTCATTAGGTAAAGTGCCTTAGACTATTCTGAATATGATTAGACAAAAAATGTTCAACTTTCTTTGGTCTAGTACTGTGATGGGGGATAAGATGCATTTGATTAGAAGGGATATAATATCTATGCCAAAATCTATGGGGGGTGGGATATTAAAAACCTTACATTGGTTCATCCTTTCTTTATGTATGAAGAGTTTGTGGAGAGGTATTAGTGGGACAGGTTTATGGTGTGGTGTTCTCAAAGCCAAATATCTTAAAGTGAATTCAGTGCTACAATGGATCAAAGATCTTGAAAATTTTGTTTCAGGGGTTTCAAATTTTTGGAATGGTTTTGTTAGGTATTTTCCTTGGATAATAGATATTTATATTGGAAAGTAGGAAATGGACATCATGTGCTTATTGGGGTTGATCCCTTCATTAGTGGGGAGAAGAACTATATTCTATCTTCATCACTCCTAGATTATCTTGCTGATTTTTGTTTCTGTACATTAGATCACATCGAAAGACCTAGCTGGTTAAGGAACTCTGGCTCTTACTGGATGCTTGATGAGGACCTGGGTATGCAAGCCTCAAGTTCAATGGGAAGAGGAATGGAATGCATATATAATTACATTGAATAGAGATGGTATCATATTAAATGATGAGGAAGATACTTGGTATGGGACTAGAATACCTCAACTAGCCAAGTAAGTGCTAAGTCTGCCTATGCTGCTATTTCTCATTTTTATTCTCCCTATGAGACTAAGTGGTGGTACTGTCGTTTATGGAAATGGAACATTTCATTGAGACCAATGTTTCTTTTGGATTTGTATAGAAAATTTCATTTTGATGTGGGATAAACTTGTTAGAAGAGGATGGTCTGGGCCTAACATTTGTATTCTATATAAAATGGATTGTGATTGAATTAATCATCTTTTGCTCATTTCTCATTCAGTAAAAATATTTGGCAAGAAATTACTGATGATTTACACATTTCCTAGGCTTGGGGATCCTCCTATGTTGAAGACAATTTTTAACTTTAGGTGGAGAGGAATCATACCCACAAGATGTTGCTAGGATTTATATGCCGGGAATTTTTTTTTTGACTAGGGGAATCGACAATGGATATTGGGCTGGTACTCGTGTGACATGGGGTCCAGTGTTTGGATGATCGTGGATGACAAGCTTCAGGATGTTTCTCCAGATGACATGCAGCAGGATGTTGCAGTGATGATGATTAGGATGATCATGTGTAGATCAGGATGATGTATGGTGAGTATCAGGTTGATACTCTATGGCCGTGGGTTGTGCAGATGAGCATATAATTCATTGCCCTGGGAGATTTGCAGATAGTCTTTCGAGGTTTTTCCTATGGCATGTAATTCATTACCCTGGGATATCTGGCAAATGCTCTTTCGAGGTTTTGCTCTGGGAGGACATATAATTTGGCCCTGGGAGTTCTGCAGATAGTCTTTCGAGGTTTTGCCTATGGCATGTAATTCATTGCCCTG
Organism: Larix kaempferi; assembly: GCA_027924585.1. Classification (NCBI taxonomy): domain Eukaryota; kingdom Viridiplantae; phylum Streptophyta; class Pinopsida; order Pinales; family Pinaceae; genus Larix; species Larix kaempferi. The sequence continues at coordinate 25,421,555 of BSBM01000445.1, forward strand.
GGATATATGGCAGATGCTCTTTCGAGGTTTTGTCCTATGGCATATAATCTGTCCCTGGGAGATCCGATAGGTTGGGCTGTGTGCCCGTAATCAGTCCTGGGATGCTCTTGCGAGGTTTTTCCATGACCACATGTAATTCGTTCCCTGGTAGATCCTATAGGTAGAGTTGTGTGCTCGTAACATCCTGGGATGCTCTTGTGAGGTTTTGTGGTGACCACATATAATCTGTCCCTGGGAGATCCTATAGGTAGAGATGTGTGCTCGTAACAACCTGGGATGCTCTTGCGAGGTTTTGTGGTGAGGTCACATATAATATGGCCCTGGGAGATCTGCAGATAGTCTTTTGAGGTTTTGCCTATGGCATGTAATTCGTGCCCTGGGATATCTGGCAGATGCTCTTTCGAGGTTTTGTGATGCACGTAATAAGTCCTGAGGATTCCACAGTATGGCCAGTGATGATGAAGACCTGCAGGTGGTGGGCCTACATCTAGTATGAAAAAGGACTGGCTCTGTATAACTTCCTATGACGAGTAGATTCAGAGATTGATTGAGATAGCAACCGTAGTGACGATGATCCAGAGAAGAAGACTTGTGCTAGAACACCTGTGCTGAGAAATACCTTCCTAGTTAAGAGGGAGTGTTGATGTATATGTAACTTCGGAATGTATTTCATATATGTATGTTGTATGTACTCCTATAGAGATGGTATTATTCCTCTATACGGAAGTGTCATCATTTATATTATAAATGTCATAACTTATACTTGATGGGTTATTAGACCACCTTGTTGGGGTCGGCCCTGTATAAGTCATGTGGGTCAAAGGGTTATTAGACCACCCTATTGGGGGTTGGCCATGTGGGTCGAAGGGTTATTAGACCACCCTATTGGGGGTCGGCCTAGTCAGCATTATGTTATGTGGTTAAGTTCGAGCCTACATGATTTGTGTAAAAGGCAAGTCAAGTCAAGTATAAATAGAGTGCGGGAGGCACTCTATTTGATCACTCACTTCTCACTCATGCACTCAAGGAGGAGTGGCGCACTTATGGAGGAGGAGGATCTACTACTAGGATATGTCTATCTCTTATGTTTGGGTTGTATCATTGCTCTATCTATCTCTGAGGAAGTTATTAGGGTTTTTCACCTTTATGGTTTTCCCCAAGTAAATCTTTGTGTCTCTTGTGTGCTTGCATTATTGTCTCCATGATTGATATGCTGTAGATATGTTGTACATGTTGTCCTCTCAGTTAAGATCCTAGATCAGATTGAAGGAAATTCTGAAAATTTAACACAGTGGTCCAATCTCACTACCACTATAAACCTAGGTGCAGCCACAAGGCCTGAGTCATGGTGCACAATGCAAGTTGGGGGGAATCGAACACATGACCTGCTATTCACAACCAATTTCACAACTTCAACAGAACCACTTGAGATACCCCCCACGGGCTATATGCCAGGACATTTGGAAATCAAGGAACTATAGTATTTTTGAGGGAAAAACTCCAAATGTCTATGTTAGTTGTGTTAGAATCTCGGGGTTATACAGAGAATATTATTCTAGAGAAAATAAAAAGAGAATTCATTAGGTTTCAGATCCTGATATTTCCTCTTGTGCGACAGTGGGATATTTTGATGGTGTTGCTCAGATGGGTGAATGCGGAGGAGGGATGTTCTTAAATATTAGTGATTATCATAATTTTAGACTCTCAATGAGTTGTTGTTCGGGTCCCAATACAAGAGCAGAATTATTGTCATTATGGGGTTTACTTCATTTTGATTCTACCATTGGTACTTACTCCATCTAGGTTCTTGGCAATTATAAGGCTATTGTGAATTGGGAAAATGGATTGTATAAATTGCAGGTTCTTTCTCTGGAGCAGTGGTGTTAGAGAATCCATATATTACTTTCCTTCCTTTTTGATATTTCTATTTGCCCTATTTTTAGAGAGTATAATACTGTTGCAAATGAATTATCAAAGAAAGTTATTGGAGGTTCGAAGGGCATCTTATATTTTGAGGATTTCATGGAGGATGTCCTTGTCACAAAGGGATTTGTTTCACTTTTTTAGATTGTCATAGGATTTTTGGGTAGTCTATATAAACATAACCTTATTGACATTATCTATCAGTCTTGCTAGTTACAAAAAGTTCTGGTAGTTTGATTTGATCGTTAACTCTATAAGTATCTTTTTGTCATATGTGAAGGTCAATTAGTAGTTTCTTTCGTTTTTTGATGGATTATTTTGTGAATCCCCCAGTTTTGGGACAACATGTTATTATTTGGAAGATGGGGAAAATGTATGATTTTATGTTATATTTTATTCAAATGAATAACAAGGAACAAGGTTTTTTTCTATTGGAAAAAAAAGACGCACCTAAACAACAAAGATAAATAACAACAAAAACACTAATGAGATTCAAACATTATTATTTTCCATAACTATTATTATTATTATTTTGTAAAATAATATATTGAACCAACACATAGGTAAGAAGTTACAATCTCTTTAATATTGATCCAACTTATGGGTACAAATGTTATGATCTCTTAAATGATGGGTGTAAAATTTAATATGGATTTATTTCATAATTGTATTTATGTTTGTCTAATTTAATAAAAAATAATAATTTTAATTGACTCTACATTATGTATTTTTAAAATTTTTTTTAGCCGAGTTGTGTTATAGATGTGACACATCTCATCCACTTGGGATGTAGAAAGCACCTTTCGATGTAGTAAAAGTATGTTATTTCTCATAGTATCAAGTATCATTAACCAAAGTCTTGACTTGTTTGCTCGCTTTTGTTTGAGTGAAACTCTTTGGAATTAGTTTATATTCAAAAATTGAGTAGTCTCTTTGTCTTACTTCCTACATGGTTATCTATAGGAATTTAGCATTAGTTAAACCCAGTTTGTCTTGGTTTAGTTCCTTTGTTTGACTTCATTAGGTATCTCTAGGCAATCCAAATCTCAATGGATTGCCTAGGGTGCCATGGGAAATGCTAGCGATCCATCTACAATATTAAGGTGATTCTACATCATCAAGAAGAGTATATCAACGAGAATAGAATGTCAATCCTATCACTAAAAAACATAGTGCATGATAATGAACATCATTGTAGTTCACAAAACTCTAAGGAAATGGACATTTTAATGCAACAAAGGAAGCCAATACACGAGTGTTTGTCTCTTGGAACCACCATTGAAAACATCCTCAAAGGCTCTCATTTTTGTAGCCTCAAATAACCAAATATCTTTAGGCTCAACTCTAGAGGATACCATAGAAGAATATATAGCTTACTAAAAGATTGAAGACATGGAGTTGGGGAATCTAAAGTTGCAATAGGCAAATGGTGAACTAGATGGAGCACAAAGAAAGCATATCTTTGAATAATTTCAGTTGTTATATTTGTAAATCCTTACTTATTTTAGATGTATTTTATTGAGTGTATATTAGCAATAGTATCAGAAAATACTTAGAGAAGAATATTAGACAAATTTTGAATATTTTTTGTATAATGGAAACATTGGTGCTCATTCCCAAAATGACTCAACATTTATATTACTTTGTTGTATAGTTCGTCTATAACCTTTCTATTTTCTAATACAAAATCCTTATTCATTTTTGTTTATATGTGTATGTGTGTGTGTAATTTATTTTTATGAGAATATATATAACATAATATTGAAGAAATTATATAGTATTATGTTGTAGTGAAAAATTGATACCTTTGTGCCTTGTTCATTAATTCTTTATGAGTTTTACTAACCTCTTAATGATCATTTTAAGTTGTTTCTCCTTTAAAAAAAAGTGAAATGAAGAATACTAAATTTCTCATCCATGTGCATAGTTGTGGCTTTGGTCTTTCCTCTTCCTTATGGCCTACCCAACTCAATGACTTGGCATCCTCTTACTTTATTGGTAGTAGATGTAGCAAGAGGCTCTCTACTCATCGCAAATGATGCTTCTACTCTATAATCTAAAAGTTTGCACAAGTGCACTACATTTAACTCTATATTATACCATATTCAACTCTTTCTTATGCCCTAGATTGTCATTTGTGATGACATGTTAACACATGTTAGAGTATTATCAATGTACGAGAAAATATTGTTGAGTGGGGCTTGAATAGACAAAAATCATTCCTTTTCTCCCAAAGTTTACAAAAAATAAAATAAAAAAGAAACTCAATTCTAATAAGTTTCTAAGTAGCATGGAATTTCTATGGCTTAGAGCAACTTCTTCCCTAACAGGGCAGATTCCTAGAGAGGGGAGTGGGAAATAGTTCCCCACATAGTTTTGGGATCCATTTTCAAGCTTATGTAGCAAACAAACAAAACTAGAAAATATGTTCGAGGCTTTCATTATAACAAGAGAAAGGGAATATGGGCCGGGGAATCCTTGAGTGAAAAAGTTGATGGCATACAACTAGACCTTTGAAGATGAGGGACCAAGTGCATTTTTTTTTTCAAATCACAAAGGGTTTTTTATATACCAAATTCTCCAAAAGAACATAAAATAACCAAGACAGAGTAATCCACAACTTAAGAATGATGAAAAGAGATGAATAAGAAGCCTCTTCAAGGAGGCAACCTCCTTATACAATGTACCAAATACACAAGACAAGATGAGATTATTATATAAATGAATCTCCTTATAAATAGGAGATGAAGTGATCATTATGTGTCCTAGTATTGAGCTGACCTAACAATAACGAATATAATAATAGTGAATTATGGTTAGGGCTTGTTGATCCCCCAACAACTCTCCAAGTTATACAGCTTAGGGAGCCACTTGAAAGTTTTGTATCAAGAGACATTTATCAAAGAACCTTTGGCTTGACAAGGCTTCTGTCTTCTCAAAGTTACCACCTTATCAATAAGGTATGTTTTTTAAAAGGTTGTCTCTAATTGATTCTTCTTTTTTAGTTTGGATTTTTGTTCAAGGTGCCTACATGATCAATTTAACATGATATTCTATGCTTAAACTACCTTTGAATTGATCCCAACTGATCTCAACTCAAAACTACCCAAAGAGAAACGATTAAAAGGGAACAAAACACTTAAATTTTACACATCTTTTTACTCTTTCCTTAAGCCCGTGACCCATCCTCAATGAAATGTCGAAATTATATCCACCTAACTTATCGAAGCATCGATGAGTTAGTCCCCTCACTTAGCGACACTTTGGAAGGTTAGTCCTTTAACCCGGTGAAACAATGGAGTCTTAAGTTGTTAGTTCATTGAAACATCAAAATTTCCTTTTAGCATGGAAAAGTTCCACTGAATTAGAAGGCTAACTTGGAAAAGTTTTGATGATCTCTAGGACCAACTCAACAATATTTTGGTATTTAGAGCCTTTACCGTCCAACACATTGGCATGTTTATCATTTAAAATGATGAAGCTTCACCCTTCGGCGGGTCATGAATTAATTTGATGACGTTTCGATGAGTTAAATATATAGTCCACTAAAATGATGGCAAAGTCAGGCTCTCACATTCCATGCCGACAAGGTAATGGAATACTTCGTTGATACATTGTCTAATTAGGAACCAATTCCCGCACATATAATACCTTTAGAGATTTAAGTTGTCAACACATCGATGCAATAACTCGTTAATCCCATGATAAGCATTCACCCAAACATTTGGGCACTCCACTTAAGGTTGGGAATGTCTATGTTGTGACACCTTAGCCTCCTAATCCTCATACAAGTGCCCGAATAATATTTTAACTCATCAAGACACAAACAAGCATTTCATTCATTGGTGAAGTAAGAGACTAATTCCTCCAATACATTGGAGGATTAGGCCTCTAAGCCTCTACCAGATTTCAAAAATATTGTAAGTTGCATTTCATAAGATTTGAATTTCTTCGATTTATATAAGCCTCTTCGAATACCAAAACACCACTTTACACTTTATAAGAAACCCCCACTAGACAGGGCTACCAAGCTGCTAATCAACCAATCGAAGAAAACCACTTTGACCCATCGATTTGAGCATGAGGAGAAAAGTACATCTCACTTACACTAGTCAATTTTCAATTTGTTGTAGGTAAGATGCCTATGTTTCTAATTGATGCAATTCAATCATGGTTAGGATTGGTAGTTGTTGTGAAGGATTATACCCTATAGCAGGGGAAAGGATGCTATCAATGTACATGGGGTGACAGATAGATACATTTTACTTTGCATTAATTACTGTAAACAAAATGGGATTAGGATTCCAAAATCAGTACCTTGTTTAGGGCATCTGGTCCTAGCTTTCACCCAGTCTCCACAGTAATGTACCTGCAAAATAAACCAACCTTCCTCATCGTATCCCGACTATAAATATATAATGATATTAAAAACAATATGACATTAACTATGATTAGAAATTCCATAGAAACAACATTCCATTGGGACGGGAAGGGTATCTCGATCTTTATTGTCAAAGAAATGCAAACAAATACAATTTATACCTAATCAGTTCCAAACACTTCTGCAACCGAGTTCTGGGATTTTGCTCCTCACAATGACTTAGAAATTCCTTCAGTGTAACAATAAATTCTTCTTCATTGGCCACTTCCTCATGGATTCCCCTTGTATTTATGGCCAAGGCAGGAAGTTAGATTCATGAGGTAGTTGAATTGGGAGGTCGGGAAATTTACAGTACCAACCTCAACTAATCCCAATTTGTAATCTTAATATATTTTTCCATTTCATCTTAATATGTGCACAAGTATTACACTAGACAACTTGCACCCAAGGAGCAGCTAGTGCTCTCTAGGACTAGCGCATACCACTTTTGGGAGAAGTGCACGGGTCTACTTTAGTAGAACCAACGCTCAGTATGCTAGATGCTACGTATAAGAGTAGTGCATATTTTATGAAATATGTAGAAAAAATATAATTTTCAGTTGAAGAGGTGTGATCTCAGCAGTAAATCATCCAAAGTCAATCCAACTCTTCCATCCATGGTGTCCTTTTGTGTGATCGACAGGGCAATGTGATCAAGGACGGAGAAGTGCAGATTTGACCTATAACAGATGCCCCCTAATGTGTGAGGTCAGAGGGAAACGATGGCCAAAATACATTATAATTCCAAGTCATAGGAGGAGCAAAAACCACAGGACGAGGTCACAAAAGTAGCTGAAAACAACGATGAAGGTCAGCGAGCAATTATAATCTTGACATCATATAGATGTTTGGTGTGAAACAACATGATATCCGATACATAACTAGGATATGTATATATAGCATGGCCACTGAAATACAAGCGTGGATCCATGTCAAATATAAGAGATCGTAGCCATAACAACAACTTGGATCTATGTCTCATGAAGAGCTGAAAATGAGTGTGGCTCAGTCTTGCACAGCTTGGGTGATAACATGAATATGGTGATGCTATCAAAGTCCCAAGGTCTTCATCCAAACAACCCAAGGTACAAACCCTAACCATGTGAATAAATGAGATGGAGTCGAACATGGGGGGTATCGTTTGATTACCGGTCATTGATGTATACCATTAACAAATGCGAGGGCTTCCATCGATAATGATAATGGGGCCCAAGGTACCTAGTACGTTCCAACAAGTGTGAATAAGTGGACTTGAAGTCGAACACTTGAGGAACCTGTCGAATAAGGGACACTAATGTATTCCCATGATCCAACAGCGAGGGAAACTGCCACTGATGAATGCAATCCCCAAGGTACTATCCGAAACTCTAAACTTCATTCCCATAGCATAATGAGTTGAATTCGATGGGAAGAAGCTAGTTGGAAAGGAGGCCTTAAGGAATCCTCCATCATCCAACACGAGGAACACTCATAAGATTGAGCTGATTTGGAGTAGGAAAAATAACAAGATGAAACACACTGACACCAGGATGGCCGACACATGAGGTCAAGGTAACTACAGAATGGCCGACATGGGCTGTATCCTTGAATAGTGAGCACAACGCAAGAATGACTTAGGAAACTTTCAACATGAGAGGAATGTGATATAAAATTGCAATGTAGGAGACATTAGCAGATTCTCCATATGATTGGAAGAATAACCAATCGAAGGAGTAAAAACTCTGAGATCAGGTTCATCCTAAGGTCAAAAACTGAAACCCAACTAAGTGATGGACTCAAAACAGGTGATGTGTTCAAGAACATGACTGACTAGCTGCCTTTGAAACTGAAAAGATGTTTGATACCCTTCTCTTCCCTTATTCTTTTTATCAAAGAATAATATCCTTCTTGTTGTTTTAATGAGTCCAAGAAAGCAAACTCAATAGTCTTTCTTCATTTTTTACAGAGTTTGAAGAAAAGATAGATGAATACACTATAACAAAGATCCGTGGATTTTTAATTTCGAGCATGGATCGGTTTATGCTCGTCGGTGTTTTCTTTTTTGAGGAGTCTGAAAAACTTTAACAATATCTCCATACACCCACTCATGAATTTTAGTATCGAGCCCGAGTTGGTATGTGCTCGCTGGTGTTTTCTTTGTTTAAAGAGTCTGAAAAACTTAAACAATCCTCTATATACCTTCTCGTGGATTTCACATCGAGCCCGAGTAGGTGAATGCTCGTTGGTGTTTTCATGTTTCGAGAGTCTGAAAACCCTAAAGAAGACTCCAAAAGGTCCTTTTTCATGCAGTTAGTATCCTCCCCCGAAAAATTGTAAAATGATGAGAGAAGAACTCTTCTAGCCACGTGTGACTAGAGTATTCTTTTTTCGTAGGTGATCCACCAAGGTCTAGAAAAGGGGTAAACTTATACCAAGGTGGATGTCGCTTCAAATCCTTTAATGAGTCTGAAAAGACAACTATACTCACTGATCTTGTTTGTTTTGGAAAGTCAAGCAAGGGCTTAAAAAACTTAATCAGCTTCAGGAACATAAGTTATCATGACCTGCCAAATGATAGAATTCTAGACAACCAAGTTAGTAATATATCGCATAATCAAAAGAAATTTTCTTGATGACATAAGATACTGAACAATATGGTACCTAGCTTGACATGTCAATGAAGAAAACAAACCTTTGACGGAAAAAATATGGTGAAATTCCGTAATGTGTACTTCACCTAATTCACCAAAACTCAAAAAGACATTAGTGAATTAAATAAAACATTAAAAAATAAATTGAAACTATACCACATTTAATAAAGTGGGTAAAAATTTAAAACCCAATTTCTATAAATAATTTCAATTTAAAAACATAATTCACCATTTCAAGTTTTTAGGGCAAAGTGTGGAGAGCAAACCTCAAACTTCCTTTGCTTGTTGTGATCGAACCGGGCTATCAAACCATCTTCTACCTCTTCCAAGTAAGTCATCTCATCCTTCTCTTTCATGTGCATGCAAATTTATGGTTTTTTGTTGGTCAAATTTATTTTTTATTGAAGTTTTAATTACATTTCTGCATGTACGCGGGTTGTTTTGAAAAAAATAGCGCTCTCGACAAAAGTGCACTGGTATTCTTGCAAAATAACTGCGTTCATAGCGCATACCACAAGAAATAGGGCAAAAAACAACGTTTGACCAATGTCATGCTTAATTTGTGCAGGATGGTGCTTGTGTGGCGTGAGAGGGAGCATGAGGAAATGGACTGACAAGCTATGAATGATCCTTTAACTCTTCATGCATTAAGAATATGGGCTATTAAAATTCTATCGAATGGTCAATATGCGGGCGCAAACCCAACTACTCGAGAGGATGGTAAGGTATTGGGATGCCAATGCAAGTGTGTTCAATCTCCAAGGGGAGATACTCAAACTAACAATTGATGACATCTACTTCATCACTGGTCTCTCTCAAAGAGGAGAGGTGGTGGATCTCAAAGGTTCTTCTCGAAGTGTGGGTGCCCTTTTGGTGCAAGATTATGTCAATACATACTGCGTACCGGGTACTGAAAAGACTGGTAGTCAAGTTTCGATAGCAAGCGTCGCGAGATTTCCATTGAAAGTGATATTGAGTATTCTCAACCGGATGGGAGGAAGCGTGACACAACACCTTGCTTCACGGAACTATATGCATGTGGGCACTGAATGCTTGCGTGGGGTTATTTATGACTGGTGTTTTACTTTACTGGCGAACATGAAACTTTAGCTTTTCGGGTGCAAAACCGGTAGGATGAAGAAATTTGGTTATGGAAGTATCCTGTGTACCTTTTTCTTTGAGAGGGTACCTGCATTGAGTCCATGTATGGCCTTGCCCCCGCTCAATCCTCGTGAGCCCCTTATGATACGTTGGGGAGATATCTTCAAGCACCAAGGTGGCGGCGAGAACAACCTTTCTTACAGTGATGAGGATTACTGGGCATGGTGGGATTGGCAAGTGTCGGCTTTTGTAATGTCCCCATTCAAATAAGTGCATAGTAAGACAATCCCATCAATCCTACTAGTTTCCTAGGTTGGATGGGAACATGTGGGATGGTAATAAGGAAGCTAATAAATGATATTTAGACATTAGAAGGGTTCAAGTATTTAATAAATATGATGAATAAATAAATTCAAGAGAAATTCTAGGTGGCAAGTGGTTTTGGAGACATATGGAGGTGGTGGGACCCACACTAGCTTGATTTTTCAATGACACATGGCAGCTCTCTCTTGCCAATTCGAATTCATGGGAAGGTGAACACTCTTGGGTGAGTTGGTAAGTCATAACACATGGCATTGAGCATCTTAGGTCGAAATGGGATGGAATAGTAACCTCCATGGGAGAGGAAGAGTCAAATTGGAGACTAGTGGACACTTGGGCTAGATTCCCTAGTTCTATGACAACAATAATGAAGCATCTATGACATTTATGACAAAATTCAGACCTGACTTCTTACACCTGACCATTATGACATGTCAGCCCCAAAAATAGGCTCAAGGAAGGCTCTCATGGAGTTGGAGGAATCCAAAGAGACTCAAATTCGAATTTGGGAGAAGATGGAAGGTTGGAACTAGGAGACAAGTGGCAAATGAGGAATATTTCCTAAATGGAAAATTATTGAATCTATTGAGAGGATTTCGACCCCTTGAAGGCTAATGTTGGTTATAAAATGTAGAAATCAAGTATGAGAATGGCTTTTGATGATTTGAGAAAAATTGCATTTGTGAAGAGAGAGCTAGTGGATGACTAGTTTCTTGCCTTAGCCAATTTCGAGGGTGAAAGATTCCCATCCAAGTTGGTGTTTGGAGAGGCCACTCAGGTCTTTCATGGTGCTTTAATGGAGTTTGTATTTTCAGGTATCAGCTACAGGAAGTTTCATGGTTTGGTTTAGTGCAGCACTTTCTCTCCACCGTTTCTAGTTTTGAAGGCATATTCATGCTCCTTGAAGGAGGGCGTTTTTGGTGAGCACTTGTGCTTCTTGAGAGAGCTTCTCATTATATATTTATGATTGTAATAGCTTCATATCCTCTGTTATTCATATTCAGAAAGTCTCAGGTCGAAATACCCACTGGTTGTATGCAAAACTATTGATTAATGAGCAAACAATGTCCATTTCCCCAATGCATTGATGTATGACACTATAATGTTGATTATTTCGAATGGATGGATGATTCTATGATATATTTGTGATCAATATAATGCCATGGATGTCTTCTACAAGTTTCATGTACTGTACTTGAGCATTTGAAGCATTTTTACTCAGTTTAGTTGTATTGGGAGATGAAATAGTGCCATTTCCCCAAGGGTCGAATTGGGGGTTTTTGCAGTTGAATGTGAGAGAGTTATAACAGTAGTAAAAATCAATTAATGGTGCATATGAGACCTCAATAACATACTTAACACATTATATACCTCTGTTCATAAATTTGTGGGAGTTTGGAGGCATTTGGAAGGCCATTTTCAGTGTTACCCGGGGGGGATTTGATGCACAAATTACTAGTCAAAATTACCTATATTGATCAGAATACAAATCAAGTTTGCAGCAGTATTTGGAGGTCCATAAAACATCCCTGAACCTGATATTCAAGTCTAAATACCATTAATACACTCATACAGAAGATTTGGGAGCATTTGGGATGATTTGGAGGTCAAAACAGTTAAACTAGTCAAAGGTCGAAATTGGGGAAAAAGTTGAAAAATTGGCATTTTAATAAAATTTGAAAAAGGGATATTACAAGTGGTATCAGAGCATGTTCTTGGCACCTGATGGTCCTAACAAGAAGTCAAAAGAATAATCCACCACCCTTTGAACCAGTAGTTGAAGAGGTTTTTGTTGAAGAAGAGGTAGTAGAAGAAGAGGAGTCTTTTGCTGAAACCATGGGTAGAGAGGAGGATGACAAATTAAAACATAAGGAGGAACTTATTGCAACCTTAGATCCATGTTTCTCTAAACTTTCAGCAAACATGGATAGGATAGGTGATAAATTGTTGCAAGGATTTGAATTGTTGATTAGCCAGCTTCAAAGCAAAGGGATAATAGGAGATAATAGCGGTTCACACTCAGGGGAAAAGATGAAAGGGAATGAGCATATTTTCTCAAGTACAGGACCTCATAATAGACCTGATGAATTTCAAAGCACACAAAGGCATACTGCACCTAAATTTCTCACACCCAAAGAAGAGCCCAATCTTGCATTGGATTACAAGAAACTAGTAAATGATTGGAATGATTTGAATGAAGAGTGTAAAAGAGGTGTACCACTCAGTGACTACATTGATGCTATGCAAAAGATTAATAGGAAGGGAGACAATAGGAGTCCATTCCAAAACAAAGAATTAAATAGTGCTATTGGAAAAATGTCACTTCCTACTTTTGATGGTTCTTCTCAAAATTCTGCTAACACTTGGGTGCAAAAATTGGATGTATATTTTCAGCTGAATCCTATGTTGGAAGAGGATGCATTAAAAATGGCCATTTTGCATTTGGAAGGAGATGCCAATGAATGGTGGTTTCATGGGCTGAAAACCTTGGGTCATAATCAGGTTAAAGCATATGGAGAATTTGTTGACAGGGTACTAGAAAGATTTGAACAAAAAGATCCAGAATTGCCTTTCAAAGAACTAGCTCAATTGAAGCAAACTGGGTCCCCTACTGAATATATGTTGGACTTTCAAAAATTATCAGTCAAGGTGGCTGATGTATCTATGGGAAGATTAGTATTGCTGTTCACTGAAGGTTTGGCTGAACCCTTAAGAGGTTTGGTCAAAGCCCACAAGCCAACTACATTAAAAGATGCAATGAGCTTGACTAGGGATCTCCAGAATGTGCTTCCTAGAACGAGATTTCCTCCTAAGCCTAGCTATAAATTTGAAAAGAAACCTTGGCAAAGGGATGGATATGATAAGAAACCTTGGCAAAGAGAGTCATTTGAGAGGAATAAAAAAGAGGGACTAAACAGGGATGAACTTAGAAAAAAGAAACTATGCTTCACATGCTTCCAACCATGGACACCGGGGCACAAATGTACCAAAGGAAAGGCTCAATACATAGAAGTATTTTCTGATAATGAGGGGTATGATGGGGGCATGGATGAAGATGGACATATTTCAGATCAAGAAGAGGCATATGAGACAGCAGTAGAAGAGGAAAGACAAGAAGAAAATCAGCCTTCACCGGACAAAGCAAGAATGGCAGTGCTTTCAGCAGTACCTCGCTATCATACTATCCGCTGCAAAGGTGTGGTAAAAGGACAGAGAACTTCAGTTTTGGTAGATGGAGGAGCCACTCATAACTTCATTGATGCAGAGATGGTAGAGAAAAGAAAGATACCTATTGAACCATTTGATGGCTTCACAGTTGTCATTCCCGGTCACAACACAATGCAATGCAAAACATGGGTTCCAAAGCTGCAAGTCACCGTAGGTAACTATACTTTTGTTGATAGTTTTTATGTGGTTGATGTTGCTGATACTAATGTGGTTTTGGGAGTGCAATGGTTGTATTCAATAGGAGAGCATACAGTAAATTATCAAATTCCCGAAATGAAATTCCAAGATTCAAAAGGAGTACAAAGAGTTGTGAGAGGGCAACACACTTATCCAAATCAAGTAGTGACTTGCAATAGCATGAGATCTATATTGAGGCATGGGGATATAGAATGGGCTGCTGAATGTCATATTACATCTCCCAAGCCAACTATAAATATTTTCAAACACCCAAAGGAGATAGAGAGACTCTTGCAAAAATATGAAAAGGTTTTTAGAGACCTTCCACATGGTAGGCCACCGGATAGGGGGGTTGAGCACAGTATTGTTTTGGAGGAGGGTACTTCACCCATTCAGATACCACCTTATAGACATCCTAAAAGGTTTAGAGATGAGATTGAAAAAGCTATCCAAGAACTCCTAGAGTTGGGACTCATTAGACCAAGCTCTAGCCCTTATGCTTCTTCAGTTGTGCTAGTGAAGAAAAAAGATGGAACATTGAGAATGTGCATAGATTTTAGAGCCTTGAACAAAAAGACTATAAAGAATAGGTATCCTATTCCTAGGATTGATGAGCTCATGGATGAGCTGCATGGGGCCAAATACTTCTCAAAAATTGACCTTAGATCAGGGTATCACCAAATTCGAATGAAAGATGAAGATGTGCAAAAGACCGCTTTTCGATGTCATTTTGGCCACTTTGAATTTCTTGTCATGCCTTTTGGGTTAACAAATGCTCCAGCCACCTTTCAAGCATGTATGAATAGGATATTTTGCAAACAACTAAGAAGGTTTGTTTTGGTTTTCTTTGATGATATTCTCATTTACAGTAAAACATGGGAAGAGCATTTGCAGCAGTTAGAGATTGTGTTGAAAATCTTGCAAGAAGAGTCCTTATTTGCTAAATTATCAAAATGTGAATTTGGAATGAAAGAACTACTGTATCTTGGGCACATTATTGGGCAAGAAGGAGTGAAGGTACACATGGAAATAATCAGGGCTATCTTGGAATGGCCATCACCAAAAAATATTACCGAATTGAGAGGCTTTATTGGCATATGCACCTACTACAGAAAATTTGTGAAAGGATTCTCCAAGTTGACTTCTCCACTCACTGATTTGACTAAGAAGGATGCTTTCAAGTGGGATGAAGAGGCTGAAAAGGCCTTCCAAAAAATGAAAGAGGTAATGAGTAGTTGTCCCATACTTGCACTTCCTGATTTTACTAAACCTTTTGTTGTGGAATGTGATGCTTCAGGTGGAGGAATAGGGGCTGTCCTAAAGCAAGGCCAACACCCCATAGCCTTTGAGAGCAGAAAGTTGCAGCCTCATGAAAAAATTTACTCCATTTATGATAAAGAAATGCTGGCCATTATGCATGCATTGGCCAAATTCAGACAATACTTGGTGGGCAGCAAGTTTGTGGTGAAAACTGACCACAATAGTCTAAGACACTTTCTCACCCAAAAAGATCTAAATGAAAGGCAACAAAAGTGGGTAAGCAAGATTCAAGCTTATGATTTTGATATTGAATATGTCAAAGGAAAGAATAATATAGTAGCAGATGCTTTGTCAAGAAGGCCTTCTTTTTCTCTCATGGATATTGCCAAGGATTGGAAAAACATGCTACTAGTTGAATATGCCAAAGACAAATTTGCTTGTGATGTGTTGGATGGAATCAAAGGGGATGATAATTATAGGATTTTGAATGGGCTGATATATTATAAGGGAAGAATTTATTTAGTTCATAACTCCAAGCTCAAGTACCGAATTTTGCAAGAAGCACATGATTCCCCACTAGCGGGCCATCCGGGGATCTTCAAAACTTATAGACAGTTGAGGCAAAGATTTTTTTGGAAGGGGCTGAAGGAAGATGTTCAGAAGTATGTGAATGAATGTAAATCATGTCAACAAAACAAATCAGAACTTACATGTCCAGCCGGCCTATTACAACCATTGCCCATTCCGGAGCAAAAATGGGACAGTATTTCCATGGATTTCATCACCGGATTGCCTAAATCCTTGGGTAAGGATTGTATCTATGTGGTAGTTGATAGGTTGACAAAATTTGCTCATTTTTTTGCTGTTACATCATCTTTTAGTGCTGCACAAGTGGCTGATATTTTTTTCAAAGAAATCTTCAGATTGCATGGGCTTCCCAAGAGCATTGTCAGTGATAGAGATAGTAGATTCATGGGTGCTTTTTGGAAAGAAATTTTTAGATTGGTAGGCACTCAATTGACTCCAAGTACCAGCTATCATCCACAAACTGATGGAAAAACAGAGAGGGTAAACCAATGGTTAGAAGGATACCTAAGAAACTATGTGGGAGGGCAGCAAAAAGCATGGGCAAAATGGCTACACTTGGGTGAGTTTTGCTACAACACCACTTATCATATGTCAATAGGAATGTCTCCTTTCAAAGCATTATATGGTTATGATGCACTTACATTTGCTGACATTATATTTGGTGATAGTAGAGCCCCAAAGGCTAAAGGTTGGGTGGAAGAGAGCCAAGAAATTTTAAAGCTCTTGAAAGACAATTTGCAGGTTGCTCAAAATCAGCAAAAACAATATGCTGATAGACATAGAGAAGAGAGAACCTTTCAAGTCAATGATTTAGTATATTTAAGGTTGCAGCCCTATAAACAAACATCTCTCAAAAAGAATGGAGCAGAAAAATTAAAACCAAGGTACTATGGGCCATACAAGGTAGTGCGGAAGGTTGGAGAAGTAGCATATGAACTAGAACTTCCGGAAGGGAGTAAAATCCACAATGTATTTCATGTTTCTTGTCTTAAGAAAGCTCTTGGTCAGCAAATCATCACTTCAGAAATACTTCCTCCTTTGGATGATGAAGGTCAACTCACACTTGTTCCGGAAAAGATTTTGAAGACACGGGAAAGAAGGTTGAGGAGTAGAATCATCAAAGAATATTTAGTGCAATGGAAGGACTTACCAAATGAAGATGCCACATGGGAAGAGGAGAAGATTTTGCAGCATCCAAATTTGAAATTGCTTGAGGACAAGCAATCTTGGGTGGGGAGGACTGTAATGTCCCCATTCAAATAAGTGCATAGTAAGACAATCCCATCAATCCTACTAGTTTCCTAGGTTGGATGGGAACATGTGGGATGGTAATAAGGAAGCTAATAAATGATATTTAGACATTAGAAGGGTTCAAGTATTTAATAAATATGATGAATAAATAAATTCAAGAGAAATTCTAGGTGGCAAGTGGTTTTGGAGACATATGGAGGTGGTGGGACCCACACTAGCTTGATTTTTCAATGACACATGGCAGCTCTCTCTTGCCAATTCGAATTCATGGGAAGGTGAACACTCTTGGGTGAGTTGGTAAGTCATAACACATGGCATTGAGCATCTTAGGTCGAAATGGGATGGAATAGTAACCTCCATGGGAGAGGAAGAGTCAAATTGGAGACTAGTGGACACTTGGGCTAGATTCCCTAGTTCTATGACAACAATAATGAAGCATCTATGACATTTATGACAAAATTCAGACCTGACTTCTTACACCTGACCATTATGACATGTCAGCCCCAAAAATAGGCTCAAGGAAGGCTCTCATGGAGTTGGAGGAATCCAAAGAGACTCAAATTCGAATTTGGGAGAAGATGGAAGGTTGGAACTAGGAGACAAGTGGCAAATGAGGAATATTTCCTAAATGGAAAATTATTGAATCTATTGAGAGGATTTCGACCCCTTGAAGGCTAATGTTGGTTATAAAATGTAGAAATCAAGTATGAGAATGGCTTTTGATGATTTGAGAAAAATTGCATTTGTGAAGAGAGAGCTAGTGGATGACTAGTTTCTTGCCTTAGCCAATTTCGAGGGTGAAAGATTCCCATCCAAGTTGGTGTTTGGAGAGGCCACTCAGGTCTTTCATGGTGCTTTAATGGAGTTTGTATTTGCAGGTATCAGCTACAGGAAGTTTCATGGTTTGGTTTAGTGCAGCACTTTCTCTCCACCGTTTCTAGTTTTGAAGGCATATTCATGCTCCTTGAAGGAGGGCGTTTTTGGTGAGCACTTGTGCTTCTTGAGAGAGCTTCTCATTATATATTTATGATTGTAATAGCTTCATATCCTCTGTTATTCATATTTAGAAAGTCTCAGGTCGAAATACCCACTGGTTGTATGCAAAACTATTGATTAATGAGCAAACAATGTCCATTTCCCCAATGCATTGATGTATGACACTATAATGTTGATTATTTCGAATGGATGGATGATTCTATGATATATTTGTGATCAATATAATGCCATGGATGTATTCTACAAGTTTCATGTACTGTACTTGAGCATTTGAAGCATTTTTACTCAGTTTAGTTGTATTGGGAGATGAAATAGTGCCATTTCCCCAAGGGTCGAATTGGGGGTTTTTGCAGTTGAATGTGAGAGAGTTATAACAGTAGTAAAAATCAATTAATGGTGCATATGAGACCTCAATAACATACTTAACACATTATATACCTCTGTTCATAAATTTGTGGGAGTTTGGAGGCATTTGGAAGGCCATTTTCAGTGTTACCCGGGGGGGATTTGATGCACAAATTACTAGTCAAAATTACCTATATTGATCAGAATACAAATCAAGTTTGCAGCAGTATTTGGAGGTCCATAAAACATCCCTGAACCTGATATTCAAGTCTAAATACCATTAATACACTCATACAGAATATTTGGGAGCATTTGGGATGATTTGGAGGTCAAAACAGTTAAACTAGTCAAAGGTCGAAATTGGGGAAAAAGTTGAAAAATTGGCATTTTAATAAAATTTGAAAAAGGGATATTACAGCTTTAGAGAAGTTCCCATATGCAGGTATGGAATTCCGACATGATCCTGAGCTGGCTTTCCCTCCAGGATCAGCCTGGGGAGAGATAGGTAAGTTGTTTTTGAAAAATTATTTAATTTTTTCATTTTATATATATGATTTTTTTGTGAGTTTGAGATACTAAAAGAATTGTCTTTTGCATATGTTGGGCCTATGCATCCTGATGGACACCCTCGTACCTTTGTGTGACCATTCATTGTAGGGGCAGCTGATGCCATGTTGGTGAACCTAGAGGGAAAGATGAGTCGATTGACACATGACATCCCGACATACAAGATCGAGCGGATGCCACTCAATATGCAGGAGAATGTTGTGGGCGTTCCCCTAGCATTGATTCGGCTACTGAGGAAAGTAGCTAGGCTAGTCATCTGCTACAGAGAGGTTATGGTAGAGATAGTAGAGGCAGAAGAGGCCCCTCCTTCTCCATAGAGGAGGACCTATATATGTATATATTTTTAGGCTGTTGAGCCCCTTTTTGTATATTTATATGACACTATGACATACTTATGACTCAAACTCATGTATTTTTTGATACGGCTTATATATATAGTATCGGCTTTATTTACATGTATGCTCTTGTCTTTATGCATGAATTGTTTATTATGGATGTGTATGATACAAATGCCAATCTAAAACATAATTTGCATATGAATCAGCTAGTGCATTTAAATTTCTTGGAATGTGTTGATATGTAATGTAATCAAAATGTCTCTCAAGTAACTTAACTCACAAGAACTAACGTATAAGCAGGACAGGATCTCTAACTTGATATTCTCCCATTAGCTAAAACACAACCAACTGTGAGTCGAGTCTTACCTCTAGATGTGAAATGCCATGATAAATGCCATCTCGAAGTAACTCTATGACCGCACTGTATTCAACCACATTGTTGTTGTGGGACCTAAACAAGCCCCTCCCGAAGAGACTAGTTGGCCAGTCGGTGAGTAAATAACCTAGGCTACTACAGCCAACTAACGGGTGTGGCAACTAGCGCCATCAACAAATCCTATAAATTATTCATTCGACATCTGAAACATAAAGCAATAGACACATAAGACGTAACGTAACCACAAGCAAAGCTAACTCTACAAAATGTACAGCTAAAATACATGAAAAAGCACAGAGGCCTAAGCATAGTACTTTTTCAAATAGAGCCCATTTATAGGCTCTGACAACTTATTACCTTCATAATCCGTCAACTTGTACGCAACCTTCTTTAGAACCTTAGAGACTATGTAAGGACCGAGTCACATTGACTTAAACTTGCCAGCTCCTAGGGGTTTCTTGTCTTGGTCATAAAGCAAAACAAGGTCTCGTTCGAGAAAAACCCTAGGTTTGACAAACTTATCATATTGACCTTTAGCTCAATTCTTATATGCTTTGTTTGCTGTGAGCGCATCATGGCGCTGCTCATCAAGATGTTCTAGGTGCAGAAAACGTTCTTCTAAAACTGAAGTGTCGGGGAGTAGTTGGACAACCAACTTCAATGAAGGAATTTCGCATTCAACTAGAACAACTGCTTCTATCCCATGAACAAGCTAGAAGGGAGAGAACTTGGTGGTAGTATTAACATTAGCTTGGTATGCCCAAAGAGCTGGATACAACATGATGTTCCAGTTGGATCGAATGGCATTAACGGTCCTTTGCAAAATGGTTTTCAAAGTTTTTTTGACCGCTTTGACCTGACCATTCGCTTGTGGATAAAACGAAGACGAATGTTCCTGCCGAAAACCTAACATGGTATATAAGTCGGTCATCATGTAGTTCTGAAAATTTCGACCGTGGTCTGTAATGATTTCTTTGGGTACACCAAACCTAGCAATGATCTGGTTAAATACGAAGTAAGAAACTATTTCCCCATCTGCTTTGACAGTAGGCATTGCCTCGGCCCACTTGGTGAAGTAGTCGACGACAACAATGATGTGATGATGACCTCTAGCCGAGACTGGATTACAATTCATGAAATCAATCCCCCACTTGGTGAAGGGGCCTGCTGTAATCACAGGATGGAGAGGAGTTGGGTGTGCTCTCATCTTTTTGGTGAAAAACTGGCATGGTCGATAGTGTTTCATAGCTTCCACACAATATTTGAAGATCGTGGGCCAAAAATAACCAACACACAGTATCTTCTGGGTTGTTTCCAACCCAAAAAGATGACCCCCACAGGCTCCACTGTGAGCATCATTCAATACTATTCCGGCTTCCTCCAAGGTTAAACAATGGTGTAAAATGGAATCTATCCCACATCTGTAAAGAGTATCAGAAATGATGAGATAGTTCTTTGTGTGATTTTTGAGTTTTCGTCGTTCATCCCTAGAGAAAGAGTTTTCGTCGTTCATCCCTAGAGAAAGGCGGAGGAAACCTCAAAGTCTGGAGATATACTAAAATATCCCCATACCATGGGTCAGAAGATGCAATAAGGAATATGTGCTCATCCGGGAATGATGACTCTTATTCATTGTGTACTATGTCACTAGGAAATTCAGAGATTAGTTCAGCGAAAAACCAATGACTTTTTTGACTTAGCCGATTGAAAAAATAGGTCAAATTCCTACAAGATCACAATCCATTTATTGAATTTCCCACCGATGATATGTCGAGTGAGAACATATTGAAATGGGTTGACCTCAACAATCACTGTGGTAGTTCACGATAAGATATAGTGACGTAGCCTCTGAACAACATGGATGACAATTAATACCAACTTCTCCACAGAATAATACTTAACCTCGGGAGCTATTAAGGCACGCGAAAAATAGTAAATGACATGCTCTTGGAGCTTGTCATCCTCCTAAACAAGTACTATGACGATCGTGTATACGGATGCCACCAGATATAGCAGTAAATCCTTCATATAGTATGGTGGGCTCAACAAGGGGGATGATAATAATGCCTTTTTCAAGGCCTCAAATGAAGTCTGAGAAGCCTCATCCCAAAGAAAATAGGTATCTTGTTTGAGCAGTCTCATGAAACCTTTTGTGATTTTGGTATAGTTAATGATAAAACATCGTAAGAAGTTGGACATACCTTGTAGACTCTGAAGTTTCCTTAGGGTTCAAGGAGGAGGCAGATTTACAATAGCCTCAACTTTGAGTGGATCGACCATAATACCACAACTGGATACAATAAAACCTAGTAAACATCTGGACTCCACATAGAACACACATTTATTAGGATTCAATTGAATCTTGTAATATCTGCATCGTTCAAACACAAGTCTCAAGTGATCAGGATGATCCCGTCTCTTGTGAGATCGCGCTGGGAGATCATCAAGATAAGGTTCAACTACGTGTTTGATATCATGAAAAGCGAAGTTCATTGCACACTGAAATGTAGCTCTAGCGTTTTTCAGGACAAATGGCATCTTTCGATAAGCGAAGGTCCCCCAAGGACAAATTATAATTGTCTTGTGTTGGTCTTCAGGTTTTATCTGAATCTGGTTATATCCTGAAAAACCATCCATGAAAGAAAACATTTCATGGCCCGCACACGTATCGATAATCTGATCTATAAATGGTGTGGGGTAATTATCTTTAGGATAAGATTTATTTAAATCCTGAAATTCTGTGCAGGCTCGAATGGTTCCTTGCTTCTTATCTACCAGAACAAGGTTTGAGATCCATTCCATCATAGCAATTGGATAGATGAATCCGGCTTTGAGCAAATTCTCGACTTCTGCCTTAATGGCTACTTCTTTTTTGGGATTGATTGGATGGAGCTTCTATCTCATAGGCTTAGCATTTGGCTAAGTTGTGATGACATGCTCTACAATGGCAGGGTCGATGCCTGGCATCTCCTCGTAGACTAGGAAAAAATGTCTCAGAATTCCTTAAACAAATTGGTGTACAAAATGATCTCTTCAGGAGAATAGTCTTCCCCAATGAAAAGGTTTTCCACAACTCCAGGTTTGATGGAAATTTTGATCGGAATAGTTCTCGATATGTTTTCCATATTCCCTTCGGCATAAACTACTTTTGAAGTAGAAGGGATAGCGGACAAATCAACATTGCCACCGGGTATCATTGAAAACTCTCCTCTCTCTATCCTATCCAGATCGGGAAGAAAATAAGACCTGTGGTGCATGTGTTCCCAAGGATGGTCCAGGACTATCATTGCTTCCAAAATAGCCTCATCAGAGGGTAAAAAAGTATCTAGACAGTCAAAAGAGTGGACGGAGTCCACTAACCATGCCAATGCATAGTCCATATTTGACTCGACAGAGACCAATGGGGTCACGATATGTTCTGTTGCAGCATGTTGTGAATCTAAGTAAGCCACTTCTGCAACAGATAGGGGAACTACTGGTTCTGCTTTGGTGGGAAGAATCCATGGATCCATCGTTGGACAGACCGTGAAAATCTCAGACGATGAACACTCCTTAGAATCAATAAAATGAACAGGAACATGTAGGTCAAAAGTGCCCATTAATGACCCATAGAGCCCTGCTCCTAAAATCTCACTAGCTGGGTGAGACTGATTAACCAACAAGATTGTTGAATCTGATGAAGCCTGGTTTTTTTTCCGAGAAAATGAAAGTTGATCAACTGTAATGATCTTGCATTCGTGAGGGAACATTATCACTCGGAAAATGGTCGATGGAACTGATTGCATTGCATACGTCCAGATCCTACCTAACAAAAAATTGTAGTCAAGTGGAGCATCCAGTACTTCAACCTCTACAGACACTAGCTTACCAGCGAGTTCTATGTCAAATGATGGTAAGACTCTGTGTGGATGAAACGATCTTCCATCAAAGGAGGTAAGCAGTGTGTTCGAGGGGGCTAATTCGGGTGAGCCCAAAGCCTTCTAGCAAGAAATGGAAATTATGCACGTAAACGTTCCCTCATCTACAACAACTCTCCCAATGGTCTTAGGACCATGGAATACTTCTATTTGGAGAGCAATGTGGTATGGAAACCAGGGTTTGATATTGGACATATCAAAACGAGCAAGCATATTGGATGAGTCTATGTTCCCGATCGCTGCGAGAAGCGCACTGTGTTTTAATGGAAAACTCTGCAATACTTCTAAAGTGGACATGGCATAGGGAGTTTGGATAAGTCCTCTACAACATTGTAGTTAGGAGCATCCCGCGCATTAGGATTGTGCACAGCCCGTTTGAAGACACCTTTCGGGATCTTCGACAGTGAATCTATTGGTCTCTCGATGTGGAGAGGGTTAGATGATTCAGAAACATCCTTATCTCTTTGCTGCGAGTCCGGATTATAGTTTTTGGCTCGAGTTTGTAAAAGCGTGTTTGAATTAACCATATTAATAAACGATTGATCAGCTGATGAGGCATGAGGGGTGCCCCCGACATTGGAGTTGCCATAAGTTGAACCTTGTCTGTGAGGGAATGGGTCTTTTAAGACGGTTGGTTTCTTTTCACGAAGTAGCTTCTGGGCTTCTTCCATCAGAGGGCATTGATGGGTGAGTTGGTCCTCCTTGCACAACTTGCGAGGGAACTTCACTTTCTTTTTATCCTTTTCGCCCTCCTTGACATTTTCTGTGTTTTGGGGCTTTTGGTGGTTCCCCTCCCCTTTCTTTCCCTTCTTTTTGTTGTTGCTGGGTTGTCGAGGGCCCTTTTGATTTGTCTACATTTGTTGTACAAATTCCATTTGCGAAGGGGAGGTTGCAACTGAAGTTGCTTCCGCAACAGACTATTTTACAGATAAGGCGTGAACCTGCTTAGTTAACGCTTCAAATGATGCAGAATCTACTAAACCCATGATGCCATCAACATGTGGTCCAGGCTTGGGTTTACCTAGATCTATATTAGATCTTGGCATGTCTGGAATGATCTCGTACATGATCCCATATTCAGCATAAAAAGGTCAAGTTGTTGGGTCCTGAGAATGGCCTCTTCCATTGAAGACACTCCAAAAGTTGCCACTTCCTTAGAAATATAAGGAAGGAGTGATTTCAAATACCACTCTAAAATAAATTTTGGAGGAATCTCAGCTTTAATGAGCCTCTTTCTCCTTCGCCACTCCTGAATGTGGTCAGATAAATGAGTAGATTTGTTCTGTTGAAAAGTTGACAGAAGGTATGTACCAGCATCATACCGGACAGGGAGTTGAAAGTGATTCAAAAAAACTGTAGCCAAATCCCAAAAGTTATCATAAGCAACTACAGGAAGTTCAATATACCATTTAGCTGCAGCAATAGTCAAGGTTCTCTGAAAGAGCCTTAATCTGATGGAATTGTCGTTCAATGAATTAGAAGAGAATCAAAGATGAAACGTAGTGACATGGTCACCAGGATCTTCCCCAGTCTTACCTTCAAATTTTGGAATGTCTGAAGGCAGCTTGGTTGGGACAGGTGGCCATGCGGGGTGGTTTCGCACCTGATCATTTGTTAGTTTTGAAAGGTCTGGCAAATTCAAAGTTGCCAGAAAAGGTAAATGAGGTCTTGCCGATGGCATTGGGTTAGCAAGGTTTCGGTAGGGGGAACCACCTAAATCCTGACTCATGTACTGCTGGTTGGGGTTGCCCCCAACCACTGGTTGTGAAGTAAACGCGTTGCTAAAATTGATCCAACCAAAAGAGAGAGGGTTTCTTCCTTGAGTGTGTGTCCATTGCGGTTGGGTGTTAGCCCCTCCATAATGTGGGTTAAACACGTTACCACCTCCTCCACCAAACAGTGAAAAAGGGATACTCCCTACAGGTATATGAGATGTTTGTACATTGGAAGGATGTACATTCTGACCTGTGTAGGGGTTAAACCCAGGCATGGATGTAACGGACGACACGGGAATCGATCCTACTATAGTTGTGGATGAAGTGGGCATCGAGCCTATAAAGGGAATAGAGGAATCTATGTGCCCTCCAAACCAAGGAAAACCTTGACCGAAAGGAGCAGTTTGTGGAATACCCTAGGATTGTTTCATGAAAGGAGATGAAGTGAATGGTGTCAAAGATATCCATGTGACAGGGATATTAGAAGGTCTAGCAGTGGCACCAAAAGGGGTAGCTGTTGTCGAAGGTTGAGAACTAGACATACCTATGGAGCTAGTGCTGAAACTGACATAAGGATTCAAAACAGATGTAGCCTGCAACGAAGTAGATACCGACGGGGTTGCAAAGGAATGAGAGAGAAATCTCGAAACCATAGCTGTGGTAGGAGTTTGAGTAACTCTAGTTTCATCTCTGGAAGTAGCCATGGAATAACCAGTGGTAAACCTGTATACACTAAACTCGAGTTGGCCTAGAGAGTCTACAGTTACAAGTAATGGATCATTTGGTCCAGTTAGGGGAGGGTTGAAAGGAGTGCTAAATTCTTGAGAAGTTAAGTCCTCAACCTCAACAGTATCAAAGACTTGTTGATCCTGAAATCTAATCTGTGGTTCTTCAGGTGGTTTAGTTTCACCTGTAAGTTCGTATGAACCACGAGAATCAGTCCTCCGGCATGGTGGTGGGGGTGGAGGCTCCACAATAAGTGTTGGAAGGTTTTGCAACCTTCGTGACCTACGGAGAGGTTGATCCTCCACAGCTATATCAAACTCAAAGTAAGTATGAAAACCTAGTGGCCACTAAACGACTAGGGAGCAAACAACATACCACTAAAAAATGCCCTAAAGTGATCAAAACTAGGCAAACAAAGCTAATAATCTCAGAAGTTAGTATGGGATGATGAGGGCCCAGAACAAACCAATAGAGTATAGAAGGTCAGTTATGCGGTGTCCAATGGAGGTCCTCTAGGTGCAAGTGTTTGAATCACCAAACTTCCCTCCTGGGATTACTGCAAAGGGTTACCTTCCGCGTCTGTCCTAGGTGCAGTGGAAACAACCTTCCACTATACCTGTGAAGAGCCCTAACGTTAAGATACTAAGGATACCACAAATACAAAAATACCTAGGGGAACAGTCATCAGTCTAGCCAAGACGCATGGGTAGGGTAGCAAAGCCCGAAATCCAAAAGCACTTAAAGTACTAGTGGACCCCCGTACGCGAATCAACTCTACTTTATGCTCGAAAGGAAAGTGAGGGGGTATCCTCAACAATTCTAGTCTCACACAACCTTGTGCTTAACTCCGGTTTGAGTGGAGCATTCCCAAGATGCTTTGATATAAGTGGGTCTTCCTAAAAGATTGCCTTACTATGATTATTGAGCAATGAAATCGATTTCGGGCAGTTTAAAGTGATCTACCCTGAAATCCTAGCCTAAGATAGTCGATGTAGTGTCAAACCTAAAAAGAAAAAGTTGCAAATTGATTTTATTAGATGTTCTTTTTAGAGGTTACTTCTTACTCAAAAAGGGCAGTGAAGTGTGTGGTATGGTTACGACAGAAAGTAAATTGTGTACAAATGATGATTAAACTTCACAAAGACTCTTTTTCGTTTATGTATTTCAAAACAAAAGATAGGCAATCCTAAGCATACACATTTTTTCTTTTCTAATTTTCAAAGCAAATAGCAAAAAAATCTACCCTACTTCAAAAAATAATGGCAAATCTTACAACTAGGTTACCAATTTTCAATTTTGATCTTTTCTTCTATTTGTAAAAGAAAATGAATTTGAAAAAGGGAACAAGCAAGATCTATCAAGAGTGTGGGTAAAGTTAAAAACCTAATGGCTTATAGCAATCAAATCCAAAGACTGATAAAGACTTGACTTGACCTACAAAGTTGTTTCTGTGAAAAAAATCTAAATTTGGAATAAGATGCAAAAGAAAAGGCAAAGCTGATGCGTGCAACGAAAAACAAACCCACAGGCTACTCCTAAGCATCAAAAAACAAATAAAGGCATCCGCCAAACAGGTAGGCTAGGAAAGCAAACCAAATCAACTCTACCACCACACAAACTCAAAATGAAAAGCTATCAAGAAAACTTCAAGCAAACTTAGATTAACCTGAACAAAAGCTCAGAAGGTATCCAGACCATCAAAACTTTAAAAAAACACCCAAAAGACTTCTAACTTAGGTCAAACCCTAAAATGAAAGGCAAAACTCAGTAAAAGTGCGTAGGTATTGCAACAGACAACAAGCGTAGAGTGCGCAGGTCTGTATGACTGCAACACGCGTCTAGGGAAAAAGATGCGCTACTGTGACTAGCAAGGAGTCGCGCACAGGTACAAAAGACCTAAAAAACAGAAAAGACACCTAACAACAAGTACTGAAGTAAGTGAATCAATCCAAAGGGGATTTTCAAGAGTTTAACACAAGACTAAAAAAGGCAAGGATGTCTCAATAACAATCAGGAAAAACAAAACAAGTACCAAAAATAGGCCCAACAACCTGAAAACCAAACCCTAGTGTGAAAGGTTCAAGCTACAGGAAAGGTACGATGCTGTCTGGTTTAAGAACCAGTGTATACAACAAAAAGTGCATGGGTAGTATTGAGATAGACTCGTGCTCATATAAAAAGATGCGCCTCTATATGCACAGAAGACATGTGCATAGGGACTAAAAGGAAATAAAAATATTTGCACGCTCAGACTGTAAATGAATCAAGGAACAGGGAAACAACAAAGTAACCTACACAAACCTCACAGAAAGGTAAGAGACTGTAAAAACTGAAAGAAAACCTAAATAAGGTCCCCAGAGCAGAAACAAAACGGTGGTCCCCAACGGAATCGCTAGTTATGTTGTGAAGGATTATACCCTATAGCAGGGGAAAGGATGCTATCGACGTACATGGGATGACAGATAGATACATTCTACTTTGCATTAATTATTGTAAACAAAATGGGATTAGGATTCTGAAATCAATACCTTGTTTATGGCGTCTGGTCCTAGCTTTCGCCCAATCTCCACAGTAATGTACTTGCAAAATACACCAACCTTCCTCAGCGTATCCTGACTACAAATATATAATTATATTAAAAACAATATGACATTAACTATAATCAGAAATTCCATAGAAACAACATTCCATTGGGACGGGAAGGGTATCTCGATCTTTATTGTCAAAGAAATGCAAACAAATATAGTTTATACCTAATCAATTCCAAACACTTATGCAACCGAGTTCTAGGCTCCTGCTCCTCACAATAACTTAGAAATCTCTTCAGCGTAACAATAGTTTCTTCTTCATTAGCCACTTCCTCATGGATTCCCCTTGTATATATGGCCAAGGAAGGAAGTTAGATTCGTGAGGTAGTTGAATTGGGAGGTTGGGGGAGTTATAGTACCAACCTCAACTAATCCCAATTCGTAATATTAATATATTTTTCCATTTCGTCTTAATATGTGCGCAAGTATTACACTATACAACTTGCGCCTAGGGCGCAGCTAGTGCTCTCCAGGACTAGCGCATACCACTTTTGAGAGAAGTGTGTGGGTCTGCTTTAGTAGAACCAATGCTCAGTACGCTAGATGCTAAGTATAAGAGTAGCACATCTTTTATGAAATATGTAGAAAAAATATAATTTTCAGTTGAAGAGGTGTGATCTTAGCAGTAAATCATCCAAATTCAATCTTGCTCTTCCATCCATGGTGTCCTTTGTGTGATCGACAGGGCAATGTGATCACGAATGGAGAAGTGCAGATTTGACCTATAACAGTAGTCATTCCTTTGGCCTTCCCCACCTTGGCCCTATTGATTTCAAGATGACCATTGGACCCCTCCTCCAACAGAAGAATCCCATTTATTCCTTGCCAAAAACCAATCCGTAAGAGATAAAAATGACCAAACGATTCTTGTCAGCCCCATTTCAAGAAGGAAAATTTCCCTATTATGACACACCTTTCCCACGTCCGAGTCTTGGGGTTATCAACCTTGCCAAGATAGTTTACCTCTTCTACCCACCCAACCATTTCCCTTTCATTAGTAGAATCAACTGTACTAAAACCCCCTATGCTTTTCTCATAGAGAGCCAACCTCAATTGTAGAGTCATCCCATCTATTTGAGTTACCAATCAAGGTTTCCTTCTCCAACCCCATTTCATTGAGCTTCTTGGTTTGTGATTATTTGCTAACAATATGTTTTCTTTGGAATTCGATGAGGATGAATTACGGGAAGAAGATATGGGCTATAGGAGAACCAAATCTAAGGACAAAATGGTACATGCTCTGTCCTTATTTGAGGAAGAAGAGGAGGTGGTAGTTTGAACCAACTATGGTGATACAAACAGTAACAATAATATTGAGCTCTCCCTCCACTAGGAGAAATTTAGCAAATGTTCAAACATGAAGATGTTGAGGACAAAGTAGTCTAACTTAATATTAAGAAATCAAATTTACATAAAGTATTAGCCAGTCCATCCTTCTTTCCTTGCTAAGAATCTATAGCATGGATGCTTCCCAAAGTTGACTTAAACAACAGATTAGTCAAAGACCGCAAAGGAAAGGCCATTGCCTCTTTTCAACCATTCACTCTCAAAACTTACTACAAGTTCCCTACACCCATGGTGTGCTTGAATGAAGGGTGGATCAATTAAATAGACTTGGTCTACCACGCTTATCTGAGGAAATAGTGGTCAAGAAATAATAGGTTAAGGCCCCGATATACATGATCATATCTAGTTGAATCCTTAAGGCTCCCATATAGGATGAAATCCACACTATTATCCAGACTCTATGGTGAGAGATATGCCACTCAATTTTTGGATCCTAGGTATTTATTCTGCAAAAGGTGACTACACTAGGCACCGACTTCAGCTGGGGTGCAATCCTTTCAGGGAATATTAAATAGGATGTCATAAATGCATTGTAATTTCCATAGTTTTGACCCTTGACATAAGCTATGTAAATTATTTAATATCATTGATGTAATGGATGGAACATGGTGAGGAGCTCAAGGAAAAAGCCCTACCATAGACATCCTAAATATGTGTGTGTATATCATCAAGTAATATGGTTAGAGAACCACGTGTTTCTCAAGTGCATAAGTATTGTAAATATGATGTACATGTGCATGATAATAATAATTAAATCCACATTTGACTGTGCAAGGAATCAAGCGCATGGGGCATGGCCGGTTAGGAAGGGGCATAGTAAGCCATGAATCTAGTAGATGAGAGCCAAGTTTCCTAGAGAGGATTGATGAGCCATCAATTGTAAATTTGACTCATGTTCCCCAATCATTTAATGCTTCCAAGAGGAATGTACTTTAGATAATTATTTTCTTGGGGAAAGGAAGGTGTGGGTTTGAGTTTCCTTGTGGTAGAGTAGTATAAGTCTCCCTACAGAACTAGGATGGGAGTTGCTTATTGAGTAAGCAATTAGTTGAATTGATATCATCCTCAAATTTCCTGTCAGTTGGGGTATGGCACAGTAACCTATTAGTGAGTCTATTAGTCATCATGTCAATGAGTCTGTCAACCAGTTAATGAGTTTACATGGTCAAGAAATTAAGTGCTTCATGGGTGTATCTATATTGCCCTAACTAGTGTGCAATTCATCATTATTATTCTTCACTCATCCATCCCTCGATTAATCTATCAATTCTGATCAGAGGAGAAATAGTTGAACTTTGTCTAAGAGGGAGCCAAAATTGAATTGTGACATAGTGGATAGTGGATCTAGATCATAGTCATGACTGTGAGTCAATGATGAATTGGAGAACAAAGCTGCTATGCATTCCTTTATTGATCTAGGAAGCATAGTGGTATCAAATTACCCAACTATTAGCTTGATCCTCAGCATCTTGAATTGCTTCAAAGACCTATGTGACAGACTTTGTTCCAAGTGGTCTGAGTCAGACTAGCAAAATGGTGAATCATTGTGAATCTTTAGTCACGCACCTAAGAATTCCAATTTCATTTTTGTTGATGTTAGCCTAAGTATAGTTGTCCATTGGTCCAGTTTAACATAGTGGTCTATTGGACAGTGACCGAAGTGATTCCCTGGAGCCATTGCTTGTGTGCAACCAAGATTCATAAGCCCTAGGAAAACAAAACCTATAGGAGAATGATCCAGGGTGGTGCCGACCAGAATTACCACATCCCGTCCAACCCGCACCTTCCTCAGAAATAGGGCGATCCTTTGAAGTCAAATCACCAACCTTAGCTAACAACCAGCTAGGTTCTTCTCCATTGCGGCTCTCCCCTTCAAAATGGGGCTCTCCGCTAGGTTCTGACAATCAAAACTGACCTTCCGCAATGCCCTTATGGAAACAACTCCTTTCCGCAATTGCAGCGTTCTTCCGCAACAATCCTCCCGTAAGCGCCTTCTCGCAATGGTCTTTCTACATGCTCCTTTCCGCGTCTTTCGGATTGCGAGTGTGTGCTTCATGATTTCTTGAAAATGCTTCCGCAATAAATCTTCCACAATGTGGCTTCCGCAACCTCTCACCGTTAACTTCCGCGCTCCTTTCTCTTGCGGGATGCTATACAACCGTCGATCTCTTGCGGATGGAATATTGTCCATTGATCTTTGATCAATCCAGAGCACTTTGACTTGGCTTGTGGAAATGCTAATTCCCGTGCATGTCCACTTGATCGGTTCTTTCCCCACCGTCGATCTTCCTTTCGGCTTTGATCTGAGCCATCCAACCTCTATTTAGTTGCTTCGACTGCTCTCTACAATTTCTTCTCTGATTGATTAGAGAATTGATCAATCCAGCTCGATTCTTCGTTCGGATCTAATGGAAATTAAATTCAACAATAGATTATCTTAGCTATGTATTAATGGTCAGTTTACAAAGGATGGGGTATTCTTACTATTCATACAAACACAAAGACAAAGATTCATTCACACAGATATCAGGTCATCATTCGCACACAACCCTACTTGATAGAATCTAAGCTTATCATTCAAATGCACAGTAACGCTATTAACACACAGAACTTGCTAATTTCATTAAGTGAAATCAAAACAACATCTATACAGTCATATTTTCCTCTGGTGTGTAGGAAAATATCCCGCTGACTCTTCCTCACACAGAGCTCTCACTTCTGCTTACCGACTTCTAAACCAAAAATGACCAAACCCCTTTCTTATTCCGGTCTACCCTTTTTATCCCTTTAACTCCCCCAAAACAGAATGGCCGAACCACAAAAAAACTCCTAACAGACCCTCCTCCATCACTGAGGGGGTCACTATCATTATTAACCTAACTGGATAACTGGCTTGATCTCCACGCAGGGAGCATCAACTCGCCACTATGTTCTACCTCCTAAAAAACCGACAATGCACTATTTGGTTACCCACTTGGATATATTTCAAACTACTTAACAAAATGAATTTCCTTCATGACAACTCGTCCTCCTTCTAGTCACAACATGTGAACACGTAATCACATTGCTGACTCAGCATTGATGCTCTTGCATCAAACTCCCAAGGTTAAAAATTCTGAACCCCTGTTCAGTAGATCAGTTACAGAGAAACCCTTTGTCTCTAATTCTTCAGCATCCATCCATGTAGAATCTTCTACGGGATGTCCTTTCCATTTGATCAAGTGCTCCAGGTAGTCTCTCTGTCTGGTATTCTTTTCCACTCTAGTATCCAAAATAGACTCAAATTCTGATGGCTGGGCCATAGGCATCTGCTTCAGCCACTGAATATCTCCCACCTCTGGAACTTGTCATGTATCATCTATCACATAAGTATACATGTCTTCAACATTGAAAATAGGTGATATACCAATCCCTGTTGGCATTTCCAGTTCATAGGGATTTGTTGAAAACTTTCTGAGTATCCTTTAGGGTCCAATCTTTTTCATCTTCAGCTTGTTATACTCTCCTTTTGGAAGTATCTCTTTCCTCAAATGTGCTAAAAACAAATCTTCCACCTCATAGTTTTTCTCTCTTCTCTTGGAATATTCCCTGGTTTTGTAACCATTGTTACTTTGTTGCAACCTTGATTTAACTTGCTCTTGTAGTTCACTAATCATTGTTGCAAACTCCTCTCCATCTGCACTTCTCTTCTCTATTTGACCCAAATCACAAAGTTCACACACTCCTCTTGGATGTATTCCATACAGAATTTGGAATGGGCTCATTCCGGTACTTTGGTTTGGTGAGTCATTATATGCAAACTCTGCTTGAGCTAGCACTTTGTCCCATTGCTTTGGATTTCTCCAATTAGACTTCTCAACATGTTACCTAGACTCATATTTACCACCTCCGTATGGCCATCAGACTATGGATGATATGCTGAATTGAAGTTCAACTTGGTTCCCAACTTCTTCCACAAGGTCCTCCAGAAATGACCTGTGAACTTTACGTTCCTATCAGATACAATGCTATTAGGTAAACCATGTAGCTTCACAACTTCACTGAAAAACATGTTAGCAATGTGTGTGGCATCACTAGTTTTATAACATGGAATGAAGTGTGCCATCTTGGTAAATCTATCCACCACTACAAAAATAGAATCATTTCCCTTCTGATTTTTTGGCAAACTCAAAATGAAATCCATACTCACAGAATCCCAAGGCCTAGTTGGAATAGGAAAGGGTGTGTATAAGCCTATGTTCTGGCTCCTCCCTTTGGCATGCTGACATAACCTACATCTGCTCACAAAATTTTCAACTTCAGATCTCATCTTTGGCCAAAAATAGAAATGGATCAGCTGTCCAAAGGTTTTATCACTTCCAAAATGACCTGCCATCCCTCCATTGTGTTTCTCCTATACCAAGTTCTCTCTCATGGAACATTTAGGAATACAAAGTTTACTATTTTTAAAGAATAAACTATCTAGCAACATATACTCTATCCATGGTTGTTTGTACACTTCCAGAGGATTTCCACAAACTCTGTATGCATCCTGAAAATCAATGTTAGTTTCATACAAACCTTTTAAGTGCTCAAATCCTAAGACTTGGATCTGATTTTCTTGCACAACCAATTGTCTCCTACTTAAGACACCAACTACTTGATTTGATTGTCCACTGATGTGATTTATCATGAAGGTAAATTTTTGCATGAACTCCACCCACTTGACGTGCTTCTGATTCAACTTAGGTTGTTGCATGATGTACTGCAATGCATGATTACCAGAAAACGAAACAAACTATCTAGGCATCAGATAATGTCTCCAATGCTTTAGTAATTGGACAATAGCATAGAATTCCTTTTCATAAGATGGATACTTTTGTTTGGAATCCTTCAACTTCTCACTGAAATAGGCTATAGGTATGTATTCCTGACTGAGTACAGCTCCAATCGCTACTCCACTGGCATCACATTTCACTTGGAAAGGGTGTTTGAAATCTGGTAATTTCTATACTGGTTGTTAAATAATCTTCTTCTTTAAAAAATGAAATCTTCTTTCAGCCTCTGCTATCCACTTAAATGGTTGTTTGTCCTTTCTAATTGTTTCAATGATTGGTGCACAAATACCACTGAAATTATTTATGAACTTTCTATAAAAACTTGTCAATCCATGGAAACTTCTTACCTCAAATATGCTTTGAGGTGAAGGCCAATCCATGATTGCTTGCACCTTTTCTGGATCCATCTTCAATCCATCTCTTGAGATAACAAAACCCAAATACACTAGTTCTGATTTCATAAATGTACACTTCTTCACATTCACCAACAAATTTTCCTTTTGTAACTTCTCCAAGACGCATCTCAGATGCTCTAAGTGTTCCTTTTTTGTTTTGCTGAAAATCAGAATATCATCAAGGTAAACTATTACAAACTTACCTATGAAATCTCTCAAGACTTCATTCATTAATCTCATGAAAGTACTTGGTGCATTGGACAGTTCGAATGGCATAACCAACCACTCATACAACCCATCATTGGTCTTAAAGGTTGTCTTCCACTCATCTCCTTCTCGAATCCTGATCTGATGGTATCCACTCTTCAGATCTAATTTTTAAAAACATGTTGCCCCACTCAGGAAATCCATCATGTCATCCATCATGGGTAATGGAAATCTGTATCTGATGGTAATCTTGTTAATTGCTCTGGAATCAATGCACATCCTCCATTCACCATCCTTCTTTGGGGTAAGTACTGCTAGTACTGCACATGGACTTAGACTTTTCTGAACCAACCGCTTGTCTAACAATCCTTGTACTTGCCTTCTAACTTCTTCATTCTCTTGAAGTGTCAACCTGTATGCTTCCTTGTTTGGTAATCTTTCTCTAGGAATAAAATCAATATGGTGACTTATATCCCTCTTCGGTGGTAACTCATTGGGAAAATCATCTACCACAATGTCACTAAAATATCCTAGCATATCCTGAATCTCCTCAGGCAGATCTGTAATATTAGTCTTCATCACTACCATTCTAGGATTACATAACACAACATAGTTCAGTTCCTTCTCATCAATTTGCTGCAAATACTCTTTCCCTGTCAACATTAGGACTTTAGATGTTTGCTGCTTTGTCGAACTCTCTCCTTGCAAAGAGTGAAGAATATGTTTGATCCCATCTTGCACGAAATTATGACAATTCCTCCTACCATCATGCACTACCTTTTTGTCAAATTGCCATGGCCTCCCTAGAAGAATATGGAAAACATCCATGGGCATAACATCACATATAATCTTGTCCTTATATGTACCTACTTGAAAATCAACTTCACATTGTTCACTTACCAGTATTTGATGTCCTTTATGCAATCAAGATACTTTGTATCGTACATGATGCTTGGTCCTCTTTAGACTCAGTTTCTCCACCATCTCTATGGAAACAAGATTGTCAGTGCTCCCACTGTCAATCACCATCTTAAAACACTTCCCTATGACTTTACACATGGTTTTGAATAAAGTCTTCCTTTGAGCTGGTTCCATTTCCTCTTTTTCAGGTTTCAATAAGACTTTGTTCATCATCAAAGACTCTCCCTTCTCTGGCATATTCTTGGCCATTGTCATTTGCTCTTACTGCTACTCATTCTGAGCTACATAGGATCCTCTCTGTCCTATGTCTTCCTTCTCTGGACATTCAAAGGATCCATGTCCCAATTTGTTACACTTGTAACATCTGTAGACAACTTCTCTGCCTCTTCCTCTACCTCTACCCCCTTGGTAAGGTCTTCTCCCTCTTGGGTCACCTCATCTACCTTGGTGCTCTTGCTAGTTTGGATTACTGGGTCCTCCTCCTTGGGCTGGAAAGCTTCCTCTTCCAGCTGTTTTCCCTCTTCCTTGGGATGAACCTCTGCCCCTATTGAGACTTTGCTTCCTCAATAGATTTTCTTCTACTCTCAAGACACATTGGTATGCCTCTTCCATGGTTCTTGGTGATATCATGCTGATCTCATCATGAATCTCCTTCCTGAGACCATTGACATATCTAACAGCCTTATCTGTTGATTCTTCTACATAGCCTGCCCTTAGGTTTACTTTGTAGAATTCTTCAGTATACTCTCTTGCAGTCAGTAGTCTTTGCCTAAGGTTCTTCATTTGTCTATACAAAGTCAGCTGGTAATACTTGGGTAAGAATTTGGCTCTCATCTTAGCTACCATCCTAGCCCAGCTTTTTATCAACGGTTTGTTCTTCCATCTCCCTTCAGCTTGCACACTATCCCACCATAGGGACACATGTCCTTTCAACCTCATCACTGCCAATCTGGACTTCTTGTTCTCCTCAATTTCATCATACTTAAAGTATTTGTCTAACTCTCCGATCCAGTCAATAAGGTGTTTAGCAGTGAGGCTTCCCTCATAGGTAGGAAACTCAGGTTTTGGTCTTGACGTTGCTCCAAGAATTGAATGAAAGTATCTTAGCTCAGGTGTCTCTTGCATGGGTGTTGCTTCTTCTTCTTGTTCTTCTTCATCAAGTTCACTCACATATCCTGCTTCTAGGTCTCTTTGTCTATCCATCTCCACAGCTTCCATACGTGCTCACATTTCTCTCATTTCCTACAAGACTTCTGCTTTCGTTGTTGGTCTTCTTCTGCCATGAAATAT
This sequence comes from Larix kaempferi, assembly GCA_027924585.1. Lineage (NCBI taxonomy): Eukaryota > Viridiplantae > Streptophyta > Pinopsida > Pinales > Pinaceae > Larix > Larix kaempferi. Next base: position 25,458,999 of record BSBM01000445.1, read on the forward strand.
TTCTCGGCTTACATGTACCGCCATGTATTTCCTCTACTGTGCTGAGCAAATCTTGCTCTGATACCAAAATTGGTGCTGGTCGGAATGACCATAGGCCATCCAACCCGCACCTTCCCAAGAAATAGGGTGATCCTTTGAAGTCGAATCACCAACATTAGCTAACAACCAGCTAGGTTCTTCTCCATTGCAGCTCTCCCCTTCAAAATGGGCTCTTCATAAGGTTCTGATAGTCAGAACTGACCTTCCGCAATGCCCTTGCGGAAACAAATCCTTTCCGCAATTGCAACGTTCTTCCACAACAATCCTCCCACAACGGTATTTCCACACGATCCTTTCTGTAGCTTGCGGATTGCAGATTGAGTGCGCGTGCTTTGTGATTTCTCGAAAATGCTTCTACAATAACTCTTCCGCAACGTGACTTCCACAACCTCTCGCCGTTAACTTCCACGCTCCTTTCTCCTGCGGGATGCTATGCAACCGTCGATCTCTTGCGGATGGAATCTCGTCCATTGATCTTTGATCAATGCGGAGCACTTCGACTTGGCTTGCGGAAATACTTATTCCCATGCACGTCCACTTGATCGGTCCTTTCCCCACCGTCGATCTTCCTTTCAGCTTTGATCTGATCCATCCAATCTCCGTTTAGTCGCTTCAACTACGCTCAATGATTTCTTCACTGATTGATCAGAGAATCGATCAATCCAACTTGATTCTTCGTTCGGATCTAATGGAAATTAAATACAACAAGAGATTATCTCGGCTATGTATTAATGGTTGGTTTACAAAGTTTGGGGTATTCTTACTGTTCATACAAACACAAAGACAAAGATTCATTCACATAGATATTAGGTCATCATTCGCACACAGCCCTACCTGATAGAATCTAAGCTTATCATTCAAATGCACAGTAACTCCATTAACACACAGAACTTGCTAATTTCATTAAGTGAAAGAAAAACAACATCTATACAATCGTATTTTCCTCTGGTGTGCAGGAAAATATCTCGCCAACTCTTCCTCACACATAAATATCACTTCTGCTTACTGACTTCTGAACCCAAAATGACTAACCCCTTTCTTATTCAACTCTACCCTTTTTATCCCTTCGGCTCCCCCAAAACAGAATGGCCGAACCGCAAACAAACTCCTAGAAGACCCTCCTCCATCACTGAGGGGGTCACTATCATTATTCAACTAACTGTCGAACTGGCTTGATCTCCACGCAAGGAGCATCAACTCACCACTATATTCTACCTCCTCAAAAACTGACAACACACTATTTGGTTACCCAGTTGCAGATATTTCAAACTACTTAACAAAACGGATTTCCTTCATGACAGCTCGTCCTCCTGCTAGTCACAACATGTGAACATGTAATCACATTACTGACTAAGAATTGATGCTCCTGCACCACAGGGTTTGGGTGATCCTTCTATGCACAAAGTGGTATAGCACCTAGAGGAAGGTGATGCATGAGGGACTGTTGAGTGGTGAAGGGGTACCTTCTCAGTGTTGTGTGGGGCGGGTATTATGGAATCCAAGCTAGCTAAGTCTGCATAAAGTCTCTATGGTTCTGGAGGTAAACTAGATCTGACTATTTATCCTACTGCTTTTGTTGTGATCCTTGAGAGTATATAGAGTGTTGAGAACTGAGTGGATTGAGATGCAATAGCTATGGTGAAACCTCCCAACAGAATAGCCAGGTTTGGGTGGTATTTCTATGCACACACTGGAGTAGTATGTGAACAAATTTCTAGAGTTACTCCACTATGTGGACTATTTCAGGAATGAAAAGGCAAAGATTCAGATATTCCTAGGTGGAATTCCCCATAATTACAGAGATATAATTGAATTCGTGGAGCCCAATACCTTGGATGATGCTATCCGGAAGGCTATGCATTGCTATGAACAATACAAGGGCATAGATGAGGATCATCAAGCAGGAAGAGGAACACCCAAGAGAAAGTTTAATCCAAGGAAGAAAGAGTTTAGATCTGTACCCTATAGGAATCAACAAAGGAATGTTCAACAAGGGCATCTAGCGCAAGGAAAATTCCAACGTGCTATGCCCACGTCAGGAAGGCTTAGGGAACCAATGCAATGTTGGGATGTGGAGAAAATCATAAGTTGTATGATTGCCCCCAGAGGAAGGATCATCCATGAAGGATGCATAACACTGAAGGAGATGTGACTGTGGAGGATATGGCCAGGTCAATTCCTAGAATCTATGCATATTTGGATGATCATCAAGTAGACCATCAAGCCATAGTGGTTGAAGTTGGAGGTAATATTGTTGCCCAGTATGTTTCTATTTTAATAGACCCAGGATATAGTCATATTTATATTCATCTTAATATTGTTAAATTTTGCGCACTTAAGAAAATTAAGCATGGCAAGTCGTGGCTAGTCCAGTTAGCTACAAGGATAAAAAGGAAAGTAAGTGAAGTGTTAGAAGGATGCCCATTAATTTTGGATGGTCTATACAACACAACTAACCTGAAAATCCTACCACTAGGATCGTATGATGTTCTTATTCGCATGGATTGGTTGGAAAAGCACCACACCAAGCTTGACTATTATAATAAGTTTCTTGAATGCCTTGAAGATGAAGGAAAGCCTTAGATAGTGAAAGGTGTGTCGAAGAATATTTCCATAAGGCAAGTTTCAACACTACAGTTGGGAAGGTACCTCAAGAAGAATTTCCAGGTATATGTGGTTCATGTGTCGGAAGATGCAGAGGATAAATGTCTAGCGCTAGAATATTTCCCATCATTGTAGGAATATAAGGATGTATTTATAGATGAAGTTCCAGGACTATTGCACAAAAGAGATATTGATTTTACTATCAATATAGTGCTCGGTACAACCCCAATTTCTTAATCCCCTTATAGAATGAACACTCAAGAGTTGGTAGAGTTGAAAATGCAACTCCAAGAATTAATGGACAAGAAGTATACTATACCAAGCATGTCCTCATGGGGCTTTCTAGTGTTGTTCGTGAAGAAGAAAGATGGAACATTGCAACCATGTATTGACTATAGCAAACTCAATAAGATCACAATCAAGAACACGTATCCATTTCCTAGGATATATGATCTCTTTGATCAAATCAATGGGAGCTAGATTATTCTTCAAAATTAACTTACGGTCAGGATACCATCAGGTTAGAATCAAGGAGTAAGATGCCCAAAAGACAACTTTCAAAATGCAATATGGCCATTATGAGTTCACTATTGTGCCATTTGGTTTAACCAACGTGCCAACTAATTTTATATGCCTCATGAATATTGTGTTCAACTAGTATTTGGATAAGTTCATCTTGGTATTCCTAGATGACATCCTTGTCTATTCCAGGAACGAGGAAGAGCACATAGAACATCTCAGAATGGTATTGTAGGTGCTCTGGGAGCATGAGTTGTATGCCAAGCTCAAAAAATGTGAGTTTTATCAAAGGAGGATTCAGTATTTGGGTCATGTCATTTCAGTAGATCATCTCACTACAGAGGAAGGATGCAAAGTTCACATGGTCTGAGAAATGTGAGCAAAGTTTCTAGCTCCTGAAGGAATTTCTCACCAACGCCCCTATTCTGAAGATCACATACCCCGATAAATATTTCATAATTTGCATAGATGCTTTCATTGAAGGGCTCAGGGGAGTACTTGTGCAAGAAGGAAATGTGATATGTTATGAGTCCTGAATGTTAAAGGATCATGAGAACAATTATGCGACACACAATTTGGAGCTAGAAACCATAGTGAACGCCTTAAATATATGGTGACACTACCTGCTTAGAAGAAGCTTTGAGTTTCACATTGATCATGTGAGCTTAAAGTACTTGTTTTATCAGCCAAATCTAAATGCTCAAAAGGCCAAAAGGTTAGAATTCCTAAGCGAATTCGATCTTGAGATCAATCATGTCAAAGGAAAGGAGAAAAAGGCTGTTGACACGCTCAACGTGAAGTTTCATGTCACGACCATGAGATTATGTTGCATTGATATCAGAGAATGAGTTAGCAAGGTTTTGGCTGAAGATGAGAAGTACACGCAAGTGAGCGCGAGGTATATGCAAGCTGAACCAAATAAGAAGTATGCGGGATATCAGTTGGAAGAAGATGGAATTATTTTGTTCCAAGGATGGTTGTACATTCTAAACAACACAAAACTAAAGAAGTTAGTAATGGATGAAGTTCACCAAATTCCTTACTCAAGTTACCCTGGTTATCAAAAGACCGTACAACAACCAGAAAGCAGTATTTTTGGCCATTGATGAAGGAGGACATTGTGTAGTACATAGCTAGAATTTAGAACTGCCATCAAGTGAATGTTGAGCACTGACACCCAACAAGTTTACTGCAGTGAGTTCCTATTACTGAGTGGAAGTGGGAAGAAATATCTATGGATTTCATTACAGGACTTCCAATGACAATGAAGCAACATGACTCAATCATGGTAGTGGTGGACAAGTTGATGAAATTAGCACATTTCATTCCAGTTACGTCAATGCATAAGACTACTGGCATTGCGTAGATTTTCATGAAGGAAATTTTAAAGTTGCGTGGATTTCCTAAGGAAATAATCTCAGATCATGATGCGAAATTCACTTTGAATTTTTGGAAAGGATTGTTCAAGGAGTTGGGAACTCAACTAAATTTCAGCACAACCTACCATCCTCAAATAGATGGCTAGATAGAGAGAGTAAATCAAGTGTTGGAGGTTATTTTAAGGATGTATGTGATGGATAATCCATCCAATTGGGAGTATTACATTCATTTGGTTGAGTTTGCTTACAACAGTGGTCATCAAACATCATTGGGTATGAGTCCATTTGTAGCCTTGTATTGCAGGAAATGTAGGACTCCAGTAAGTTGGGAAAACCTAGTAAACAGAGTGATGCTTGGACCAAAAATGCTCAAGGAAATGGAGCAGGAAATAGTTAAGATTAGGTAGAATTTCAAAGTATTCTAGGACATGCATAAGATTTATGTAAATATGAAAAGAGTTCATAGAGAATTCAAAGTTGGATACCATGTTTATTTGAGGGTTAAGCCAAGGAAGAGTTCTCTAAAGCTTGGAAGTTGTGCCAAGTTGGCACTGAGATATTGTGGACCATTTCAAGTCCTTAATAGGATAGACCAATTGAATATAGGATTGCATTTATTGTGCATATGAAAGATCATAATGTTTTCCATGTTTCATTGCTTAAAAGGTATATACATGATCTCGATCATGTTATTGATTGGAATGCGATTCAGGTGGAACTCGAGGGAGAGTTCCAAGTGGATCCTATGCACATCATAGACAGGAAGGAGACTGTGCTCCAAAAATATTCCATCGGCTCAGTAAAGGTGTAGTGGATGCACTTTGGCCCAAATGAGGCTATGTGGGATATGGAAGACACCATGAGGGAGGCATACCCAATTTTTTTCAATGTTGAAGAGCACCAAGGATAATGTTCTTTGAAGGGGGAGGGTACTGTAATGTCCCTAGTTTTGACCCTCGACATAATTATGTAAATGATGTAATGGATGGAACATGGTGAGGGTCTCAAGGAAAATGACCCACCATGGACATCCTGAATATATACATGTATATCAACAAGTAATATGGTTAGAGTTTGCTAAGCACAATAGTATTGTAATAATGATGTACATGCGCATGATACTAATAATTGAATACACAAAAAACTATGGAAGACAACAAGAGCCCAGGGCATGATCATCCTAAGTTTAGGAAGGGATTTAATAAGCCATGAAGCCAATAGTTGAGAGCCAAGTTACCTAGAGAGGACTGATGAGCCATCAACTTCCAAGTTGACTCATGTGCCTTAATCATTTAATGCTTCCAAGAGGAAGGTAGTTGAGACAATTATTGTATTGGGGAAACAAAGGCGTGGGCCCGAGCTTCCTTGTGACAAAGTACTGTCAGTCACACTACATAACTAGGATGGTATTTTCTTATTGGTTAATCAACTAGTCAAATTGATGTCATCCTTAATTTTCTTGTCAGTTGGGGGATGGCGTAGTAACTTACCAGTGAGTTTGTCAGTCAACCTGTTAGTGAGTCTCTCAGCTAGATAATGAGTTTATGTGGTTAAGTAATTTGATCCTTCATGGGTGTATCTATATTGTCCTTCCTGGTGTGCAATTCATTATTATTATTCTTTACTCGTCCATCCCTCAACCAATCTATCCATTTTGATTAGAGGAGAAAGATACGACCTTTGTTTAACATGGAGATGAACCTTAATAGTGATAGAGTGGAGAGTGGATCTAAGCCCTAGATTATGATCATGAATATGAGTCAATGATGAATTGGAGAATGCAAATACTATGCGTTCCTTTGTTGATCTAGGTTGCAGAGTGGTATCAAATTCCCCAACTGTTAGCTTGAGCCTGAGCATCCTAAATTGTGATAAAGACTTGTTTGAAAAACTCTATTTCAAGTGGTATGAGTCAAACTAGAAAAATAGTGAAGTGTTGAGAACCTTCATCCAAATGACTGATAATTCTTGTTTCATTGTTGTTTATGTAATCCTAAGTATAGCTGTCCATTGGTTTGGTTGCAACAGAGTGGTATGTTGGACAGTGACCGAAGTGATTCCCTGGAGCCATTGGCTGTGTGCATCCAATATTTGTAAGCCCTGAGAAAATAGAGCTTGTAGGTATATGATTCGAGGTTTGGGTGATATTTCTATGCACACACTAGTATAGAACCTGTAGGAAGGTGATTCATGAGGGACTATTGAGCAGTGAAGGGGTACCTTCTTGGTGTTGTGTGGGGTAGGTATTGTGGACCCCAAGATGGCCGATTCTGCGTGAGGCGTCTTTGGTTATGGAGGTAAACCATATTTGACTAATCATTTGACTAATTTTGTGGTGGTCCTTCAGAGTAGATAGAGTGTTGAGCACTGAGTGGATTGAGATCCAATAGCGTTTGTGTGACCTCCTAGTGGAATAACGGGGTTTCAGTGGAATTTCTACAAACACATTGGAATAACACCTCTGGGGTGTTGTGTGGGGCGTTTATTTTGGACCCTAATCTAATCGAGTTTGTGTGAGGTCGATTGCTGGTATTGAGTACTAGATTGGTGTAGAGTCTGGGACTGGATAAGAGGCTAGTGAAGGATGTGACTCCTATTGGAATAGCGAGGTTTGGGTGGTATTTCTATGCACACACTAGTATAAAACCTGGAGGAAGATGATGCTTGAGGGACCATTAAGTGGTGAATGGGTACCTTCATGGTATTGTGTGGGGTGGGTATTGTGGACCCCAAACTAATTGAGTCTGTGTGAATTAGTGTACCCGACCCAAATCACACCACCAAGGTCGGAACACTAGAATTCTAACAGGGGAAGGGATGATTCTAGGTAATGCACAATGGAATAAGGTTTAGTAAGGTTAGGAAATCATGCCTACAAGATAGTAAAATAAAAAAATTTAGCCTTTAAAAGAATTGCAACACTTCCTAGTGCAATCTTTCCCCAAGCACACGCGATGCAAAGCATCCATAGCATGAATGCAGTTGAATCTAACAATTTCACATGCAATTAAATATCAACATCATATCTATTGTATCCATATAATCATTAAGTAAAACCAAATCTATTGCATAGATATAATCATTAAGTAAAATCATATCTACAGATGCTAATAAGAATAGTTTCACAGCACTAAAACAAATCAACTTCATGATACCAAATAGAACAAACTTAAGACACCAAACCACAACCAATTCAACATATATAATATCGGATCCGAAGCTTCCATATACATCCATAAAAGAAACCTAAAAACCAGATCTACTGGCTGCCACAAAACATAAGAAAAATAGCATCCACGTGCTGCAATAACACATAAATCAAATATGATCTACAAGATGCCATTTTAACACTACTAAATCATCCTTTTAACATAAGAACAAAATTGAATCTACAACATAACATAACAAAGAAAAAATTGTCCTCCACATGCACACATGACTCCATAAAACAATAACTAAATGTATAATAAAATACTTATCTCTGACAGGCGCAACTAGCTTCAATATGACAATGTTCCACCTAGACTTAGACATGCCATGCTCATCAATATCTCAACATGAAAATCACCCTTGAGCTAAGGCCATGGATACACAACTTAAGGAACTATCAAAATCAGATCTCAACAAGAGAAAACTTAGGCCACAACTTGAGAAACACAACACATTCCTTCACCACTTACTTTCTCTACATCAACACTACCCGGTGCAATCAGATTCCCTTCACCAAACCAATCCATCAGGACATCACCATACACCTTTAGAATTCACGTGACCATATTAGAGACAAATAGTGGTCCTTGAGGTACTTTTGTGTTCAATAGGAAATCTATCAGGTCTCCACACTGGTATAGATAAGTATTCCATCACCATTATAAGGTCTTCAATTTTCCTGCAATACAAAAATACTGAGCAGTGTGCAAGAAAGCAATTCGAATCCATCCACAAGCATTCAAATGCATGTGAGAGAAACTACCAAAATCCAATAATCATGGATGGAAACCAATTGGAATCCCTTTAAACCAATTCAAATTGCCTCTAAGATACTGAACCATGTTCATTGAGAAGTGACTCCAATTCACTGAGAGATTCTCTAGTTCACCAGATGACCATCCGAATTCTCATGAGAGCAACACAAATCCACCTAGACTGACTTGAATTCACTGGAAAAATACTCCAAATCATTGGATACCATGAGAGCAACTCGAATTGTAGAAGTGGTACTCCAAATCACCCATAAATTACTCTAACTGACTGATGACATCTTGAATTGACCCAAAATTACTCTAACTAACCGAGGATAACTCGAATTGACCCAAGGGAATGTTGAGAACCTCGAGTAGTCTCTCATTGCTTGGCATCCACTGGTGAAGCCATCCTAATCTTAGTTTCTGGAATTTGGAGAGGTGAGGGGGTATCAGTTTATTGGGAACCATGGCGAAGAGAGGTAGGGGGCACAGTCATGCTGACAAAGGGAAACAAGGGTAAGGGAGCGAGCATATGACTAGGGATCTCCTAAGGGCCAACCAAGAGGCTCGTTCCTTCATGTTGAATATCCTGTATGGGGTCTAGCGGGAATGGAGGACCTGGAGGCTAGTCTATGGGAAAAATGAGATGAGGAACAACTAGAGGCGAAGGCTAAAGAGCTTGAAGATTGGGTTTATGACCTAGGAAACACCACCTCCTGGATCTCACTGTATGGTTGATCTGTATCTTTGTATTGGGTGGTGAAGAACATGCTGGCCTGGCTGTTGTGGGAACACAGTTTGAAGGAGGAAGGGGAAACTGAGCCTGTTTGCATATGGAAGGAGCACCACATGGAATCTCGAATTATGCATGAGAAGTTCGATGTGATAGCTCAATGCATGGGCATCAAGTTCACTCCAAAGGACACAGGTGGTGCTGGTTCCCCAAGCTCACTGAATGAAGAAAAACTTGCTAAAAAGGAGCCCCACCGGGCGCTTGACGATCTTGCTCTTATGTCTATTTTTTTGGTTATGCTTCGGTCTATTGTTATGTTTAGACAATTAATTTCTTAGTCGAAAATAATTATGGGTATTTTTGTTACGAGTCTCTTTTATTGTCGGACATATACTAGTGGTCATAGGTCGGGTGGTCTTATTAGGGAAATTTTGAGTTTGCATGCAGAAAAATGACAATGTATCTTATGAAGAGAAGTATGACAAAGTCCTCTAGCAATGTGTTGAGTCTGGGAAGTTCCGAAATTAAGGGAGGATTTGCTCCTCTGAATCCTTCTTTCTATTGATAGCCCTGTAAGCTTTCTTTGTTAATATAATCTTACTTATACAAAAAAACTTGAACTGGCCCAAAATTACTCTAATTAACTGAGAATAAATTGAATTAACCCAAAATCACCCTAATTAACTAAGAATAACTCAAATTAACTGGAAGGGTGACTCCAAATCACTGGTAGGTTAATTCGAATTAGTCTGGGGTTACCAAAAAATCAAGTGCATGGCTAAAATAGTCAAAGAGGTGCATAAGTAAGAGAGATGAGAGAGTGGATCCCATTAGCATCAATTAAGGTGTAATAGAGCCTCCATAGTAAAAACAATAATAAAAATAGGAATCAAAGATCAATGTTAGGGAGATTAACAACTCCTAGTCCCCAACCCCCTCACATGTGGAATTAATGACCCCCCAACCATGTTAATTGTCCATGTTGAGCTAGTTATTTAACTAAAAGTAAATAATAATAATAATAATAATAATAATAATGTCTAATTATTGATGTCCAGGAACCTAGTTCCACAGTAATAACAAATAACATCATCACATATGTCAGGGGCCTACCATTAGGGCATTACATCCCCTCCCCCTTAAAACAATGCATCGTCCTCGATGCTTATTTATGCCTTTACAAAATTCCAAAATAGAATAGGGTATGCCTCCCTCATAACATATTCCAGCTCCCATGTAAACAACCAAAGTAGCCACAACTCATTTGCTCTTCTTATGTTCCCCTTTCATCTACACTACCCAGTGAGTTGTGACTACCCATGCTCACCACGACCCTCCAGATATCACCACCATCACCCAATGGATTTATGTGATAGACTAGGGAAAAGTAATGGTCCATGAGGAAACAAAGGTAAACAACCTGAAACTGGAGCATCTTGACTTTTCTTCCCAATATGGAAACTGGTTGTATCGAAAAATCCCCTTTCAGTTCCACCTGAATCACATCCCAATGTATCACATGACTAGTATCAGGTATATACTTTTCCAGCAAACATACATGAAATACATCTTCAATAAGATACATGAATCACATTCCAATCAATCACATGATTAATGTCAGGTATATACTTCTCCAACAAGATACATGAAATACCACAAAGATACTTTTTCAACTAGGGTACATGAAATTATAAGGTTTTCTTAAGCTGTATTGCAACAACAACACCATTGATTTAAATCTCATGCACTGCAACAATTTACCGCTTTAGGGGCAGTTTTCTTCTGCCCCCAAAGTGACTTTTGGGGGCAATTATGGATTTAGGGGCGGTCTTGGAAAAATCCCCCCTAAAGGCACCAAAGCTAAAAGTATAAGCTTTTGGGGGCCGTTTTTTAAGAGACCTATGATGCCTCCAAAAGTGACTTTTGGGGGCGGTTCTAAACCCCCCCTATAGATTCCTATGGGGGTATTTTAGAACCACCCCTAAAACTCCCTTTGAAAAATCTTTGAGGGCAGTTCCACCCCCCCCCAATAGACACCTATGGGGGTGGTTTAGAACCCTCCCTAAAACTCCCTCTTGCAAACCTTTGGGGGTGGTTCTAAACCCCCCGGTAGACACCAACGGGGACGATTCTAAACCCCCCTGTAGATACCTATGGGGGCGGTTCAAAACCCCCTAAAAATCCATCTGAAAAACCTTTGGGGGTAGTTTAACCCCCTCCCCATAGACACCTACAGGGGCAGTTTGAAACCTCCCCTAAAAATCCTGATAAATCTACCGAGGCGGTTCACAACACCCCTCTTAAACTCCCACTTACAAACCTATGGGGGCAGTTCTAATCCCTCTCATATATGATATGGGGGTGGTTCTAATCTGTCATGTCCCTTCCCTAGTGACCTTGGTCAAGACTTGGATTCTCCCATCCCTAGTGGGTCTAATGAAAATAATTAAATAAGGAATAATTAATAGGGGTAAATTTTAGGCACAAGTACTATATTAATTAATTGTTTTAATAATCTGAGTTTTAAATTATCTTTGATAATAAATGTCTCACCATTATTAATTAAATTTTGTGGAAAGAATTAATGATGACATGGCTAGGAGGGCGCATAAGGTCAAAAGTGGACCTCACTTACTCAAGAGGAAAGCTCAGAAAAAACAAGGAGTTAGCTCAAGGCAAGGTGGCAGCATAAGGAAGTGGAAACTGACAAAAGCAAAGAAAAAACAAGCAAAAGCACAAAGCAATAAAGTTTAAAAGAAGGAAAGTGAAGAAAGAAAACAGTTGGAAAAGCATGCAACATTCAGAAAGGCTAAGTAGGGCGCACTTGCTAATTTCAGTGAAAGGACACAAAGCATGAAATTTTTGCGAAGAAAGTAATTGCTAATTTTCTCAAGGAATGCATCCTTCCTCTCTCACACGTGTGGATGGATTGTGGATGAAGTTACCTCAACTATAAAAGAATGATTCCAACTCCCATTCACATTTTTTGGTTAATTATTTTTGTCATTGAGATCCCTTGCTACTCACAATTGAGCGATGTGCCTCAACCATTGCTTGGGAGATGAACCCCAAGGTATTTCATGTTCCATTTAGTCATTGATCAGATCCAGAGCTATGGAGTACTGATCTACAGATCCATATCAGTCCAATATTGAAGATTCTCAAGCTTCCAGAGAGTGATCACCAGTCAAAGTGCCATTGGAGAGAGTATTGGAATATTTTATCAGAAGGAGGTGCCTCTTCATTGATCCACTTCCCTTTCCACTGTTGGTTGCTTCCAATTTTTTTTTACTTCCTTTTGTAGACAAATAGAGTCCTGTAAAACCTTGTGGTTCATCTCATTCTACTTCTTTTGTAGCTTGAGCATCTCTCCAAGATTTTCTTGGGTCTTGGAAATTGTTTCAAGAAGGTTTTAAGCCAAATCCAATAGCCTTTGGTCTGCTTCCATGGTCAATGTGCACAACTAGCTCTCACTTTTCTCACAAGCAACACTTGGCTTGTAACAACTGCAATCAATTGCTTTAATTTTCACTTATGGAATTCATCATGGAAAATATTGTTAGGACAAGCATACATAAACAATAAAATCAGTCAATTATTTTCCTAATTGACATGGAAAGTCCATGCTTTATCGATGAGACTTCCACACTTTTCATGCTTTCCCAACATACTCATGAACTCATTCATGTTCATCCTTTCACAGGGAGTTAACTATTTCAGCATTCAAAATTTATTTCAAGAAAATAAACACAATCTAATTTCAGTCATGACATGCATTCAACAATTTTCTGTTTCTAATATGCATCAGTCAAAAAGGAAAGAGAAGAATAAGAGTTCCCCCCTCTTAGTCTTGTTCCAATCCGGAGTCACATCACCATTGTGGTTCCATGCTCCTTAGCCTCTTTCACTTCAATGTGAATGCTTGACTTGCCCTTTCTTGTCTTGTCTATGACACTTAGTGTCTAAGGTCTGTCCAAGACCTCTCAACCGGGGAACCCTTCCACATGGTTTGTCTACAAAAATCTTGCCTGCTAGGACCCACACAAGTCCAATAGCACCATATTCCATTGTTGCTCATGTTGATATTTCTAGGACAGTCACATGTCCAAAATGCATCCTTAGGATACCTTCATAGTTCTTGCTTCCTTCAAGCCACCATTAAGAGGTCAGCCTAGAACCTTTCCACAGGGACAGCAAGCAAGGAGTGGATTCGAACCAGCAGTGGCAGCAGACAAAGCATCAAAAGGACCACTTAAGTGTTGGGGATGTGGAGAAAACCACATGTTGAAGGATTGTCCACATCGAAAAGACAATTCTCGAAAATTGAACAACTTGAAGGGAGTAGCTATGGTGGGGGACTTGGCAAGGACAGCACCTCGAATTTATGCAGCATTAGATAATCATCAAGCAGACCATCAATCATCAGTGGTGGAAGTCAAAGGTAAGATTGCTACGCAATCTATTTTTGTTTTGATTGATCCAAGATCTACTCATAGTTATGTTTCTCCAAAAGTGGTTGAAGGTTGTTCTCTTAGGAAAATGAAGCATAATAAGTCTTGGCTAGTGCAACTAGCCACGGGAACCAAGAGAAATGTAAGTGAGGTAGTGATGGAGTGTCCCATAGAATTGAATGGACTCCACACATATGCTAAATAGAATGTGTTACCATTAGGATCCTATGATGTATTAATTGGCATGGATTGGTTAGAAAAACATAGAGCCAAATTGGACTGTTATGAGAAAGCACTTGAGTGCATTGATGAAAAGGGAAGGCCAACATTGGTAAAAGGAATTCCCAAGCCAGTTTCAGTAAGGCAGATTTCAGCCCTGCAGTTGAAAAAGTTTTATAAGAAGGGTTGTCAATTATATGCAGTCCATATGCCAGATTCATTAGAGGACAAAGGGCCAAGGCTAGAAGACTTCAGGATATTGCAAGAGTTCCAAGATGCGTTTCCGGATGAGGTACCAGGGTTGCCACCGAAGAGAAATATTGATTTTACCATCGATCTTGTTCCAGGGGCAGCGCCGAATTCCAAAGCTCCTTATAGAATGAGTACACCGGAGTTGGTGGAATTGAAGATGCAGCTGCAAGAATTAATGGATAAAAGGTATATCATGCCTAGTGTGTCTCCTTGGGGAGCACCGGTGTTATTTGTCAAGAAGAAAGATGGGACTTTAAGGCTATGTATTGATTATAGGCAGCTCAATAAAGTGACAGTTAAGAACAAGTATCCATTACCAAGAATTGATGACTTGTTTGATCAAATGAAGGAAGCCAAATTATTTTCAAAGATTGACTTGAGGTCTGGCTACCATCAAGTGAGAATTAAAGAAGAAGACATTCATAAGACGGCTTTCAGAAGTAGCTATGGTCATTATGAGTTCACTGTGGTTCCATTTGGCCTTACCAATGCACCTGCCACATTCATGTGTCTCATGAATAGCGTATTCAACAAATATTTGGATAAGTTTGTGATTGTGTTTTTAGATGACATTCTTGTCTATTCAAGAAATGAAGAGCATCTAAGAATGGTGTTGCAAGTTCTTAGAGAACATCAGCTGTATGCCAAGTTAAGCAAGTGTGAATTCTATCAAAAGAGGATTCAATATTTGGGTCACATCATTTCAGAAGAAGGAATTGCAATGGATTCAGAGAAGATTAATTCCATCATGGATTTGCCAACTCCAAGAAATGTTTCAGATGTTAGATCTTTTATGGGCCTTGCTGGTTAATACAGAAGGTTTATTGAAGGATTCTCCAGGATAGCTCATCCGATCACTTCATTGCAAAGGAAGAACATTAGATTTGTATGGTCTGAAAAATGTGAGAAAAGTTTTCAGAAGCTAAAGAAGTTACTTACCAGCGCTCCTATTTTGAAGATAGCAGATCCAAGGAAGGATTTTGTAGTGTGCACAGATGCTTGCATTGAAGGACTAGGCGGGGTTCTCATGCAAGAAGGAATTGTGATTTTCTATGAATCCTGGAAATTAAAAGAGCACGAAAAGAATTATGCCACACATGATTTAGAATTAGCAGCCATAGTGCATGCTCTTAAGATGTGGAGGCATTACATGATGGGAAGAAGATTTGAGCTTAGAACAGACCACATGAGCTTGAAATATTTGTTTGATCAGCCAAACTTGAATGCTAGGCAAGCTAGATGGATGGAATTTCTTTGTGAATTTGATTTTGAAATTAAACATGTAAAAGGGAAGGAGAATAAGGTTGCAGATGCTCTTAGCAGAAAATTTCATGTTTCAACAGTAAGTATGTGCAAATCAGATTTGAAGACAAGAGTTCTTGAAGCCCAAAACGGTGACGAAACTTGCCTTCAAATTAAAGAGAAGTTGCGGCACGGTAAGGTGGAGGAAAAGTGTGCAGGATATCAGTTGGGTGAAGACAGTATCCTCATCTACAAAGATAGGTTGTACATTCCAAATAATGCAGTTTTGAAGAAACTAGTGATGGATGAAATACACCAAATGTCGTACTCTGGACACCCAGGATATCAGAAGACTATAACAGTGGCAAGAAAGCAATACTTTTGGAATGGCATGAAGAAGGACATAGCTGAGTACATTGCTAGGTGTCAGAAGTGCCAACAAGTCAAGGCAGAACACCAACATCCAGCAGGGTTATTGCAGCACTTACCCATTCCGGAATGGAAGTGGGAAGTGATCTCCATGGATTTTATAATAGGTCTGCCCATGACAGTGAAGAAGCATGATTCAATCATGGTTGTGGTGGATAAGCTATCGAAGGTAGCTCACTTTATTCCAGTGAAGTCCACTCACAAGGCTAGTGACATTGTGAACATCTTCATGAGAGAGATATTCAGATTGCATGGATTGCCTAAGGCAATAATTTCTGATCGTGATACAAAGTTCACCTCCAATTTCTGGAAGGGATTATTTTAGGAATTGGGAACTAAATTGAATTTCAGTACAGCTTACCATCCTCAAACGGACAGCCAAACTGAGAGGGTGAATCAGGTTCTTGAAGACATGCTGAGAATGTATGTGATGGACAAACCATCCAAGTGGGAAGATTATTTACACTTGGTTGAATTTGCATACAATAATGGACACCATGCATCCTTGGGAATGAGTCCATTTGAAGCATTGTATGGCAAGGGATGCAGGACGCCACTGAATTGGAATGGCCCAGTGAACATGGTAGTGCTTGGACCAGAGATGATCAAGGAAATGGAACAGGAAATTGTTAAGATCAGGCAGAATTTAAAGGCGGGTCAGGACATGCAGAAGAGTTATGCAGATTTGAAAAGAGCACATAAGGAATTTCAGATCGGGGATCATGTTTACTTGAGAGTGAAACCAAGGAAGAGTTCCCTCAAGTTGGGGAGTTGTGCCAAGTTGTCAACAAGATATTGTGGGCCATTTGAAGTCCTTGATAGGATAGGGCCAGTTGCATATAGAATTGCATTGCCTGCTAACATAAGAGCTCATAATGTTTTCCATGTATCTTTGCTTAAGAAGTATGTACATGATCCTAATCATATGATTGATTGGAATGTGATACAGGTGGAACTCGAGGGAGAGTTCCAAGTAGAACCTATGCGCATCATCGACAAGAAAGTCACATTGCTCCGGAACAGAACCATCGGGCAGATAAAGGTCCAATGGGAGCACCTTAGTCCTGATGAGGCTACATGGGAGCTAGAGGATGCCATGAAGGAGGCATTCCCATTTTTGTTCAGTTTTGAGAACACCAAGGACGATGTTGTTCTAAGGGGGAGGGGAATGTAATACCCCAATTTTGACCCTTATGAAATATTGGCTTCTAATGTAAATATTGTATACACACGTTGTATGTTTCCCTAGCATGGAGCTCAAGGCCAAGGCCCCGCTAGTTTATGATCATATTTTATTTAAATTAGACACGCTTTGATATCGTGTTACCCACGTGCTATTAAGCCATGGGATATTGTAAATTGATATAAATATTTAATATTGAAATAAAATACCAAAACTGGCTATGGGAGCAACGAATGAGAAGGGGCCATGTGTATCCACTAGGGAGTGGTGAGGGGGTTGTGGGATTGAACCATAGGCTGCCATATGTCACCTTGAGAACCCATTTGACTTACCTTGCTGACATTTATTTATGTTGTAAGGAAGTGGTTGAGGAATTCAGTCCATGGCTTCAATGGAGCATGGACAGCCTAGAAATTCGTATGGCAGAGTATGGGCTCTGTTTTCTTGTACCACAAGCCACTCTACCTCATGGGAGTTGCTTCTTCCTCATCCCCATTCCATTATGAAACTTACCAGCACCATTTTCCATCCAAAAAACAAAAACGAATTGCCAGCAGAGAGAAAAACCAGAAATCGCAACGTTGAAAGAACCCACGTTTTGAAGAGCCAAAGACGCCCAGATTTGGAAAGGGACAGTGAAATCTAATGGGGGATCCATTGGTATGAACCTTGGGGCAAATTTGGGAGCATTAGCTATCCCGAAATCCATAGGAAAACCCAATTTTTGCAGCCCAAAAAACCAGTGACGGATTTGAGTTATTTGGTGAGCAGAATGGTGAGAAATCAAGTAGGAAATGACTGTGCAGAGGTTGGGTGTGCTTGATAATCCCAGTGAAGGCTAGGATCTCAAGGATTAGCAACTGAACCTTTCTATGCCCATCCTGAAGAGCACTGGAGGGAAGAGTTTCCTGAGGGACTGTGTAATAGAGAAGAGGATCTTCCTTGAGTTGGATGTGGTAGGTAACGTGGGTGCCTGACTATTGAGTTCACTTGAGATGCCTGTAGCTCTGTGGTTGAGCTCATTGGCTTAGCATTACCCTCATCTATCTTCTTGAATGCTTGATAAACCCAACGGCGTGTTGGCTTAGCACAGCTGATGACCGAAACCATGGCTGTGAGTGAGCCCGGCTAGTTCTTCCTTAGTGGATACACAGCCCAGCTCGGGGGTGATCTCTCAGCTGAAAGAGTATAGGCTGGATAGAGATCTATGGTTGGGTGGAACATTGCCCTCCCGTAGCCAGTCGTTGGACATTTACATTTCAAGATAAGTATTCTTGTGAATTAATTTATATACATTCTGTGTTATGCAATGTGTTCAATCTGAATGTTAAATATTCATGGTAATCAAATTGAGATGGAATCTGTGAATAGCATGAGAATGAGATTGAATCTCTGCATATGGAATCACCTTTTTGCTTGAGATAAACATGTTGATGCATTCCATTATGCTTGTGTATTATTATGTTTAATTCTGCTGTGTTTATATTGAGTTGAGTCTGCACTCGGAAGTTTTAATTGTTATGAATTTATGAGTGAAAAAAAAATAAAAAAATATTGGGGCTAAATCTGCCAAAAGCCCCGTATGATTGGTCATGTTCTCTCCCCTGCATTTGGAAGGCAGAATGGGATGTTACAGTACAATGTACTAAACTATTGATATCTACTAAATTATTGAACCAAAAGTTGCATCCCTTTATTAGCTTCCTTCTAACATTAATAATATATATATATATATATCTCAAATTATAAACAAGGCTTGAACCAAGACTTATGCCTTATAAAAATAAATATTATACCAAAATACATTTCAAACTAGACCACAAGTCAAGCCAAGCCAAGCAAAGGTTGTGTCCTAGATGCTTTTTTTTCATATATGATATATAATATATAAGTAGAGGAACCACAACCAAACCAAGGGCTATGCCCTTGTTGATTCATTCCATGAATCCAAGCAAAACTTCAAGGGCCTAGGATCGCATCCCTCTTGGAGATTCTAGGCATATACCACACAATGAGGTGACGACTACGTCTGCTCCATTCTGGACTTAATATATTCAAGTCTGAACTAGAAAGCAAATAATTTTAAGGAGCAGTCGCCTTCATAGAGAAACTCCTCTCTTGGGAAAGCACATAAAACAATTTAATGTGAATATAAAGCGAAAAGCTTCTCTTCGTGTCTGAACTAGCAAGAAAATAATTTGAACGAGTAGTCGCCTTCATATAGAGACTCCTCTCTCGGGCAAGCATAGAAAAAAATTTAATGTGCAGATATAGCGAAAAGTTGATCTTCGTGTCTGAGGTATGACAATAGGAACGATGGCCTCTCTTTATAAATATTAAGGTGGGGTTCGATCTTCTGTTCCGACAGAAGTAGTTAACTCTTAAAGATAAGAGTTAAGGTGTGGCCGCACCTCACAGGTCTTATCCAAAATTCTTTCAAACTCAGTTATGGATCAGGGTTTTGTTCGTTCTTGTTTGGTTGTCTTTTCAAGTGGAGGGAGCCAGTCTGACCATCCTTAAGAAATATGTACATTCAAATTCAAACTATCCAACTGACCAACAACGAATATGTATGTTCAAACCATCCCACTGACCAACAGCGAAGTCAATGGTTAACTTCGTGTCCATTGAATGGCTTGAACGTACATGTTAACCTCATACCTCATAGGCCAGAGAAATGACTTTGACACTTTAGCGAGAAGCCCTTATTTTACCATACTGCAGAGTCCGAGTGTTTAATTTAAGTTAACCTCTTCCATATCTGCATCCGACTCTACCAGTAAAGGCATGGGTGGTCTGCCAATAAAAAGGTGGAGAAAAGCTATTTGCAAATGCGGGCTGCAAAGCCATGGTGTGGCCAATACCTTCCCTTGAGGATATCGCGCTGTTGGACAACATGTGGTAGAATAGCTTCACAGAGTTCCTTCCCATGCGCATGAACAGATACCTAATCAAATGCTTTTCCAGAAAATTATAAATACATCAAAATTGACGCCAACCCTGCAACAAAATACTGCCATGTTGATAAATTTGTAGCCCTGAGAATCAGAGATGTTCCGATTTTGAGGCTCCCTATTCATCTACACAATCCATTCTTAGTTAAATTCCCGTTAGAGCACAGTAGATTCTCTTGAATGGCTGGGAAGCCGTGAAGTGCCCATGAATATGGAAACATAACAGAAGATGGCTAAGAGAAAAAAAACTAATGGAGTAAGTTAAATTTTATATTATTTGTATATTTTCAGCAAAAATTTATTGAAATGATGAAATTGAAATTTTGATTGTAGAAATCTATTCAGCTCTCTCGATTATCCGTGAAGCACCCTCAACTAAACGCTCTCGATTATCCTTGAAGCACCCTCAACTAAACGCATAGAAATCTCGCATATATTCCATTAAACTAATTCATTTTTATAAAAAAAAAAGAAAAACACCTTGAGCACTTAATTGAGTCGGCAAAGTTTCTGTCTATGGGATATTTTCAAACGAAAAATATAAGCACGGAGGAAGTTTCTATCTACCGGATATTTTCAAACGAGGATGGGAAGGGGGTTCCTTTAAGAGTCACCAAGCATGGAAACATTGCTATCTTTAGACGAGTTAAGGTAGGATGGAGGCGCATGGAAACATTGCTACCTTTGGACGAGTTAAGGTGGCTGTAGAGTGGATGTGCGGCCTCCTTGCAGTGACTCACAGTCTGGTTTGGTTTGTTTAAGTGCTGTTGAAGGTGGGACTATCAGGTTCAGAGTGTTAGGTGATAAGGGAATGTTGAAATGGTAATTTTGGGTTGTTGGAATTGTATAATCCATAGTAGCATAATTCGAGTACGAATATGGATATGAAATATGATTTGATATGGAAAAAATAATTAATGAAAAAATCTAGTACGAATAATATGGAAGTAGACTGCTTATATATAATATTTTTTTATCGAGTATTCAAAAATATATGATAAATGTATATAGACATTTATATAATAAAATCAAAGTATAAATTGAATGGTATTTATGTTAAATTATAGTGTTTTAAGTTTGTTTGTTTTAAAATTGGTTTTCAAATTTTAATTTTCCATTACTAAGAATCTGTATTCGTATTACACTTACATCGAATATTCAGCAAATTCAAATTTGTTCCCGTAACGCCAATACCACCCAATTATGCTACTATTGTATAATCTGGTGTTCCAAAGGTAATCGAAAATACTAAATTCATTTCTGCAATTTTTGAACCATCAAAATCGCAATTTCAATTGAGCCACTTCAAACAAAACTAGTAAAAAATGGGAATGATATAGAGTTTAGCTTACTTCGTTAGATATTCTCGTTGCATTGAAATTTCTTCTCTTTCATCTTCAATCTGTTTTGGTGATGGATTCTAATCCATTTATGAGTTTCCTAGCATATTCTAAAACATTCAGCTTCTTTCCAACCTTTATTTCTCCCTGTGTTAATCTGCCAACCCTGTCTAATGGTTATGAATGGTGTCTGGAAATTTCATGGCGTATCTCAGCTACCCCTCGGAGCTGCTTGCGATAACAGAAGAGGCTGACGCGTTTCATTCTAATCCAATTTTCCATTTCCTGTCTGATGATATCAAACAGATCATTTTGTTTAGTTATGGCCTGAGCTTATCTCAAGTAGATTTTTTTTATTTAGTTTTGGTATTGCTAATTGCAATTGTAATTAGTTGGTTGTGTTTAAATGATGAGGAAGACGACGTGAAGATTGACAGAAAGGCATGTCGTTTCGCCAGTACTTATAATTTTCATCGCTAAGAAAAGTGGAGGCGCGCAACAAAAAACTAACAACAATACAAGTACAGATAAAATGGGATTTCTTGACATTTGTAGAGGCAAGGAACTTTTGAAGTATGGGACGAAGAATAGCACTAGATGCGATTGCGTGAGTAACAAAGATCCTGCCAACATATACACAGATGGCAGTTTGAATCCGAAGACGGGCCAAGGGGGTTATGGCGTTTATTCCCAGGGACTCGGAATAAACATAGCGAAACCCTACCGCTACTGGGAGCATAAAAATAATGTTTTGACACTAGAATCTAAGGCAATTCTTGAAGCCGTGACAGAAGAAAAATCATAAAACGCGAAACCGCGTAGACATCTTCTCAGACAGCGAGGATGCTTTGACACGCCTACAAGTCCTCAAGAATGGTGAGAGGCCACTGCCGGGTGACAACGACAACGGGTTGGGGGAGAGAATATTGAAGGAGGTCAAAAACCACGATTGAAAAACGGAGGTGCATATGCACAAGGTCAAGGCGCACTCGCAAATCCAAGGCAACGAAGTGGCAGACCGTTATGCCAAAGCGGGAGCTAGGAATGCGCCGGTAATAGATCCCTCGTTACTTCCAAAACCGGTCCGTAAAGTAGATGATGAAATATATTCTTCTTCTAATTCTTTCATCTCTTGCAACAAGAAGAGAAGCAGGCTTAATTCTGAGCGTTCTTCTGTTTCCCAAAACTCTCCTTGTCCAATCAAATTCCCCAGGCGTTCTGTTGTTTCTCCTTCTTCTCCTGGTGCTGCTGGAAAACGAAACGCAGATCGTGATTGTTCGACTAAGCCCGCTCCAGCCTCTCGGGGTTTCTTCGGTGGCTTCTTTAAATCTCGGTGACCTTCACCTACTTTTTATTTTTAAACTTGAAGAAGTTCAAATTAGGTTGAAATAGTAATAACAACTTAGTAGAATAGATACATTGAATTAAAAATTACATATGTGTCTCTTCCACATCTAAAAATTAGCTTTAATTCTAATAAACATCTTCCAAATCTAAAAACTAGCTTTAATTCTAATAAACATCTAAACAAAAGTGAAAACCAATGGTTCAAAGTGATTAGTTCCTTAACAAGATAGCAGCATCGTGTATAAAATATGCTTAGAGCTTTGCACCGTCAACCCTAAAATAAAGTTCAAAACAAAGATATATATATTTTAATTAATTAAAACAAAAACAAAAAATGAAATAAAAAAAAATCCAAGAATGAAGATTTGCAATTTTCAACCAAAGGTCATATATTATCTACTTTATAATTGATATCATGCTCCTCCATAATCATGGTGGCATTCATCTCTTATGATTTTACCTATTATAGTTTTATCAACAACTTAGATCTATCTTAACTTAGTACCTATTATGGGTCGATCGAGATCAAATCCCTCAAGGTGCAAACGTTTCCTAAGTTTTTGCACTATGAAAAGGTTTGAACCTAGAGGTTTTTGATCCCTATCAGTGCATGATAGATCTAGAGTTTAAGATGGATCTACATTGGTTAAGGCTCCAAGAACCACTAATTGATCAACAAACCTTCAAGGAATGTCTTGGAGCACAGCTAGATATAGTCAATAGTTGCTTTGTATCTTAAAAAACTTGTCACTTTTCCCAAATTCCAGTCTTTCCACCATCTTTGAGGTCTTGGGTGTCTAAGTGTAAGCATAATCCCATTTGATATGATACCTTGGATGTGTTCCAATACAAATTCATTCAATGTTGGTTAAGATAAACCTATGATTTTTTAACATATCCTCAACATAGTTGATAGCTTTCGAGAAAGCATTAATTTTTAGGAACCATACAATCTCTACCAAGGTCCTTCTTTTAAATTATACAAGAGGTGACGGCCAATGGTAGTGTACATTGAAGGAAATATCAACCCTAAGGGAAAGCTCCTTCTAGGAGAGTTAAGTGTTATTGTCCTTTGAGAGATTCAATATCAAATGCAAAACAAAAATGCATCAACTATCACATAAGATGGTGCACGAGTAAGAAAGCCTTATGTAATACTTTAAGAAGGAGCTTACAAGCTTCATTCCCATCAATAGATCATATGATCCCTTTGACAAAAGGAACCATCCTTGAAGTCAGGTTTGATGATATCTAAGCCACCAAAGTCTTGTAGGGTGGAACATAAATACTAGTCAATTCTATGAAATTCCTTATTATTGTCAAGTTGATTCCATTAGCTCTTTGGTAGAATTGATATTATCAAAGATGTGTTGAACCCCAATCCAAACAAGTATGCTCAAACCATAGGATGTTGGTAAGAATATGCTCAATGAGTAAGGAACAAAACCTTTGTGAGAGTTTTGTAGGGTATGTTAAGCAACTATTGCTTTGTACATTGCATGAAATGCTATCTAAGTTGAAAATAAGGTTCAAAATTAATCCTTTTAACTTGATACTCAACTATGCATTAGATAGTTGTGATCATTAGTGGTAGTTAGTGAATGTCCTTTTTTTTTCACGTGCTAAGTCTACTTCATGATACAACTTTTGTGTAGGTATCCTTAGAACTTGGTAGGGTTCAACTCACTCTCCTACATGACCTATTGTATCCTCATCCCTTGAACTTCCCTTGCACATGGTCCACCCATGATAGTTTGGATCATTAGTGGTAGTTAGTGAATGTCCTTTTTGTTCATGTGATGAGTTGAGTTTATGCCACACCTTTCAAGTTGGAAAAATTAGAACCTGATAGGGCTAAACAAAGTGTTTCACATGACCTATTGTAACCTTTGCCATGAGATTTCCTTGCACATGAACCACACATGAGACCTCATTTCATGTCACTCTTGCACATATGCTTCCATGGGATCTCGTAGTGCTCCTTCCTTGGCACTCTAGAAGGACACTTTACGAGCTTGCCTCTCTCCCTTACTCATTTTCAATGTTTAATTACTTTTATTTTGCAAAAGGATATCATCAAAACAATAGGGAACAAATAGTCTTTGACCTCAGCAGTTGTAATAGGTTAAGAGATAGATTGTCTTTATATTTTTTTGTGATTTTTTAAGGAATGTACAAGAATCACTCTACCTTCCTCCTCTAATTTACTTCCATGCACTAATTTAAATAGGATAAATAGGATTTCCTTCCCATTCTTGCACTTCATGTGGCCATATTTGTTATGGATTTTCCCATGATGGTTTTTTGTAGTAGGTAACTACATGACACATAAAAAAAATGTTCAGATTTTTTTTTTGTTATGGCGAAGAACATTGTTGGTGCTGCCACCATACAGACATCGATGCCTGAGTTCAGAGGTAGAACTCACCAAGAGGTATCTTTTTCGAACAAGTTACATTGTTAATGTTAGAAAACAATATCACATAGCAATAAAAGAAAATAGATGTAGAAATAAAAACAAATAATAACAAAATATAAGGGAGAAGCATGGTTCACCCAATATGGGCTACATCCACGGAGAATCAACCAGTCCTTTCTTTTATTCCATCCAGCAAAATGAAGGGATACAACTTGTAGTGCATCTTCTGCAACCTCATCTTCACTCTCTCACATTATCTCTCACACACACTACTACTCATCCATAATACAATGCCCTCTTTAAAAGAGGGTTGTCTTCTAGGGAAAAAATACACAAACATAATCTCTACTAGTAGATTTGTAACCTAATAATGAGCGGTCTATATTGGCTTCAAAATTACATCATTTTCAATCTCCTCTTTTCTGCCACATTTCAATGGAATAAACAAACGAAAAAATGTTCCTCATGGGATCGCACCTGTGAACCCCCACGAACCTTCAGGACGACGGGGTGTGCCACCACCTCGAACCCCCATATAGCTCGGTCGTTTATTTTGGGATCCAAACACAACTAAAACAATCATCTAACTTAGGAATATAATCATTAGGGGGGGTTTTAGGTAAAAAATGGGCCTCAAAACAAAAAATGTACCATCAAAATTCACTTTATAAGAACCAATAGGATTCAAGTTGATAATGTCAACCATAGGGGTAAAATTTGTAAAATGAATCGGAGGAAAAAAGAAAAAACTACTTTTTCTTATCATATTTTTGACATAACTCTTTAACGGTTTACCCAAATTTCATGTTTGGGCACTCATTGGATGAGGAATTTAATTCCGCATCCGAAGTATACTTCTGAGGCACCTAGGACATGAAAAAAATAAAATTTCAATAAAAAAAAATATTTTAATATTAAAATGCATTTTTTTATTGAAATTTTACTTACAACTTAAAACAACAAGTAAAATAAAAAATAAAAAAATTAACAGTCATAAAAATTTCATTTTACTAGTAGAATTTTTACGAAATCCCAGGCATGTGAGTCATCAGGAAAAGGATTTAGGGTGCAAATTGTAGATGGAGTGTAATGTTAATATATAGATTGTTCATGTGATGAAATATAAAGCTTTGCATAACGCATCTAGAAGGAGGATACAAGCCAATGTCTGTTGAATATGTATCTTTTGCTAATCGATGTTATCAATTTGTAATGGGTCCCAAAGATTTACCTTAAAATAACTTATAAATCAAGTAACATCTTTACCTAATTCTTACTACTCATTGAACATAGTATATCCAAAAGCAAAGAAGATGCAAAGTTCGTTTTCCAGAAATAGACGTCTTAAGCTACCTAAATCATAATGCATCTTCTCAAGAGGTAGCCCTCTATAATTTTAGTATAGGTAGCATGAGTTTGTTCATTATTATAAAAAAAAATTATAGTATTATAGTGCGATAAAGATGCAATGTTGTCTTGTTCAACAAGTTGTTACATGTGGATCCATCACTCATTCAAATTAAATGACTATTAACAAGTTAGGTTGGTGGCAAACAGATTAACAATGCTTTGGACGAATATGACTCAAATAACAATAGTTCTTGAAATTTCCATTTTTTTCTATATGTAAATAGTTGGTCCATCCACATGTGCAGTGTGAGGCTAAAATGGATGGCACTGTGGAGATAGATATGAGAAAAATCTAACTAGTGATACCAAATACTGCATTAAAATCGTGTTGATTACTCTTCGATTGGCTATTAAAATTGCGTCGATTACTCTTTAGTTGACTATTGACATCTACTACCGAATGTTGATGAGTTTCCCATATCTACAGTTATTCATGTTGGTTCCTTGCATTCCACATTGACTCGATGTCCATTTCTTTAGGAATATATACCATGTAGGACTAAAGGTTCAGAAGGCACGCCTGCACTTCAGTTCAAAGTAGTGGTGGGAGATTTTCTGGCATTTAGTTGATGATCTAGTAATCAAACCTGAGTGTAATGGGAAGAAAATTTCAATTTGGAGGAAGTTACAACCATCGCAAGAAATATTGATGTTTTCCATAGGTATTATGTCATTCAATAGTGTTTCCTGCTAGTTCTCTTAACCGAACGAAGACAAAACTATTGAATAAAAACATAAAATACAAGCTCAAATACTAACCCTCGTCAATCACATTTTGAGTCCTCATTACAATGAAAACCACAATGATCCATTGATGTACCATCAATGAAAGCGCATCCACATGTGTCATGTCTTCTAATGTCTGGAAACGGTTGGGATCACCTGATTTATCCCCATCGTCGATCGCCCTTCACACATATGATTGGAGGCCCTCACAACCTAAGGGATTGTACCAGAATTTCCCCATCGAGCTAGGGGGGGAATGGTCATGATTGATATTAAAGTAGTTGATGCACAAATTAACTACAATATCCTATTGGGTCATAGTTACATGTATGCCATGAAAGCGGTCACCTCCTCATTCTTCTGCATCATGATGTTTACCTTTAATGGGAAAGTAGTCACCCTTGACTAGCTGAACTACTACAACCTTCACACTAATACCAACCCGGACAATGTGTTACCTACCATCGTTGGGGCCAATCAACCCCCTTACATTGATATAGGCCCTGGAGTGTACAATGACTCTAACTTGCTAGGGGTATTTTCAGGTCCATCGCCCAAAATCCCGGCATCGACTAATGGTCGTATGTGCACCATTTTCACCTATAAAAATCTTCCCACCTCCCCCTAAACATCATCATCAACACCGTCGCTAAGCCATGGCGTTGAACAAACGTTGAGTCCATCGGTTCCTTCAATATTCCAAATACCATTCTTGTACCACCCTACGGGAATGAAAGGGACACCAGTTATGGCTCATCTAACTCTACCTAGGATCATTGTTGGCATACCTAAGTAGTACCTTACACCACCCTACCCAGAGATAGCTTCAAAACCTATATCCCGTTATGATTTTGTCCCTTTCTCGAGTGTCACACCATCTATACCACAAGCTGAGCCTAAAACACCCATGACTAACCCACCACCGGTTGTCCCTAAACCCGTCAATGGGGGCATGAGAGAACCTAATTTGAAATCCCCCCTACTACCAAAACTTGCTCCTGAATCATCATCGGGGGTATCTAAGCCTCAGGCAGGGGGCATAGCCCAACAACGGTTAAAATACCCAGTAATGACAACCACTACTCTCGCAATAAGGATCACTCCACCATGTGCCCTATGTGGGAACAAGATCATGCGACCAACCTGTTCCCCACCTTGTCGGAGGTCAGGAATATTCTCAATATCCCTATTAGTGTGACACATGCAATGCAAACTATAGAAAGGGGCACCTCATCTTCCCCCAATATGACAACTAAGTCCAAATACTTAATCACCAATCACGCATGTTCAATTTGTTCTCAATTTGTGCATTACACACATCATTGTCCCAACCTCCCTCGTTTTCGAGATGCTTTAGTGACCATTCACCTCACCCAACCTTTGGTTGAGGTTCCTTCACCTCAACCACCTGAAACTGCATCCATACATGTTGTCACTATATTGGATACAACTCCCGTTTTGCCTACCTCAGAACTAGCCATCATGGTCATTCCTACTATTGATCCTATGATGCTGCAAGACCCCTCACCTACTAAAATTACAGTTGAAGAACAACATGATGAATGCACATCTTGTGGGTATCATACTCACATGACTTCCACCGAGGCCATCACAACAATACTCGATCATGCCAATCCACCTTCCGCACAGACACTTATCTGTGTCAGGATTCCATGCCCATGTTGATCATGTGGAGACACTTCCCACTTCTCGTTTCAGTATCCTAATTTATGTGTTGAATGAGAATCCCACTTCAAACTGATGAGGCTCCAAAATCAATTCTCCTACCACAGCACAATCCCGTAAGGGTTACCCATTGAGGAAGTTGTTCCCCCTCCACCGGATACCATTGATACCACATCATCCTTGGTTTTTTTACTTATTAGTGATGACTCATCATCTTCCAATGAAGACCTGCATCCTCCGCAGCCATCGCCTAGTTCCTAAAAACACTAAGGGATGTCCTTTCAACTGTTGGATACTCTAATCCCCCCCCCACATTTGAGGTCGGGCCGCCTAAACGACCACATGGGGAGACAAGCCTATCAAGAAGTAAATATCCTAATCTTTAATATGGATATCTTGATCCCCAACCCAAAATACAACCCTATTAGGGTCCCACATATGGATGATTCAAATTAGCAAAAACTCTGTATATTGAATAAAGGGGCACTTGAAGAACTTCAAGAGCCCTGTGTTTCTGAGTGTTCAAGAGTAGCCACTAAATAATCCTCCACCTGGGTCACCAACTTGTCATAGTGGCGCTCTCACCACTCAACATATGCCATTTCGGTCACACACAAAATTTTGCAAGCACAAATACACTACATTAGGATTCATCCTAGCATCCAAAATTCCATCTTAGCCTCACCATCACATAGTGTGCCTTTTTCTGACTAACCTGCATTATCCGCGCAACATCTGTAATTCAAATATACAAGTAGCGCAGCTGAATAGCGGTCTCCCACACGACCTCAATCATGCAGTCCTTGTTACGTTTGGCCATGTTGATTTAGCACATGGTCGAATGGGCGTGATTCTACAAAATCATGCACGAGATAATGGGTTTTGTTGCTCTAGTGCACGGGAAAAACCAAAATCATGTGCAGACTTTATTTAAACCATAAATAGGGTCATACGGCCCTAGGAAACACAACCCCTATTAATTACCCTGCTTGAAATTACCAAGACAATGTTTAGGCTTACCTGGAGCTCATGGCTCGGAAATCAACTGCTCGGATTGCTCGGAATCACCACCAATAGTTCTGGATCACAAAAGATGAACAAAGTACAAATGACCTCAAAACACGGACCCCAACCCTTTTATAGAGTTTAGACCCAATCTTCAAACATTCACCATGACCAAACCATAGCTTTGTTTGACAAACCATTTGTACCACTAGAATCAACATTTTGAGACCTACATAATGCCTATACCCACATTTGCATCTGAACATTGTCCTTCAGAAGTCATTTTTGCATGCACTCCTCAAGTGCGTTATGATTTTGGTTATTATTTTTGCATCATCCAAACCTTTCTCATATTCTCTATTACACTTGAGAATTTGTGCCATATGTGTAGGAGAACGACCAAGATCAGCCTACCTCTTATTTTTACATTATAAGAACAACACTCCATCCCTCAGCAATGGCATCATATTTCTACCACAGGTATCATTCTAAAACTGGCATATAGGAAACATTTTCCCTCTATTTACATTGCATTTACCAATATTCCCGTTGATAACCATAGGTTCCTAATTACCAGTCATGAGGTGCCATCAACCTCATCACTGCAAATAGCATACTCTCCCCCATGGGTGTGCGCACCATTTAATTCCAATCATCATTTCACATCCATGATGTCGAACCCCCACAATTTTGAGGAATTTGATACACTATGACCCGATTAACCCACTATTTATTATGTTATAGTTGTGCATTTATCCCCCCACCTTCAGCAGTCGATTCCATCAAATTCCTAAGCACAAGTTACAATTAAGAACCATAGTTGACCACTCATTCCTCCATGATAAATATACCATATTCAATCTTCTTCAATATCATCATCTTCGTGAAGACACCAATGGGCCCCCCACCCTCTGAAGCAACCAATTCTATTCAGTTATTCCCGCAGGAACCACCTGCATAGCATTGATTCATGGGACACCTATCTTTGCATTTGCAAAAAAACCCTCACACCATAACGTAAAAGAATCCTCAACTCACTCAAAACTGTGGGAACTCCTCCCATTATCATATTGATTCCCCGAAACACCCAAAACTGCAAGAATCACACCCATCATCAAATTGGCCCCCCGATACCCTCAAAACCATGGGGACCCCACCAATTATTCTTTATGTACAAATAGTTCCCCAATCCATGCAACATCGTGGGAACATCATTATTCTTTCGAAAGAAACCCTTGGTCTCCTTTTATCGATGTTTTTGAGTCTCTCTATCCCTAGCATTATGAGTTTTTTTCAGTCACCATCACCCTCTGTGTCGTGTCTCCAACAAATGTTATATACATAAAATAATATATAAATAATTAATAAAAAAATATACTTATTAACTAATAAATAATAGTAAACATCTAATAAAGGGTTGCATCCCTTCATATTAGTCACAAAGGACTATTTAAATAAGTCTTTCATTGTATTTCATCATCATCTTATCCATTTAATATTTATTTATTATTAAACCGAAGATGGATTCTCTTCATTAAGAAATTGGATTTTTTTAATTTATTTTTCCACCACCTCAATAATAATTATTCTTATTATAATTATTATTCATAAAAGACATTAAGTCTTATTTAGCTCCATAAACCAAAATTTGGTCTAATTATACGCCCCCACATACCAGAAGAATGACGATGGAATTAAAAAAATAGTTCAAAAAATTGGAGAAGGATGTCAACGGCGTCAAAGATGTCATCACCAAGAACCAAGAAAGTCTAGGAGAAGAAATGAAAAATAACAATGCAATGCTTAAGAAAGAGATAAAAAATGAAGTTATTTTCATGATGGAAAAAAAGTTACACGACAAACTGGATGTCATGAATGAGAAACAAAAAAGGTTGGATGACAAATTGGATGCCATGATAGAGAACCAAAATAAAATGATGAAAATATTACAAAACCGAACGTCTAGTAATCGCCATAAACGACGAAGTAGTTCAGATATGTTTGTCTCCTCATCCTATAGCTCTGCATCACCATCCCCCTTTAGATCAAAAGGAACCCAATATCATCCTTTTATGATTTTTCCACCCAGAGCAAAAATAGAGCTGTCGAAATACAACAGGAGGAAAGACCAATGTGTCGCCTGGCTAAACAAAGTAGAAGAAAACTTCACTATATATAACATTACAAAGGACAAGGAGAAAGTGAAATATTCATCAATGCATCTAGAAGGATACGCCAATAATTGGTACATGTGGTGGAAGAGAGAAAAATTTTCCTACACCTGGAACTTGTTCAAAACAATTTTTAAAAATATTTTAAGGAATCACCAAGGACGATTTCTTTTCAAAGCTTACCAAGTTACAACGAAGAGGAAGTGTAGAGTAATTCACACATTAGTGGGAATCCCTTGCCACACGAGTGTTTGGATTATCTGAAAAACAAAAACTCGAAACTTATTTATGAGGCCTTAAACCGTATATACAGAAAGAACTGAATATGTATGACATACTGAACGTAGAAGTAGCAAGACGTAAGGCAGAAGCAGCAAAAGTCAAACTAGAAGAAATATCCAAAACAAAATTTGACAAAAGTTATTTACAACAAAAAGAGACGTAATGTAGATATTTTGGAGACAATTGGTCACCAAGGCATAAGTCTGTCAATTCCCAATCATGTGGATATCAAGTTGAGAAATAATTCATCATTCATTTCGACAACGATAGAAAAAAGAAGAAAAACAGTTGTTGTCAATGTGGTGAAGATTGGATCCCAGGTCATAAATGCATATCCATTCAAACATCACACTGCAAAATCATACATGGGAAAGAAGTAAATGTTTCTTCAAAATAAGATACATCTAATTCCGATTTGGATACAAACTCACCTGAAGTATAAATAGTGACAATTACATGCATCCAACAAACTTGTAAAGAAAAAATCCAATGATGCTTAAGAAAGTTGCTACCCAAAAGAAAAAAATACAATTACTTACACATAAATATAATCCACCCCAGTTGAGAAATCACGACAACATTAAGGATGAACAACGCATATTCTAGGAAACAAAATCAAGAAATACAAGGCCAAAGAGATTACAACTTACAAGGAGGATTAAGAATAACGACATCACAATTTTAGTTGATTATGGTAGTACACACAATTTAGTGGATATAAATAAGGAAAAAGAACTGAACCTCTTTGTATACCCCATGAAGAATCTCAAGGTATCAACTATTGATGATTAACATGCAGAAGAAGTAGGGAAATGTCATAAGGTTCTTGTACAAATACAACTAAATCTGTAGCTCAATTGTTATGCCTTACCACTCAAAGGAGTAGATATGCTGTTAGGAGATGAATGGCTAATGTAGTTAGGCACCTATGCTACCAACCTTCAAGAACAGTATATGGAATTCAAATGGAAGGGGATCAAATACAGGTTGAATGGATTGAGAATCTAGCCATTCAAGCAGAAGGAATTACAACACTAGAAAAGTACAACCCCACATCAGGATAAAGGATTCAATCCATATTTCATATCTCAAGTCAGCACTTCAACACAAATCCACAGTAAAGTTGACATCAGCAAAATCAGCTTTGAGGACAAAGATGCCTTTAAACGGGGGTGGCAATGTTACATACATAAAATAATATATAAATAATTAATAATTAATAAACAATATACTTAATAACTAATAAATAATAGTAAATGTTTAATAAAGGGTTGCATCCCTTCATATTAGTCACAAAGGACTATTTAAACAAGTTCTGCAATGTATTTTATCATCATCTTATTCATTCAATATTTATTTATTATTAAACCAAAAATGGATTCTTTCATTAAGAAACCAGATTTGGTTTCCTTCAACAAAGCCCTTCATCAATAGATTGTCTCCCTTCGTTACATTATGTACCTTTATTTGAAGAATGTTGCTGTCATTTAATCCCCAAGTTGACATGGATCCAAGGAATTTATGAGACTCACGCTTACCATCCAGTCTTGTGTTAAGTATGTTAGTCCTACAGTTGGTTACAAAATGATCTTGGTTCTCAAGATAAGACCCTCTTCTTATCATGTACTTCAACTCTTATTGACACCAAATCCTCATATTCTAAGAGTTGCAGTAGTTGTAGTTGTACCTTGGGGTCCCTTTCAATCAACAGAAGGGATCACCTCAAACTAGGTAGGGAGAGTCATAAGTGCTCCCTAACTTAGTGGTCTCTCATATGCTCAACGTCAACACATCTATCACATCAGGAGAGTCGTATGTTTCAAAGGAAGCAGTGTTCACATTTAAAAATCACGGTAGCAATAATATAGTGAGGTCCTACATATAGCAACCTCACTGATATTTTGGTCCCCCGTCCTAGTGGGAGTATCATGGTCATCAACAGTTTCACTTCTTCGGAACCTATAACAACATTTCCAGGTTCAGTCACTCTTACATGGATTGAAGCCGCCTTCATCCATGTTCCATCAGTATGTTGAGTTGACCCCTCGATCTCATCTTATTGTAGTCATCTTGATATATTTTCATGAGCATGGGTATGCCCTCCTCGTTTGTATAAAACACTTTTCTTTGTTATAGCTTCACTGGTTATCACCAGCAATCTTCCCCCAAGGGAACCTTCCATCCAAAATCACCTCAAAACTTCTGAGCACATGGGAAAACACAAGAAAAAATAAACAATGATGCATTGTCAGCGCTACAGTATCTTTCAAACCTCATACATCATAGGGAATTTATTAATGAGTAAATTTTACACACATGCAACATTTTGGCTAATCTTGCAGTAAGGAAACATCAACATATACCATGCAACCCACCAAATACATCCTCATAATATCCAGAAAGGAGCCTGAGTCCAAAAATTCAAAAGACAGTAAAAAACAGAGGTAGAGCAGTTACTCCCATGGTAGACCGCACTACAACTCATATTATTAGTTTTGTGCTCACACTGAACTAGCACGGATTTTGGAGGCAACATATGTTAGATCTTTTATGGGACTTGCTGGTTACTATATAAGGTTTATTGGAGGCTTCTCCAAGATAGCCCATCCATTCACTTCATTGCAGAGGAAGGACATCAAATTCACATGGTCTGAAAAATGTGAAAGAAGTTTCCAGCATTTAAAGGAGTTTCTTACCAATGCACCTGTTTTGAAGATTACAGATCCGAGTAAGGATTTGGTGGTATGCACTGGTGCTTATATTGAGGGATTCGGTGGAGTGCTAATGCAAGAAGGGTTTGTAATTTGTTATGAGTCAAGGAAGATGAAGGAGCATGAAAGGAACTATGCCACTCATGACTTAGAGCTAGCAGCCATAGTTCACACTCTCAAGAGATGGAGGCATTATCTCTTGGGAAGAAGATTCGAGCTCAGAACTAATCATATGAGTTTAAAATACTTGTTCAACCAACCAAATCTGAATACAAGGAAAACTAGATGGATGGATTTTCTTTGTGATTTCAATTTGGAGATTAAGCATGTCAAGGGTAAGGAGAATAAGGTTGTTTTTGCACTCAACGGGAAATTCCATATTGCAGCAATAAGTAGGTGTGAGTTAGACTTGAAGGCCAGAATTGTAGAGGCTCAAAATAGTGATGAAGTCTATCTTCAGATTAAAGAGAAATTGTAGCATAATGTTATAGAGGGGAAGTATGCAAGATATCAACTGGATTAGAGTAATGTTCTCATTTATGAGATACATCAAAGGCCATACTCAGGACATCCATAATATCAGAAGACTATAATAGCATCAAGGAAGTAGTAATTTTGGCATGGTATGAAGAAAGACATAGCTGATTACATTGCTATATGTCAGAAGTGTCAATGGGTTAAGGTAGAGCATCAACATGTAGCAAGATTGTTTTAGCCATTACCCATTCCAGAGTGGAAGTGGGAAGTGATCTATATGGATTTCATAACAGGGTTGCCAATGACAGTGAAGAAGCATGATTCAATCATGGTAGTGGTGGACAAGTTATCAAAGGTAGCTCATTTCATTCCAGTCAATCCACCTACAAGGCCAATGATGTTGCATATGTCTTCAAGAGAGAGATCTTCAGGTTGCATGGATTTCCCAAGGCAATAGTTTCAGATCATGACACGAAGTTCACATCTAATTTTTGGAAAGGATTGTTTCAGGAGTTAGGAACTCAGTTGATTTTCAGTACATCCTATCATCCTTAGACGGATGGTCAGACAGAGAGATTAAATCAGATCCTTGAATATATGTTAAGGATGTATGTGATGGACAAGCCATCTAAGTGGGAAGACTACTTACACTTAGCAGAATTTGCTTACGACAATGGACATCAATCATCATTGAATATGAGTCCTTTTGAAGTGATGTATGGCAAAGGATGCAGAACTTCATTGAGTTGGGACAACCCAGTGAACAGAGTAGTGCTTGGAACAAAAATGATTGAGGAGATGGAACAAGAGATTGTGAAGATTAGGCAGAATTTGAAGGCAACATAAGACAAGCAGAAAAGTTATGCAGATCTGAAAAGAATGCATAAGGAATTTCAGATTGGGGATCATGTCTACTTAAGAGTGAAACTGAGAAAGAGTTCTATGAAGTTGGGAAGTTGTGCCAAGTTGGCACCAAGATATTGTGGGCCATTTGAAGTCCTTGATAGGATAGGGCCAATTGCATATAGGATTGCATTTCCTGCTAACATGAAAGCTCATAATGTTTTCCATGTATATTTGCTTAAGAAATATGTGCATGATCCTAATTACATCATTGATTGGCATGTGATACAGGTGGAACCATAGGGAGAGTTCCATGTGGAGCCTATATGCATCCTCGACAGGAAAGTTACCTTTCTCCAGAACCAGGCCATAGGGTAGGAAAATGTGTAATCAAAGCACCTTAGCCTAGAAGAGGCCACATGGGAGCTGGAGGATGCCATGAAAGAGGCATTTCCATTTTTGTTCAGTTTTGAGAACACCGAGGACGATGTTATTTTAAGGGAGAGGCAGTGGTAATACCCCATTTTTCCCTTGATGCTTATTGGATTTAATGTAAATACTATGTATATGCAATGTGTGTGTATTTTCCCTAGTGTGGAGCTCAAGGCCAAGGCCCTACTAGTGTATGTTTAAAGTTATTGCATAGGCAAGTATTTCACAGTTTGATTATTCATGGGTTGTTAAGCCATGAAGAAATGCAAATGATGTAATTATTATTAATGAATAAAATAGCCAAGAAGCTGGCTAATGAGGCAACCGATGAGAAGGGGCCACGTGTATCCACTAGGGAGAGGTGCAGGGGTTATGGGATTGGTTTCCCATGTTGCCACATATCCAACTATGAACCCGTTTGAACTCCCTGCTGACATTAATGCGGTTGCAGAGGGTGGTTGAGAACCATGTTACTGAATCTGATGGAGTATGGAGCATGCCTGCGATTTTGTATGGCAGGAAATGGCTCCGATTTCTTGTCCAGAAAGGCACTCAATTCCTAGAAACTCGTAGATCCCATTTGATGATCCGGGGGTGGGGGAAAATCATTCATTCATGCATTCACGATCCATCGATTTGTCAAGAGGGAACTTTCCCAGACATACCTGCAGACGCAAAACCAGTCGTAGAAGCCTGAAGATATTCGTGTTTTCCCTGTGTAATAGAAATACCAGAGAGTTGTTAGCCAGTCTTAAATCATAAAATTCCTTGGACTTTTCTTCGTAATAATGTTCAGATAGGAATTTCTTCTTGAAGTACTGTTTAAAAGTGCTCCAATTCACATCCTTATCCTTGATTCCCTTCACTCTTTTGATGTCCTGCCACCAAATGTCTGCCTTCCCTATCAGGTTGTATATGGCCATCTTTGCTTTCAATGATTATGAATAATCATAAATTTGAAAGTATTTCTTCATGTCGGACAACCATGCTTCAGCTGTCTCTCCTTTCTCAGTTTCACCATTGAAGTTTGAGGGTTTGATCTTCTTGAACTCCCTAGAAATATTCTCATACTGTTTATGGATTTTTCTTTTTGGTTTGTAATCGCCTTCGTTGCTATCACTTGAATAATTACGTTTCTTTTTACGTATCTCAGTGGTAGCTCCTGATGATGTTGAACTGTTTTTATCATCATCGGTTTTCACTTTCTTACCATGGTTCCAATGAGATAAGTCTTCAATATTGGAGGTATTTTCAACCCTTCTATCCTGTTCATCAGTTGGGTACTAATTGAACAGTACTTGGTTCAGTTCTTCTTGTGCCTTCAAAATTTTCTCATTATCTTGTTTGACAGATCTTATTTCTGCTTTCAACTCCTGAAATGCACGTAACAATTCTGATGAATTGTCATTCAATTCACCATGGAATTCTTCTTCATAATGTTGTCTAGTGCTATTGTTGGTATGACTGTTTGGTCGAAATCTGTCCTCCATGCGTTCATCTGATCCTTCCATACCTATAACTTAGAAAACAATTTTCTGTATAACAAAATAATTTAACTTGTATTAGTGAAGATTTTTGCTGTCATAAAAATTTCCTGTTGCGTGTTCTTTGGACCTTTTAAGGCCGAGAGTTTGAACATGAGCTCTGATACCACATGTAACATCCCGAAAATTCACAAAAATTTTAAAATTTTAAAATAGCATTAAATGCTATACTTACTAATGCAGAAATAAATTAAATGCTAATCTTTTTGCTTGTATTAATTATAAATCTATATGTTGTATTTAAATTTTCTTGTGATACAATATTCTAAACATAATACTGACAATTTTCTTTTGGATGATGACGAAGGGGTCCTATGGGGTACCCTCAGGTTTACTTAGCTATGTTAGCTAAAGCATTTGAACCTGTTTCTTTGCGCAAATACACAGGTAAGAGTATTATGACAAGTTCGAATGTTACAAGCAATTATAATTATGTTTCTTAGTTAGTCGTCAATGCTTATAGTAACTCTAAGTACTTCCATGCATGAGAATTGTTAATGGTATGGTTCTCTGTCCTATTTCTGTAAGTGTTACTTTGACTATACTTACAAGTTGTAGAAGTCGTAACTAAAAGTAACTACACTAGACTCTTTAGTGAAACGTCACAAAAGATATACTTACTCTATGAAATCTCAAATACATGCTAGATTACAATGTATAAGTGCTATTGTGATCCTGTCATCATTTCTCCATTTTGCAAGAGTAGTAATATCATATATGTTTCAACTTGTATATTGTTCTATAATATAGAAACATGAAACAAATACTATTTTAAAAACCTGGACTAACTTGAGATTATATTAGCTCAAGCATTTCTCAATTTATAATTTATGAAGAATCATACTAATATAGAAAAGGTTATTATAATACTACCATCCTAATTAAAATGATACTATTGTGAAATTGCAAGACTATAGGATTTAAACATTGCTAAAATATTTATACGTTGTAAAATACTATGTAACCTTGTAAATATAGATGGCAATGAAAATACATATTACGATGTGCATAAAAATGAAATTTAAACTATAAACTAAGTATCAAAATCCTTCTATGAAATGCGACCTTGTCAGTTGAGAATTATGCAACATATATTATCCATGCATTCTATTGACAATACATTTGAAATGAAATGGATTATGTTGTAACCCTAAGTCTTTGCGCTGACATGTACTATTGACAGGCATTGAATGTAAAGGTGTGAATGTGTTGGCAGACTGTCGAAACCGATCATAGTATTAAATTCACCTGCCTACTATGTTGAGTGGAAACCTTGTGGATGCCTTCGTGGTTGTAGATCACGTGAAGGATTTTACAAGGCTTGTATCAAAACATCGAGATATGTAA
Source organism: Larix kaempferi (assembly GCA_027924585.1). NCBI lineage: Eukaryota > Viridiplantae > Streptophyta > Pinopsida > Pinales > Pinaceae > Larix > Larix kaempferi. The sequence goes on from BSBM01000445.1 coordinate 25,498,708, forward strand.
TGCTTTAACCTTGGGTCTACTGAGTTGGATGTCGAGGTGGAAGTGGTAACAAATATAGCATTAAAATGGTTGTTGCCCGAATTCCGACATGCTTGGTTGGCATCTTCTCCATCGTTGATCTCGCATGTTCTTGGGATTTGCAATGAAACCCTAGCTCTTCGTTATGTTTATCGTTGAAGTGATTTCCTTGGCCTTCATTTTACTTGGAAGTAGGAAGTTAGAGAGGCTGACCGCCTACTACAATGTAGGGCTGGGTAGTTATGGTTTGGAGGACTCCTTCCTCGTGTTTGATCCCTTAACCTATTGGCCAAACTTAAAAGTTGTAGGTGTTTGTTTTTCTTGAAGAGTTGAGCCACCATCTAGCCCTCAAATATGTTTTAGGAAGTAAATTTTCAGGGTTTTCTGTTAGTATTAGAAAGTGAAGTTTGAACCAGAGATCGATTCTCTTGTAAGAAGAATAGCAAGTGATTCTCAGAGTCTGAATTGTTTCTTTGTTGCATTTGCTAGATGGCTTCGTCATTATCAATTGCTGAAGGTGTCTCAAACTCTAGAAGCTACATTGTTAAGGTAATATCTCAAGCTTAAGTGGTAATGCTATCTATTGCATCGATATTTATCTCTGTAATTTCTCGTTTAACCACTTGTTGGTTTTTGTGGCATGTTTTACTTCGTCGAAGGGTCACTTGCATGAAGCTTGGTGGGAGAATGGTACTCGACCACCCGATAAGCCTCGGTGGTTCTCTCCCTCATAGGTTCTCCTTGCCTGGCTGTGGTCGATGCTTGATGTTTTGACGAGAGTTTGATGTTTGATTTCTGGCAAGGTTTTTGGCCAGTGTTTGTAATTTTTGAGAGCCAATGATAAGTATCCAGAGGTTGGAATCCTCGGCTTGTCTTGATACTTCGCTCTGCAATGTTTCACTGTAACTCTTGTTGGAAATGTAAACTAATTGCAGATATATTTGTCAAAGGGATTGTAATGTCCCTTGTTAGGAATTTTATTAAAATTTCAATTTTCCACTTTTTTTCCTTGGTTCGACCTTGGACTAGTTTCGATCTCTAGGTCCCAAATTTGCCCCAAATGATCCCAAATCTTCTAAGAAGGTATATGAATGATATTAGAACATAAATATGTGTTTCAGGGATTCCTTTGTACCTTTAAAACACTTCTGCAAATACTCTTTCAATTCTGGTCAATGTAGGTAACTTTACTAGTGATTTCCCTTTGACTAGTATTGGTCTCTAAGTCTCAAATTGACTCCAAATGCCTTCAAATATTCAAGGAAGGTTTATGAATGATATTAGGAATTGAATATGATGTTCAGGGATAACATATATCCACCAAAATACCTCTGCAAACTCTCTTAAGATTCTGGACTAAGTATGCAATTTTACTAGTAATTTGGGGTTCAAATCCCCCTGAGGTAAGTACTGAAAATGGCTTCCCAAATGCCTCCAAACCCACTCAAATTTATGAACAGAGGTATGTAATGTGTTAAGTATGTTATTAAGGTCTCATATGCACCATTAATGGTTTATTACAACTGTTCTCACCCTCTCCCATTGAACTGTAAAAATCCCCAATTTGACCCTTGGGGAAATGGCACTATTTCACCTCCCAATACAACTAAACTGAGTAAAAATGCTTCAAATGCTCAAGTACAGTACATGAAACTTGTAGAAGACATCCATGGCAGTATATTGATCACAAATATATCAGAGAATCATCCATTCATTCGAAATCATCATCAATACATTGGTTCACAACAAGGTAGTGGGGAAATGGCATTGTTCTTCCATTAAAAATGAGATTTATACATTTATACTTGGAATTTCGACCTGAAACTTTCTGGAGATGAAGAACAGAGTATTTACTTCATATTACAAAATAAATGGGGCATTAGAAGCTCCCCCAAAGAGTACAATAGCTCACCAAAAACGCCCTCCCTCAAGGATCAAGAATATGCCATCAAAACTGGAAATGGTTGAAGGAGCGAGCTGCAATAGAAGAAACCATGAGCTTCCCTGTAGCTTACACCTGAAAATAAAGACTCCATTAAAGCTCCAAATGAAAGGTCTGAATGGCCTTTCCAATTGCCAACTTGGATGGGAATCTTTCACCCTCGAAATTGGCTAAGGCAAGAAACTAGTCATCCACTAGCTCTCCCTCTTCACAAATGCAATTGAAAATTCTACAAATGATCAAAAGCTATTCTCATACTTCATTTCTACATTTTATAACCAACATTAGCCTTCTAAGGGTCGAAATCCTCTCAATAGATTCAATAGATTTCCATTTAGGAAATATTCCACATTTGCCACTTGTCTCCTAGTTCCAACCTTCCATCTTCTCCCAAATTCGATTTTGGGTCTCTTTGGCTTCTCCAACTCCCAAATTCGACTTCCTTAAGCCTATTTTTGGGGCTGACATGTCATAGTGGTCAGATGTCAGAGGTCAGGTCTGCAATTTGTCATAGTTGTCATAGATGCTCCATCATTGGTGTCATAGGGGCTAGGGAATCTAGCCCAAGTGTCCACAAACTTCCACTTTGACTCTTTATCTTCCATGGAGGTTACCAATCCTTCCCAATTCGACCTAAGATGCTCAATGACATGTGTTATGACTTACCAACTCACCCAAGAGTGTTCACATTCCCATTAATTCAAATTTGCAAAAGAGATATACCATGTATTATGAAAAATCAAGCTAGTGTGGGTCCCACATCCTCCATATGTCTCCAAAACCATTTGTCACCTAGGATTTCTCTTGAATTTCTTTATTCACTCTATTTATTAAATACTTGAACCCTTCCAATGTCTAAACATCATTTATTATCCCCCTTATTCCAAATCCCAAAGCTTCCACCCCAAACCTAGGAAACTAGTAATTTTCCTCCTTGGCAATTATTTGACCCTTAACATCAATTTTACAAACTCTAATGAATATGGCTAATGTGATTAGGACATTGTGACCCAATTACAAATTTGGGACATGACAGGGATGAACCCTCGGTTGAAATTAATGGAAAAATCCAGTGTTTTAAATATTAGTTTTGAGCTAAGATATAAATCATTTATGTGAAAAAGAATGGTCCTGTGCTACAATGTTTATTACTTTGTTTGAATGGTAGTATGAGACTGAGTTTGCATTGAAACATAACTAAAAATAGTTTTCTGAGCAATTTCTATGTTTATTTAAATTGTTATTTTGACTAGAAAAATATTGTGTGGATTTTGGCCAAGAACCGTGGCTAACTTGTTTCTCAAAAGTGAAACCATGTGTTCGTGTTGTTTAAGTTAAAGTTTGGAATGGTGATGAGATTCAGTTTTTGGTATTTGAACCACCACTTAAAATATATTACGATTAATAGAGATAATACTCTTGTTTGAGTTTTTGCTTTGTACGAATATATAGCTATTGTAAAGTGATTGTTGGACAATAGTAATGCATTTGGTTTTGGAAATTTTATACAACTAAATTAGGTTTACGATTTCAAGTGTTCGACTATAAGCTGGCTATAAAAAGGCCTTAGGGTTTCAAAAACGAACCTGTAGGTCTTTGCAAACTTTGTATAGTTGAATTTAATCTTGTAACTTCTTTTGCATAAAGATAAGTGTTTTTGCGTATAAAACTTGATGGGAGAATTTTGGAAACAAACCAAGAATAATCCTTTTCTGTGATTTTTGGAATATCGCAGATTGTTTTAAATAATGGGAAAAATGCCAAGTTTAATCCATGAATGTTAGATGAAAGAAATGAAATGAGGATACAAATGCATGTGTACTTTGAAATGAAGTAGATGATCTAAAGTGTAAACCCTAGATATTTATAAAGAAATGGGATATTTAAATTTCTGAAAGAAGATAAAGGAAAAATATAAAAATGCATGTATTATGAAATGCTACTTTCGGTCCTGCAACCTTTAGTTATGCTATATAATTCTTGTAGTACATCTCTGATGTAATGATAAATACAGGAAAGTAATTTATTTAATTAAAAAAATAGAACTATCCTAACCTATAGTAACTTAATAGAATATATAGTTCAACTAACTAATTTAGTCAATAAGTCTTCAATTTTAAACCAGGAAAAAGGGTTAGAGGTTTAGTAAACAACTTAGTTCATTCAATTGGAAATAAACAAGACAGAACAATAGAACTTGATGAATGTAGGATAAATAAACAACCCAAGGAGCCTATTCCATCCAACCTACTCCTAAGGGCAGCCAAATTACTTGCCTTAGGACCCCCGAGCCTGTTCATTGAACCACTAGGAAGAAGAATCTGTAGAATCTTTAAGTCATCAACTTGCAGCAATAATGTAGATCATTCAGTCATATAAACTTAGCATTCAAAGAGACATGCACCAGCACCTCTGGTTTCCTTCTGTTGGAGGATATTTCTACCCTATAGTCAGGAAACTAAACTATCAACTTGGTTGGGGTGACAGGTAAGTGCATTTATGTCATTACAGAGGTGTTTACAAAAGAAATAGATTACAGATTTAGAGAACATACCTTGTACTGGAGTCTGATCCTAGCCTTGACCCAGTCTTGTGTCTAGCTCTCAAATCTACTTTCTTTCAGCAAACCTGAAACAACAATACCTTCCTCAAACACTTTGGGCAACATATAAATCATAAAATAAACAAAGATTATGTTTAATATCCAGTATTGACCAAAATGAATCCAACTCAAAATGCCATTTTATAACACCTTCAGATTGGAACAAGGAAACACTTCAACCTTTATTTGTCAAAATAGTATGCAGTACAAATATACCTGATAATGAAGCAGGCTCCTGCAACTAGATCCTGGGCTCTGGCTCTGCTCTGGTCTGAATGTCTTCTGCAACAGTTTCTCCATTAACTCATCCTCTCATTCTTTAGTAATCATTTGCATTCATCATTTCTTCTAACCTTGCTCCCTTAGCCTTCTAGGAATTTATAGGTTTAAGGAAGCAGTTCAAGTCGATGAGGAGGTTGGGGAAGTTAAGAAACTGACTTCAACTAATCCTCTTCGATGGATTAATATATTTTTTAATCATTTTTAAGATACACGCGACTATTACACAGTGGAGTAGCGTATAGGGCGCTACTCTATTGTTTGAGAAATAGCGCTCATTTAGTTTTAAATTCCGAGCGCTACTTTGATAATAAGGAGTAGCGTATATATTGATATGGGCGCTACTATTATGCACTGGAGTCGCGTATGGGCGCTAGTCTCTTTAAGTAGAGTAGCGCTCATACCTCAAAATGATATTTTTGTATGTTTTCAGTATTCTCAGGAAATGGGATGAGTTGTCATATCATCCAAGGTCAACATGCTCCTCCATCCAAGTTGTCCTTTTGTGTGATCAGCAGCTCAGGGTGATCACGGACGGAGAGGTGCAAGTTTGACCTATAACACCTTATCAAAATAAATTCAACAGACTCACAATGCACTTCCACTTAGCCTCCCTATTCTAATCTCTCAGTGATCACCTGATACACTTGAGGAATTATTTATGCAGAAAATAATCATAGAGCTCCCTGCTCAATTCAAATTGCCTTCTTTAGGCTACCTAGGCCTTTTTAGTGGTTAACCTGATCTTTAATGAGCTAACAGCTCTATTCCACCCACCTGGGGGATAATGCCATAATTTTAAGGGTATTTGTCCCATAACCAACAGCTAGTGGTGGAGTGCAAATGCTGACACTTGTCCCATGCCTTCTAACAACTTACATTCCTCCTAGTGGGTCAGTGAACACTCATTTAACAGTTCCCTTGGGTGTTTGTCTCCTATTTTAATTTATTAAATAATAATAAATTTGGTGGATAGTGAAGGTTCAGTAGAAGCAGTTGCAGGTTTGACGCAGAACAGTCATTTGGGTTGCAGAAGAAAACGAGCTGCCACATTTGCAACAACAGTTTGAGAAGTCCATTGACAGGATCACAGAAAATCGGATAGCATGAGCCTTAGTCGCCGAAGTCAAGGAGAGCTCGTTGCAAGCTCTCAGGAGTGTGTTTTGCTTGGACACCTCTGTTGCAACCACAGAACATAACCGCAGTTTAGTTGGAAGGAAACTCGCTATTTGGCTTGGCAAGCCACTACACAGAAGTGTCGTAGAAAGCTTATAGTGGAACAAAGGTTGCAATAGTTCATTGGAGAAGCTGTGGAGAAAATCCACGAATCAGTTAAGAAGATGAACAACATGGCAGGAGCTTGCTGTGAACGTTTGTCAGATGCGTTGGAGGAAACAATAAAGTGTTTGCGAGAGATGGGATACATATTTGATAGGATGTCCCACGAGCCAGCCAAGAAAGAAGCACTTCGGTTGCAGGGGCTCTCAAACCAGATGGCTAGGAGAAATACTAAGGCAGAGTCGCAAGACACTCGAGGAGATTCAATCCGGTGGCAATCGGATGTGCCAAAGAAGAAATAGATTGGTTGATACATATGTGAAGGTGACCACTATGCGAAGAATTTTCCAGTGAGGGTAGCATTCTTACAAGGGAAACCAATAGCACATATGGCATCCATGACGGTGTTAGAGGCACTGCAGCATTCAAATGAGGTTTCTAAAACAATCAAGGTAGTGGAGGCATGCCTTAGCGAAACAAAGGGGGGTTGAGATGCAAGTCTACAAGAAACGCAGCATGGCCTGGATTTTGTGGAAGCAATGGTAAGTGGATTACGAGTTTTTGCGTTGGTTGATACAGGCGCAACTCATAGTTTGGTGAGCAGTAGGACTACGACGTCCTTACACAGCACACTAGAGTTCAGTCAAGCCAAGTTTAAGGTGGTGAATTCAGAAGTGAGGGAAATGAAGGGAAGGATAGACGCAACACCTCTCAAAGTCATAAGATGGTATGGAAGCATAGTTTTGAGAGTCGTTCCATTGGATGATCACTCGGTGATCCTTGGACAAGAATTTTTTTGGGTGGCCCGATTCGTGTCGGTTCCGCACGCTAGTCATTTGGTGTTCTTGGGAGAATCTGGATCATGGAGTATGCCAATGATGCATAAAAGAAAGTTAGGATACAGACCGTGGTTGTCTTCGGTACAATTACTTGAAGAACCGAGTATGTCCAAAGACTTGCCACAACACAGCATGGGGCAGAATCTGAGTTCGGTTGAAAAGAAAAAGCCAAGCGTAACCCATGGGGTTAGCCATTCTTCAGTAATGAAGTTGGCATCATTGGAAAAACGAGAAGACTTAGTCCACAGGTATATTGAGTCGTTGTGTGTTTTAGGAGACACTTCGCGGAAGCATGGAGGCAAGGTGGTGCTTCAACCAAAACAGTTCGCAAGATTCACCGCAGGAAGCATGCAGGAGACGTCGTTGCAACGATGTTCAGTCAATCCAAGTCTTGACATGGTACAACATGAGCAGGTGTTGGACTAGCCTAGAGAAATGCATATTTTGGAGGAGGTCAAGGATTTTGAAGGAAACACTAATGAATATTATCCTTCATGTGATGCGGCAGACATTGTGGATTTTTGTACGCATGCCATAGTCATTCCAAGATCGCAGTTATCGCTGGAGAAGTTGGCACAAGTGGGTTTTCATCCAGACAAGGTGGAGGAATTCCTTGTTCACTTAGAAAGTGAACGTTTGCCTAAGGTTGCAAATGAAGAAGAGACCAAGTATGCGGTGGTAGAAATAAGCATTCTTCAAATGCAGAATGGGAAAGAATCGTTGGCAATCTTGGATGGTTCAACGCACCAGGAGGATTGCGAGATCAAGGAAAGTGATTCGTTCAAGGGGTTGAGCAAGAGTGCGAAGAGAAGGGCCAAGAGAAGGTTGCAACGAATAGATATGGAGGAAACATTCTCTATAGGTTCACACGACAATTATGGGGTTGCAACAGATGTGAGCACGCTTATGTTGGAATTTGTTGGATTCGAACTAACTCAAACTTGGTTGGCTGATTCGGGTTGCAGTGACGCAGAAAAAGTTGTACTAAGGAACTTGTACAATGAATATTTTGATGGTGGTGGACTATGGCATCACCCACCGCTTTGCATGGCTTGAGGAAGCAGCCAATGGGCTCACTGTCTTGGGCAATGACAGTGAGACCCTAGGCACCTTGGAAAGGTGTCCTTGAAGAAACATTTTCCCTGAAAAGAACTTGGGAAAGATGGTTTCAAAATGAAGAAGCTCGTCTTGTGAGGTGGACACCATGGATGGACTAGCTACCCAACCGGTCTACTCATGAGGTCGACAATGAATGGAAGCAGGATGGAAGTCATGGAGTACGAGTTGTGAAGTAATTGGTTGGAAGTATTAGCTAAATGAAGACAATTTTCTTAGGAATCTCGCACGATTGTAATGACAGTTGTAGACTTCCCGAACATGCAGGATAGTGAGGATGGAAAGCAGCGGTTGCAGCATGTTTCTGAGTGACGTGGGTTACTTGGAGACATTGTCGAGGGTGGAAACAAGCTTAAGTGGGAGAGGTTGTCACGACCACATTTTGGTGCAACACCCACAAGATTATGGGAGTCTCTCACTCCCGCCCAATAGGCTAGCTTGGGCGCCCATTTGGGAAAAATGATGTTCGGTTGCACAGGTGTCACGTCCCCTCCCATCCTACCAGCTAGATGGAGAGGATCGTGAGGTTAAACCAGGCATCTAGCCCCACACTTAGAAAATAAACGTTCAATTTAATAAGGAGATGAACATATGTGATTTCTTAAACACTTGAAAACACAGTGGAAGTAAAATCATTTAACACATCCACACACATTCCAATATTTATCAAATGATAATTACGAATTTACACAAGAGAATACTTATCTTAATGAAGTAGTCCCAAGCAACCAGCTACGCTTCTGCAACGTTCCACCCAACTGTAGGCCAGTGTGCTCCTTAATCTCTCAGCACCACTGCCACCCCCGAGCTGGGCATGATCTCCGCAAGGAAAAAGGGGAAACAGACTCTCACATAGCCAAAGATATGCCAGAATCAGCCAAGCCAACCAGCAGTTGGGTTTCTCAGGATGCTAAGAGGTTGGCAGAGGTGAATTACCAAGCTAGTGGCTCAACCATGGAGCTATGGATACTCCATTGGGATCATCAAGCCAAAACTGTCCTCTTCCACTCTTGAGGCTCTTGCTCACAGGTTCATGTCCAAAACGGGGTGCATTTAACAACAAAACCACAATTACAGGGCATGAGGAAAACGATGTCCACAGTGGGATGCATGAGATGGGGTTTCAACTCACTCAGAAAAACGTGGGACAACACAAAAATGAAATGGGAAGATGGGAAACAACCATGGGAAGCCAATCCGTTTTTAGAAAAACGTCCTTGGACATTCGGGGGCAAAAACGACCTCCATACAGTCCCCAAATCGTGGCCCTTTTCTCCCAAGCTACTGTCTATGCAAAAACGAACTCCCAGGCATGGAAAAATGCAGGATTTGGATGCAAAACGTGCAGGGAAAGGCCCAGCTAATTCCTACTGCGTGAGTGAGTGAAGACTGACTATTCAGAATGGCTTTGGGTACCATTTCGTGGGTGTTTTCTTGCCCCACAAGCAAAAACACGATTTTCCAAGTAGATGGCTTGCCCATGCACGAAATTGGCTGCCATACTCTTTCATTCCCAAGGCATTAACTGCCCCAACCAATTTATGGGAGAATTAAATGATTGGTCCATAACCCAAAATGGGTAGTTGAGAGTTCATTGGGCTTTCTCATGGAAACATGGATTAAACCATTGGCTCAAGGGTTTGGTTATTTTCCCTCCCTCTTCCTTGTAAAGATCATGCCCCCATCTCTTTTGTTGCATTGCGTAGCTGGTTGTGGGTTTTTCATTAAAATTGCATATTTACATGATGTCCGATTTTACATTGTGCACCGCTAGCACAAGAACCATATGCATCTATCCTAATTGCCGATACATAAAACGATAAATCAGTGGTGGGGCCTTGGCCTTGAGCTCCTCACCATGACTAAATGACAATATTTACATCATTTACAATCTTAATGCAATAGGGTTAAGCTGGGGACGTTACATTCCCCTCCCCTTGGAATAACACCGTCCTCGGTGTTCCAACACTTCGGAAAATAGATACCCACTTTACATATGTCCAAAATTCACAAAATGTGGTAGGTTTGTCCTGCATTTCACCCTTTACTTGGGTCTTTCAGGACTAAGTCCTTTGGTCTTTACAAACTGCTTTTGCTGGCTAGGACCTTCTAGCTCTGCATGAGGACATCGTCCCAAAACAATTCCTCCTTTTCCTTTTCCTTCCAACTGGTCCACGAACTTGGAGAATTTTCGGCTGTTTCCCTCTTGATATTCTCTTGTTGGGCAGTCACGGAGGCAATGATTCCCTCCACATCCCCAACATTTCATCGGCGGCTTTACCTTTTCCCGGTCCATTTCCTTTGACTCTTCCCACCTGGGGCGTTTCTTAATCGGACGATTGGATGAATGCTTCTTCATTGACCCACTTTCCTTCCCCTTGCTGATTGCTCCCAGAATGCTTTTTACCTCTTTTTGCAGACGAATAGAGTCCTGCAAAGCTTCATGGTTTCTCTCATTCTGTTGCCTCTATAGCTTGAGCATCTCCCCAAGGTTTTCTTGGGTCCTGGCAATTGTTTGAAGAAGACTTTCAGCCAACTCTAATAGCCCTCGGTCTGCTGTCATGGTCAGTGGGCACAACTGAACACACTTTGCTTACTAACAACACCTTTCTGTGCCGGCTGCAACCAATTGTTTCACTTTCTTACCTGTGAAATTCATCATGGGAATTCTTTGTTAGGACAAGCATAACATAAACATTAAGACTAGTCAATTATTTTCCCAGTTGACATGGAATGTCCATGCTTTCTTCATGGGACTCCCATATTTTCATGCTTTCCCAACATACTCATGAATTTATTCATGTTCATCCTTTCACAGGAAATTTACTATTTCAGCATTCACAATTCATCTCAAGCAATTAAACACAATCTATTTTCAGCCATGATATGCACTCAACAATCTTTTGTTTTATGAATGCATCAATCAAAAGGAAAGAGAAGAGTAGGGGTTTCTCCCTCTTAGTCTTGTTCTATTATGGAGCTACACCATCGCCGTGGTTTCATGCTCCTTAGTCTCTTTCACTTCAATGTGAATGCTTTGACTTCCTTTCTTGGCTATGACACTTAGTGTCTAAGGTCTGCATATGGATTTTCAGCTAGGGCACCCTTCCCATTATTGCCTACAGAACCTTGGGTTGCTAGGATCCACTTGTATCCACTAGCACCATCTTTCATTACTGCTCATACGGAGCTCCTTAGGACGGTCACATGTCCACATGCATCTCTAGGATGCCTTCATAATCCTTGCTTCCAGCAATACCTACACTCAAACATTGAATTAATTCACATGTTTAGTTCATTTTCATAGGTTTTTTTTTCTAAACAAGAATTTTAGGACTTCATAACCCAAATCATATACACACGTATATAAGCAAGGAGCTGCAAGGTAACGAAATACTTATCTGTATTGGATGTCTTCACTTTATTCCACGGGATCCTTCTCTGCTTTACGAGCCTTGGATTTCCCGTGAATACAATAACGAATGTTGGGCCAGCCCGTCGGCTACTCCACAATCATTCGAATAGGCAATTCCAGGCCAGTACACCGACTGGGTTTATCAATCATTTCCTTTAGCAATATGCTAGGCCAGTGCTCCGACTGGTTTTATCAATCGTTTAAGGGGTGTTGGGCCAGCGTACACGCTGCTTTACCCTATCAAGTGGTTAATGCCCACTAGTCACTCTCTGGACTTATCAAGAACTTTATAGCGTTCAACCAGCTACTCCCTGGATTTCTTAATAATTTATATCGCCCACTCATTTACTCTCTGGATTTACCATCAATTCATATCTTTCAAGGTCTTGCCTTCCTGCAACGACCAAGGTTTCCAACAAAGAAACAATAGTGTATCAGCTTAGCTGTTAAAAGATTTATACCTGTAATCTTCATTATTCCAAACAAGACATAAATGAAACGAATACTTATCTGTATTGTGCGTTTCCCCTCTGGTCGACAGGATCCTGCTTCGCTTTGCAAGCCTTGGGATCGCCTATGGACTTGGATATAGTTAATGCTTAACCAGTACACCTCCCCATCGGCTGGATTTACCAAGCATTTAGTGGTGCCCAACCAGTCCCATACCTGGTTGGCCCTCTCCAGTGCCGAGCCAGCACATTCGTCTGGGTCATCGACCAATGGAAGGAAACTGCGCCACCGGCCATCATAGGTCAAGGCTCTACTATGGAGCCATAGGTATCTCAGGGTTTCCAGTCAGTCATCGGCGCCCACCCTCCCACTGCTGTCCCAATAGAGATTTCAGGGTTTTCAGTCAGTCATCGGCGCCCGCCCTCCCACTGCTGACCCAATAGGCATCTCAGGGTTTTCAGTCAGTCATCGGCGCCCGCCCTCCCACTGCTGACCCAATAGAGATGTCATGCCTTTACCAATGCCACCACACCTTCTTGCACCATAACCCTTCACACACATCGGCTCTTTATTTATACAAGGACGCCACTCCTTCTTTTGTGCAATTCGGTGGTTCCTTTTAGGAACTTTATAGGTGACTTTCTTGACTGCAGGTTAACATGACCCCTACTCACACAAGGATGATACCTCCTCTTATTACACAGCTCTTCGGGCCTGTCCATCCCTTCTGGTAATATTTCACGTGAGCATAGATAGGTTTCTAATTCCATACAGTCTCTTTGCGTACCCTTCTTCACTCTGCCCGTTAATGTGCAGTATCAATCTGCATCTGTGTAGGCTGACAACACAAGAAGGATAAGCAAGTTCATCAGTATTGTTGTTCAATTCTTCACCATATTTCATATCATTCACTATCAAGTATTGAAACACCAGGAATGCGTCCATTCCCTTAGGGTGTAGTCAATATTGAAAACCCTATCATGACCCAGCACCAGAAAAGGTGTGCACCCCCTTTCCGATGTGCGCCATGTAGGCCCTAATCATACTCAAGCAATCTGCAATGATATAAATAAAATAGAGCATGCTCTGCGTATTAACCCTAATAATTTAGACATGCATGTTCTTGTCTAGGGTCACAGAATACTCATTCATTTTGCAAATGTGTCTCACATGCCTTCTGGACATAGCTTTACCATCTCACTTTCATGGTTTACCGTCATGCGGTTTGGCTGAGACATTATCAATGGCGTTTCACCCGAAACCCATTTCCAAAGCATGGGATCCTTCCCATCTAGTTTGGCTTTTGCAGGTCATCACACATGGCCTTCCTGCAATGTGTCATCCTGGCACACTTCATCAAATAGCCAAACAGTCAGAAACATTTATCAATAAGCTTCAAATACGATTGTTCCATAACCAATCAATAGCATTCATAAATAAATTCAATATGAATTTACAATTCTGTCTCCTACAGAAATTAGTTTTCTTATCCATGAGGCTATCCTCATATTGTTTGGCCCTTGTAAGTGGTATCACACTGCCCATTATGGTTTCACCCTTGCTACCATACATGAACATCCACCTACAGCATGTCTTCCTGACACAATTCTATATAAGCCAAACGATCATTAGCAGTTATAAGAAAACTCTCAAATCTGAAATTTGTAAATCTGTTTTCCTACAGAAATTAGATTTGCAACTATGAGACTATTCTCATAAACTTAAACAGACAATTTTCAGATTTGTTTCATGTATAAATTTCAACCATGAGAACCTTCTCATAACCTTTGGCTTCTGCACATGGTAGATCTCGGTCTTTACTATGGGCTTATCCTCATTTCCATACGCAAGACTTTTCTACCTGAAAACTGAAACCTCAATCAGCCAAACACGTTGTAAGTATCTATGCATATTATCATTTCATTGCCACAACAGTCACTGAAGTGATCTCAGAATTATAACACTCAATAATTCAAAACACCTTCAGCTGTTAACACTTCTATATATGCATCATTATCACAATTCATCAATTATCATGATTGGGCTCTTCATGCATTTACTATTCTGCACTCATAACAGTCCGTGAAATGATCCTAGAATTATCACCAATTCATCATTTCATTCATTATTTATTTTGCAATAACATATGCATCATCCCTATGCATTCATACAATGCATCACAAGATTTATAAAATCTCTTAATGCACATCTACTCAATGCTACCTTGCATTGTTTCATGAGTACTATGCATTCAAGTATATTATGATCGAAACATGACTACCTCATATAACTTGCATTACCATAATCAGGAACACCAGTCCTCACTTGCTTTGGTTATTAAGCACATAACCAACATACACATGGTATGATATAAATTCATATGAATGCATTGAGATTTCTAAATAGTCATAGGGTGTAAGGATCATTTCCTTCACTTACCCACACCTCACCAAGCTTGGTAGGTTAACAGTCCCAAGCGGTATTTAATATCATATGCAAACTATCTCAACATAACTCAAACATAGTTGAAGAGATCTTACCAAATCCTTTTTCAACATTCATGCAATTTGGCACCAATGACCATTACCTATATGGTTACCATTAACATCGTCTGATGTTACCTGATCAGTTAACCTATTACCAAGGCTGCTTAGTCCTTTTTCCAACTTTATGATCATAGATTTGTTGCACCATTCTAAGGTTGTTGGCTTCATGCAACAACATCCTCAGCACATTTAACCATGCTCTTTGTTAGCTTTGGTCCTACAACCAATACCAACATCAATAGTGATTATCATCCACAATATTCTCCATTCATGGTTCATTGCATATGCAGACTTCATTATTCTACCAATATGCAATATCCCATTTATGCATAAGCATTTCTATATGCACTATGCAATGTTTGTTAAGATGCCACCTAGTGCATATACATCTATGTAATCTCTTACATTTTTATGCCATATGACAATTTCATAATTATACGTATGATAACAAACAGAGGTTTAAGAAATTCTTCCCTTTTCGATCCCTCATCGTGACATGGAATTCCTCTTCCATATCCTGCAATTGTAGAAATTGCCCATATTGACAACAAAATTTGTTTGTCAAAACAGCCGCTGGCACTCTTCTGCACTAAATATCTATGATATATATAGACCTCCCTCAAACTCTGGTCATGCATCATTGTTCCCTACTGGACAAGCTTTCCAATTCCTGTCTTCATGCTTCATTCCAACACCGAGTGTGGAAACTGCATCTTTTAAAAAAAAAATGACAACTTTCACTCCAATTCTGCCCATTTTACACAGTTGCATTATATTCTTATAAATTCACAAATTACTTCATGCACGTGGAAAATATTACGTTGACAATTTGTCAAATCACAATCAACGACGTATGAGGGGAAAAAACAAAGGGGGTCAAGGGGGCTTGCCCCCTTGTGGCTTCCCACAGCAAGGCGGGTCGAGGGAAGCGCCCTCGTTTTTTTTTTTTTTTTTTTTTTTTTTTTTACGAATCATGCCGCATCGGGCGGTTCGCGAAATCCTGCCGCAACGGGCAGTTCGCTGAATCCTTCCGCGATGGGCGGTTCACTATATGCTCCCGCAACTGCGGGGCGGCTGGCGGAATACTCCCGCCGTTCGGGTGTTTTTTCGGCTCACCTCCGTTGCGGGGCGGTTCGGCGACGACTCTCGCAACTGCGGAGCAGTTCGCCGAACGCTTCCGCAATTGCGGAGCCATTCGGTGAAGGCTTCCGCAGTTGCGGAGCCATTCGACGAAGGCTTCCGCAATTTCGGAGCCATCCGCGGAATGCTTCCGGGTTTCGGGGCGGTTTTCGGAATGCCTTTTCGGAACAACTGGCGGAATGCTTCCGCAATTTTCGGAACGATTCGTCGAAGTCTTCCACAGTTGCGGAACGATTCGGCGAAGTCTTCCGCAGTTGGGGAATGATTCGGCGAAGTCTTCCGCAGTTGCGGAACGATTCGGCGAAGTCTTCCGCAGTTGCGGAACGATTCGCCGAAGTCTTCTGCAATTTCGGAACGACTCGCCGAACTCTTCCGCGTTGCAGAACGATTCGCGGAATCCCTCTGAAATTTCGGAAGAGAATTCCTTCCGCAATTTCGGAAGAGAATTCTTTCCGAAATTTCCGATACTTAGAAAATTTTTCACTTAAAAACATTTTTCTCCGCTGTTTCGGAGCAATTGGCTGAATTCTTCCGCAATTGCGGGAAGGTTCGCCGAACTCTTCCGCAATTGCGGGAAGGTTCGCCGAACTCTTCCGCAATTGCGGGAAGGTTCGCGGAACCTTTCCGCAGTTTCGGGACGACTTCCCGAAACAGACTTAAAACCAAAAATTCCCAGAACAGACTTAAAACGAAATTTTTCAAAAACAGGCTTAAACCGAAAATTTTCAAAACTCTTAAGAGTAAACTTCAAAACCTTCTCTTCTTTCAGTGATGATTGGATTTGGCCCATAGAGGCCCAATGCTGCAACTAGCAGCTCTGATACCATTCTGTCACGTCCCCTCCCATCCTACCAGCTAGATGGAGAGGATCGTGAGGTTAAACCAGGCATCTAGCCCCACACTTAGAAAATAAACGTTCAATTTAATAAGGAGATGAACATATGCGATTTCTTAAACACTTGAAAACACAGCGGAAGTAAAATCATTTAACACATCCACACACATTCCAATATTTATCAAATGATAATTACGAATTTACACAAGAGAATACTTATCTTAATGAAGTAGTCCCAAGCAACCAGCTACGCTTCTGCAACCAGCTACGCTTCTGCAACGTTCCACCCAACCGTAGGCCAATGTGCTCCTTAATCTCTCAGCACCATTGCCACCCCCGAGCTGGGCATGATCTCCGCAAGGAAAAAGGGGAAACAGGCTCTCACATAGCCAAAGATATGCCAGAATCAGCCAAGCCAACCAGCAGTTGGGTTTCTCAGGCTACTAAGAGATTGGCAGAGGTGAATTACCAAGCTAGTGGCTCAACCATGGAGCTATGGATACTCCATTGGGATCATCAAGCCAAAACTGTCCTCTTCCACTCTTGAGGCTCTTGCTCACAGGTTCATGTCCAAAACGGGGTGCATTTAACAACAAAACCACAATTACAGGGCATGAGGAAAACGCTGTCCACAGTGGGATGCATGATATGGGGTTTCAACTCACTCAGAAAAACGTGGGAACACACAAAAACGAAATGGGAAGATGGGAAACAACCCTGGGAAGCCAATCCGTTTTTAGAAAAACGTCCTTGGACATTCGGGGGCAAAAACGACCTCCATACAGTCCCCAAATCGTGGCCCTTTTCTCCCAAGATAATGTCTATGCAAAAACGAACTCCCAGGCATGGAAAAATGCAGGATTTGGATGCAAAACGTGCAGGGAAAGGCCCAGCTAATTCCTACTGCGTGAGTGAGTGAAGACTGACTGTTCAGAATGGCTTTGGGCACCATTTCGTGGGTGTTTTCTTGCCCCACAAGCAAAAACACGATTTTCCAAGTAGATGGCTTGCCCATGCACGAAATTGGCTGCCATACTCTTTCATTCCCAAGGCATTAACTGCCCCAACCAATTTATGGGAGAATTAAATGATTGGTCCATAACCCAAAATGGGTAGTTGAGAGTTCATTGGGCTTTCTCATGGAAACATGGATTAAACCATTGGCTCAAGGGTTTGGTTATTTTCCCTCCCTCTTCCTTGTAAAGATCATGCCCCCATCTCTTTTGTTGCATTGCGTAGCTGGTTGTGGGTTTTTCATTAAAATTGCATATTTACATGATGTCCGATTTTACATTGTGCACCGCTAGCACAAGAACCATATGCATCTATCCTAATTGCCGATACATAAAACGATAAATCAGTGGTGGGGCCTTGGCCTTGAGCTCCTCACCATGACTAAATGACAATATTTACATCATTTACAATCTTAATGCAATAGGGTTAATCTGGGGACGTTACAACTTAGCGATAAGGCAAGTGAACGGATCGGACATTGGGGTGCGTGGACCTAGTCGAGGCGCACTCCCACCAAAAACGCTCACACTCAACACTTCGATGCATGGAAATCCCGAGAGTGGGGCACGGTTTCAAATCGAAAAGTTGGCTAGAGAAGGGGCGTTGGGCACACCCTTGGACCACTAGACATGGGAGTAGTGACGTGATAGACCAAGTGACCACATACTCCATGAAGCAAGCACCCAAGAGTCCTAAACACTTAGTCGCAAATGATAGTATAAGCAATGAGCTCAGGTTTGGATCCCACGAGTGAACTCAAGTTGAGAGCCCACGAGCGAAATTTGGTTGAGAGCCCAAAAACAAGCTCAGGTTGGGATCCCACGAGAGAACTCCAGTTGAGATCCCAGAAAAGAGTTTGGGTTGGGAGCCAAGGAAATGCGAATGGGTTGAGAGCCCTAGAAAGGAACTCAAGTTGGGAGCCGACAGCGAACGTGGGTTGAAGTCTCGACAGTGAATGCGGGTTGAAAGCTCGACAGCGAATGCCGGTTGAAAGTTCGACAATGAACATGGGTTGGGATCTCGGTAGCTTGGGTCAGAAGCCACGGGACGATGCCCAACAAAACAGACCGAAATGCGAACTTGGCGGGGGTGTTTGGACCATGGTGGTTACAATGAGAATGTCGGTGGTGACTTGGAGTGCATGCCAAGTAAAGGGGTGCCCAAGTTGGGTTGCACCCTCCCGCAAGAAAGCATATAAAAAGGCTAAGGCAAGAAGGCATTAGTCATTGATTCCAGTGTGAGCAATTTGCTAGGGTCGCACTGATCTAGGGAGGTCATCTCAGCTCAGTCCTCTTGCACAGTTCGCACACCAAAATTGGTTGTTGAAGCAGGGTTGCAGAAAGGGTGCAAGTTCAGGTTACCAGCATTTGAAGAGTTTTCCCAGGAGACAGTTTCACTCAGCAAGGGTTGCAAGTAGTAGAAGGAAAATCTTCAGAGTTGGATGCTTGTTTTAAGGATCAACTCATTTATGCTTTTGTAATTTGTAATTTTTTCTGTTAGTTGGTTGGGCGCACACCCATAGCTCTGTCGTTTTGTGGCAACTTTGTTTCCATTGTAACAGATTACTTGTACATAAGTTTAGACAAGGGTTCGCAGGTTTGGAAACCCCAACTTAATACTGTGTGTTGTATTTACTTGATGTTACATGCATGTTGTTAAATTGTCTAAGTGTTGGATGCTAGGCTTACATGTTAAACAAGTAAACAAGTAAACAAGTTGCAAGTGTTAAATTAAAATGAATTCCTCAGGTTAGGCGTAGTCTTTCGGTGCAATGCTTGATTTGGTCACGCCCTCAATTCGTTCCTGGGAAGTGTCGCACACCACATTTGGATGTGTCTTAGGCACAACAGATCCCAAGTTTTATCCAAAATATGGGAGCCCCAATTCCACATCAAATGATAGCTTAATCAATTTTTGGGATTGTTCAGCCTTTTTTCCTTTCATTTGCCTGCCTTTGAATTGGTTTGATTAAGTTAGTAAATTTTCCTTCATAACAATTATGCATTTTTAGTGTGTTTTATGAATTGCGGAAATAAGTTTTGGTTGAAAAATTTCAACCATCCCGCAACCTGCAATCCGCAATCCGCAATTGCGTGTTGCGGACTCTTTGTTTGCACCTGTAGTTTTTTTTCCGCAACTTGCAATTGCGGATTGCAGGATGCGGAAAGAGGTTGTAGAAAATTGCACGAAAAGTTTTTCCCGTAACCCGCAACCCGCAATTGCGGATTGTGGGATGCAGAAAAGTATTTCAAATAAAAGTGGTGTGCAAACCCGCAACCCTCAATTGCAGGATGCCAGAATGGTTTGACCACGCATTATGTTTTATGTTCTGCAACCTGCAACCCGCAATTACGGGATGCGGATTGCGAAAGGATGTATATATTTTCAAATAATGAATGCCCGCACTTGGCATCCCGCATCCCGCATCCCGACCATTGATTTATGATGATGTGATGGCCCTGATTGCATCTGGAAGAATGCTTTAAATTTTTTATTTTTGGTTCCTGGCTCGTCGTTTTCAAGTGTAATATGGTTTTCCGTCTGCGTTATGCTTGATTAGACGTGAAATCTTTGGATCTAAGGATTGCTTGATGATCAAAACTCCAAGATTTGACTGTTATTCACATGTGTTATTATGTAAACCTATTTGATCTTACGCCAAATTTCAATTGATACGTGATTGACTGATATTTCGCTTACAAAAACGGTAATTGCAACCTACACATTGTAGACATGCAATCATGCTAGTTATTTATATTCAATCAATATCAAATTCCATGGCCTTATTTCCTATAAGGATTGCTATGAATAATCTGTTGGTTTACGATGATATATGCAAGTTTTGATTGATATTTTAATATCTTTGCTAACAATTACATGTTGTAAGTAAAATGTAGAGAGTTTGTAGTATTCTTGTCAAGCTTTCTGTTGAAAAAGAACCTCAGCCAGTGGAATACTCTGAACCTATTCCTGCACCATTTGAAGATGATGTTTTTGAAGATAGCACAAATAGTGAAGAGGAAGATGGTTTGATTCAATTCACATATGAACGACTCCTTTTCAACAAGTAGAAGAAGGGTGAGAAAAGAGGCTCTAATCAAGATAATACAATTATTCGGGACTTAATCATCAACTTGCCACTTGTGTTCCTTGCAATTCCTCTCAAGGATGATCCGTTAGCTGATTTTTCGGTCATTGAAGATATGTTTGGTCCTCGTGAATCAAGGGAATATTTCATATGTTCCTCGCCAGCTTCCATCAACAGCTCATGATCTATCCTCATTCCTCTCAGCCTATGATAGGATGTTCTTGAAAATATGGGATATAATCCTTTAAAAATTGTATGATGTACAGTTTGGGATCTGAATTGGTTTATTATTCCTATGTATAAGGATCGTTAGATTTTTTAGGCCAAGCAGCAGCCTTTTCTTGGCCATTTTTAGGATAATTTAGTTTTGATTATCCATGCTCTGTGGGAGATTTGATCCTGAACTATTACTTTGTAATTATTATTTAAGGGGCTTTTAGATCTCATAGCAGGGGATAGATGGTTAGGGGACAAAATCGCCAAAAGAGACTGGATATGCTCTACTGTTGCGGACTATGTAATGTTTTGAAGGCCTTAATACATAGTTAGTTCTTCAACTATCTCTTTTGTTATAATTTGTCAAATGTCTTTGATGGATTGTGATTTTGCTTTGACAAATTCACTAATACTGTTTGTTATTTTCAATCAATAACTTGCATGGGTCTATAGTTCAAATTTCTCTCAACTCATGATCTTTGTAATTGATGTTTTAAATGAATGTCTTTTTCTAAAACATTTTATCGATTTCTGCAAATGATTCACAGTAAACATTAAGTTAATGTTAATTTGTCAATTAACATTTCAGATACATGATAGCTTGTATTCCCTCAATTCTTAAGCTATTGTTGGTTGAATTTCTTTAACTGATTATATCTTGAGTTACTGAGTCAGGATCCAGTTTTGCATGTCCATTAAATTGGTGAAACAATTTAGTAATTTCCAGATCAAGTTGTCTTGTGCACAAACAAATCATTCCTTTTAGAATAGGCTCGACTTAGATTAGATTTCTTTTCAAAGTTAAACTAACTCTTAGGAGCAGTAAAACTCTTGTATTTCCTCACAGGAAGACAGATCCTTTATAGGATCAAACACTTGCAAGTGCCAATGGAGGCCTTTGTATCCATGGGTGTTAACCACACCAAAAAGCTCGAGGATAGGGTAATATTTGTGTAGGATTATCTGAAGCCTTTGGTTGGGTTTTCATCCCCTATTGTTTTCCTTGAGCACTGTTCCAACACATACACAACTGAGGCATCAACAAGATGCTAGCGACTAGCGAAAAAGTGTGGCTGTGACACCCCACCCCACGAAAAGCAAGAAATACATAAAAAAACGTGTTACTTTCAAAGTAACATGGTTTTTTTTATGTATTTCTCGTTTTTCGTGGGGTGGGGTACCTCAAAAGTATCCAGTGTGGTTACTTGCTGAATATGGAATTTATTTATGCATCCAACAAGTGCTCCTTTTCAAAATTTGAGTAAAATGAAAAGGAGATATGTTGAAAATACAAATTAAAAAAATAGTTTTTTTAATGTCAAATATGCCATGTCAACCATTATGGTTGACTCTTTTCTTGAAATTCTTTTGGTTCTTGAATTCAATGGCTCTTTTTCTTATGAGGTGGGTTTTTTTCTTATGGGGTGGGTTGTTTCTTCTGAGGTGGCACGTATTCTTATAAGGCCCATTTTAGACCCCAAATTTTCTCTCATGATCTAATGCTCAACAAGAAGATCTAAGCAACTGGTTGTGTAAGAGCAATTTTACACCCAACCATAGGTACTCTATCCATCATATATTATTTATGTTGAGAGGCCACCCCCAAGCTGTTCTATGATGCCACCAGGGATAAGATAATTCCTACATGCTTCTCTTTCTCATCCCACAACCCATTCTTCTATCTATGCTTAGCCAAATTCCCATACATATCTCTATAGGGACCCCACTTTACCCTCACAGCATTGGCCCCAAAAATACCTACCCCATACAACACCCTTCTAAGCTCAAGAATCAGTTTCACCGATCCACAGTTCCCTTGGGAAATCCATCTTTCCAGATGGTTCTAGTGTGTAGATAGATGTAATGTACCCAAAATCTTCAATACATTTTAGGGAAATTGGGTATAATTATTTTTTCTTGTAACTTCAGCCAAACAACCAAATAATTTAGATCCATTATTGACATGACATTCTAGTCATTAATAAAGTGCATTCCTATATTCTTACACATAAGAAGACATATACACTGATTCCACAAACCCGTCATCATGCAATGGTTTATGGTATATGAATAATGGTTTAAACTCATCATTTTATTTTTAGTCAAACTTTAACCTTAAAATGCATAACTACAAGTATAATGCTTGATTATTATTTATGCTTACTTTTGAGGCATAAGGAGCATGTTTAACCCATGATGGTAGGATTTCCTTATAAATCTACCCAATACTTATTTTGTTTAATGCAATCACTTAAAAGTAACTATTATATAGAAGAAGTATAAGTTCACTAGATCTTTACTATTAGAATTCCAACTTAATGGTTAACTTTGTACCATTATGTAAACACATCAACATGGTAATTATCAAGTACATTACCAATTAAGCTAATGTACAATACAAGTAACATCTTCTTAAAACACTCTAAAAATTACCATACCTATTTCTCTGGAAGAGAAATAATAATCATAAGTAAATAGTGGAATACTCGAACAACTATTTAACATACAAGTCCAACATAACATATAGATTTCTTTTCCATTTATATTTGATTTGCTATCCATTAGCATAACCTTTATGCTATCAATATGCTATTTGTTTTTGTTTCCGATCAAGATTAAAACTAATTTATTGAATGACATACTAATAACTTAGAAATGACATGTTTTCCAATCACACTAAGTAAACTTTATTTAAACAACTTTACACAACACTCCTTATACATTTCCTTTGAACTATTAACCCCTTATACGTTTCCTTTGAACTATTAACCCCTTAATCACACTAAGTAAACTTTATTTAAGCAACTTTACACAACACTCCTTATACATTTCCTTTGAACTATTAACCCCTTATACATTTCCTTTGAACTATTAACCCCTTATTTGCAAACGAACAAAATGAGATAATTTCATCTTTTCCAAAATACATTAAAGGAATATACAAATTTTAACAAGTACATATGTGAATGACCTCGAGGCTGATGGCTTGACTGCAACGTTCCACCCAACCTTTTGGATCTCTGTCCGGTGTATATTCCTTCTTCCGAGAGGCCACCCCGAGCTAGGCAATGAATCCACTAGGGTAGAGACTCACTTATTTAAGGGCCTTTATGCTTTCTTACATTACAATAAACTGAATCTAATATTAACCTTCATCAATCATGTATACCTTCCTTTAATATATGTTTATAAAATTTTTATGTTGTAATACAAAGTTGTTAGGACTATGTCCTTCCTTCACCCATTATGTTGATGTATTTGTAACTTCAGAATATATTCACTTGTATATTGTATTTGTACTTTATTGTATCCCCAACAGAGATGTATTATTCATCCAATTGGAAGTGTCGTCAGTTGTACTTGCAAGTGTCGCAAGTATTATTGTAAGTGTCACAACTTATATTTGATGGGTTATTAGACCGCCTTGTTGGGGTCGGCCCTGTATGGGTTGTGTTGATCAAAGGGTTATTAGACCACCCTAGTGGGGGTCGGCCCAGTCAGCATTATGTTAAGTGGTTAAGTTGAGGCCGACCTAGTTGAGTAAAGGTCAAGTGAAAGTTAGCACGTATAAATAGAGAGTGTGTCTCTCTCATTTTACACATTGTCTCATTGAATCACTTTGCATTAGTGATAGAAGAGGAGGATGCGCACAAGTGGAGGAGGAGCATGCTGCTGTAGATATCTATCACTAATGGTGATCCTTGGGTTTGATCATGGTGTCTCTTGGGTTTGATCATGGTGATCCTTGTATTGATGCTTATTCTATCTCTGAGGAAGTTGCGAGGTTTTTCACCTTCTTGGTTTTCCCCGGTGAAATGTTTTGTGTCTCTTGTCTCTTATGTTTGATATGCTGTACATATTGTTCTTTCAGTTAAGATCCTAGATCAGAATGTATTAAATTCTGAAAAACTAACACATTATATACTTAAAGAGTACATGTAATACCCCAATTTTGACCCTTATGAAATATTGGCTTCTAATGTAAATATTGTATACACACGTATGTTTCCCTAGCGTGGAGCTCAAGGCCAAGGCCCCGCTAGTTTATGCTCATATTTTATTTAAATTAGACACGCTTTGATATTGTGTTACCCACGTGCTATTAAGCCATGGGATATTGTAAATTGATGTAAATATTTAATATTGAAATAAAATACCAAAACTGGCTATGGGAGCAACGAATGAGAAGGGGCCATGTGTATCCACTAGGGAGTGGTGAGGGGGTTGTGGGATTGAACCATAGGCTGCCATATGTCACCTTGAGAACCCATTTGACTTACCTTGCTGACATTTATTTATGTTGTAAGGAAGTGGTTGAGGAATTCAGTCCATGGCTTCAATGGAGCATGGGCAGCCTAGAAATTCATATGGAAGAGTATGGGCTCTGTTTTCTTGTACCACAAGCCACTCTACCTCATGGGAGTTGCTTCTTCCTCATCCCCATTCCATTGTGAAACTTACCAACACCATTTTCCATCCAAAAAAAAACAAAAACGAATTGCCAGCAGAGAGAAAAACCAGAAATCGCAACGTTGAAAGAACCCACGTTTTGAAGAGCCAAAGACGCCCAAATTTGGCAAGGGACAGTGAAATCTAATGGGGGATCCATTGGTATGAACCTTGGGGCGAATTTGGGAGCATTAGCTATCCCGAAATCCATAGGAAAACCCAGTTTTTGCAGCCCAGAAAACCAGTGACGGATTTGAGTTATTTGGTGAGCAGAATGGTGAGAAATCAAGTAGGAAATGACTGTGCAGAGGTTGGGTGTGCTTGATAAACCCAGTGAAGGCTAGGATCTCAAGGATTAGCAGCTGGACCTTTCTATGCCCATCCTGAAGAGCACTGGAGGGAAGAGTTGCCTGAGGGACTGTGTAACAGAGAAGGGGATCTTCCTTGTGTTGGATGTGGTAGGTAATGTGGGTGCCTGACTGTTGAGTTCACTTGAGATGCCTATAGCTCTGTGGTTGAGCTCACTGGCATTGCATTACCCTCCTCTATCTTCTTGAATGCTTGATAAACCCAACGGCGTGTTGGCTTAGCACAGCTGATGACCGAAACCATGGCTGTGAGTGAGCCCAACTAGTTCTTCCTACATTTTTCAGGTATTTGATAACCCTTTTTCCACAGTCCAACTCAAGCAATGGTAAAGAAACACACTCAATTATGGGAAAAGTGTTTTACTTTAATTATTTAATGAAATTGTTTTTATGATTAATCTTGTATGTTAGAATGCATATCAAATAAACTGATTATATGGAAACCAAGTGTGATTGAGCAGGTTCAGGGTCATTAAAGGATGGATGTGTAGAAGACTAAAGGATCACCAAGCTCGGTGCCCCATTTCCTGATTTATAGAGGACGCACTCCCACTTTCAAGATGAATCGACATTTTGACAATCAGTTAGGATCAGAGTTAAATTGTATAAATATGGACCTCTCGGGTAACGAGAGGCCCCTGCTGTTATTTTTTGGGAAAGACATTATTTTTAACGTTTCTGCACTATTGAGATACTAAGAAATACAGACTTCTATTTTGACATGGATTTTATATATTAAATGAAAGATTGATGATTAATTCCAGCGAGCGTTTCTGAGTTTTAATTCTCTCCTAAGTATGGGTTGGGGAGGGCCCCTCCAACACGTAGGTCAGGAGATTCCTATTTGGAGGTATTTTTCCAAGTATGCATTTTACATTGATGAACAGTTCTATGATATATGGGAGCGTTGAATGATTCATTATTTCTGTAGTAATTTAGAATGCATTCCATAGTACAGTAAAACGATTTCAGTAGTCCTGTAGGTTCTTTCTTTCAACGCATATTTTTATCAACGATTACATGTGTAATAGCTTTGCTTTCAATGTCATGGTTTAGATTTGGAGTTCACTGTAGTTTCTCATCGTGATTAGTTTCTTTTGACTTCTTAGTAATAGATGGGTAAGCATAGAATGATCGTATTTCAATTCTAGATTGGTAAAATAAGTTAGATCAAGACTCCAATTTTGTGCACAGATAGTAGTTACAGACTTTATTTCCCCAATAATAGAATAGCTCTATTATGATATTTTCATTCTCAGCATTTAGTTATTTCAGCATTTTAATTATTTCAAATAGATTTACTGTTTTTGTATCTTCATTTCTTAGAACAGATCAGCATCTAATTACTTCATCATTTTAATTATTTAAAATAGATTCCCTGCTTTATTTCTCAGAACATATTATTGCTTTCAACATTTTAATTCTTTTAATTAGATTTATTGCTTTCCAATATTTAATTCCATAGCATAATCAGTTTTCACATTTAGTAGACAATCTTTAGAACATCGATACCAATATCCAACTGTGACAAGAGATTATCCTATAAGAGCACAGATAATGCATGCATCTCTCAAGTTTGTACGTTCCCCAGGTTGACATTTAAAGTAGGCTGCTTGGAAAAATACCTGCAAATAGGAATCTCCTGACCTATGTGTTGGAGGGGCCCTTCCCAACCCGTACATAGGAGAGAATAGATTTGCTTTCAATGTCATGGTTTAGATCTGGAGTTCACTGCAGTTTCTCATCGTGATTAGTTTCTTTTGACTTCTTAGTAATAGATGGGTAAGCATAGAATGATCGTATTTCAATTCTAGATTGGTAAAACAAGTTAGATCAAGACTCCAATTTTGTGCGCAGATAGTAGTTACAGACTTTGTTTCCCCAATAGTAGAATAGCTCTGTTATGATATTTTCATTCTCAGCATTTAGTTATTTCAACATTTTAATTATTTCAAATAGATTTACTGTTTTTGTATCTTCATTTCTTAGAACAGATCAGCATCTAATTACTTCATCATTTTAATTATTTAAAATAGATTCCCTACTTTATTTCTCAGAACATATTTACTGCTTTCAGCACTTTAATTCTTTTAATTAGATTTATTGCTTTCCAGTATTTAATTCCATAGCATAATCAGTTTTCACATTTAGTAGACAATCTTTAGAACATCGATACCGACATCCAACTGTGACAAGAGATTATCCTATAAGAGCACAGACAGTGCATGCATCTCTCAAATTTGTAAGTTCCCCGGGTTGACATTTAAAGTAGGCTTTTAGTATAGCTGCCCTCATTAGGCATCCACATTAGGAGCTCACCACTTTTTGGGGCCATTTCCGGGGAGGTGCTAAATCTTTTAGGAGACATCACCTAAAAACCACAAAAAGAAAACAAAAATTACATAAAACAAAAACATAAATATCTTCTACCAATGAATGCTTCGTCGGCAAAGGGATAGGTTTGGCTGCTTTTTGCCCAAGCATTCCATGAGAAAAAACGGTAATAACAGTTCTAAACATTCTCAGTTTGAATTTCTACACTCTGAAAACGAGACTGACTCCACATACGATCCAAACAAAAGAAACTTCACTACCAGTTCCAACTCAAACACCTCAATGGCAAATGAAGAGGAAGAACCTAGGGAGATTTTCACTTTTCCCATTAGCATACCTCTCGGAGATGCCAGAATGAAGAACATCAATCCTAATAATCTGCCAAACTTTCATGGTTTGACTTCAGAAGATCCTAACACATTCCTATTTGAATTTGAGGTAGTTTGCAGATCATTTGATTACACTACTGATGCACAAAAGCTTAGGATTTTTCCTTCCACACTGAAAGACCTATCACTCTGGTGGTTCATGAGCCTTGAAGGAAATAGTATCTTTAGTTGGGATCAAATGAAACAGTCATTATTAGAAAAATATAGGGACTACTGCAAGGCCAAAGATACTAGGGATGAAATCCTTAGGATGCAACAAGGAGATAGAGAGTCATTAGAAGATTATGCCCAAAGATTTCAACTCAGCTACAAATGAGCCAGCCATTGCACATTGGATCCTGAATCACTAAATCTTGTCCTTCTCAAAGGTGTAAAAGAGGAGAATTTTGAAGTCTTAAATATCCTCAGAGATGGAGACATATTGCAAAAATATTTTGACTAGATCCTGCAAATCTTCAAAAACTACTCAAGGTCTAGGAAAACTAAGAACGGGACGAGGGATACACATACAACCACCAGTGGATCATCATCCTCAACACCAACACTTACAAAATCTGATTTAGGAAACCTGCTGGATGACATGAAAACTGACATACTGCAATCCCTAGCCATGCAACTTGATGCTCTTAAAATAAAAAAGAAACAGGATGAAATTAACTAAGCCTTGGCATTATTTTGTCCTCGTTGTAGGAAGAAGCATGAGAAGGGGAAGTGCACCTTGAACACAATAGAAGTATGTGGTCTCTGCACTGATGACCATTCCACTGATAAATGTCCCCTCTTACCCTCATGTAAGGCAGCTATTCAAGACCCAGCAGCTGAAGGAACTGTAGAACAGCTCTGTTTTATACATCAGAGGAGGAATAATTTTGTTAGGCCATATCAGTAGAGCAATCAAACTTACTATAATCAAGGACAACCAAATTGGAATTCTGTACCGACTCCATGGCAAGCACAGCCAAATCAAAACCAATGGCAAAAAAACCAGCAAGCATATCAACCATCCTATCAACAGCCATATTATCCATCGTCTTATCCTCAATACCCCCCACCGTTTCCATCCACCAAAAATTACGCAAACCAGTACCCCCATCCATCAAATTGGAGGGCACCATTACAACAACCACTCATTATGCCACCCCCACAACCTCAACCACCCCCCAGACCTCTACCTATTCCAGCCCAACCAATTCCAAATCCTAATAATAACAGACCCCCACCACAGCAACAGGCTTATAACACTGATATCACACAATTCCCAACTTATGTTGTAGACACCATAGAAATAAATGAAATAAACCTACGATCTGGAAAAACGTTGCAGAATACATCCCCACACAACATCCAACAAACTGTACCTGAATTTCAAGACCACACCTCAGAACCCTATGTTCAGCATCCTAATGAACCAGAACCTCTTGAGGAAGAAATTACACCACTCACATGAACTAAAAACCCTCCATTTCCAGAAAAACTTGTCTGGAATACAAAAGAAGAGGAAGAGAATATAATATTAAACGAATTCAAACACTTAAACATCCAAATCCCAATCTTACAAGCCATAAGGGATGTGCCCATCTACAACAAATTCATTAGAGAAAATTGCCTAAAGAAGCTAGGAAGGAGGAAGCATGACCCACCAACTATTAATTTAGTGGGACAATTGGTCGATTTGATGCTAGGTGTCATAATAAATCCTAAATATCTTGATCCTAGTAGTCCTATAGTAAGCGTCACCATAAATAACAAGCAAATAAATAAAATCTTAGTCGATCTAGGAGCTGCAATCAATGTCATGACTAAAGAAACCATGTTATACCTAGGACTCCAATCAATGGTAAGACCAACCACAACAGTACTCCAACTAGCAGACACATCCACTATGAAGCCCGAAGGAATGTTAGAAGACATTATGATCAATATCGAGTCCTGGGAATACCCAACTGATTTTATAATAATCGAAATCAAAAGCAAACTTAGTGGCTATCCAATTATCTTGGGTAGACCTTGGTTAGCAACTGCGGATGCTTACATAGGTTGTAACTAAAGAAATATGACAATCACTAGTGGACATACCAGGAAGAAAATAACAATCTACCCACCAGCAATGAAATCCTCAGAGTTAGAATATCAAAATTGGACCGATGATTACCAGAACACACCAAATCAAAACCTCTGACCTATCCTAACAATTGATGCTGCAATATATTTAAAGGCAGTAGATGAAGATGGCCATATAGATAGATTTATACAAAATATATCTTCTAACAATCATGTTATTCAAGAATTTTTTTCTACAGAAACAGGTGAAAGTTCAAAACAGAACATGGATGACTTATGGACAGAAGTGCTGCCAGAACAAATTGAGAAGGTAAAAGTCATGGAAATTAACCCTGGCAAAACAATCAACATAAATTCCAATTTAAAACCAGATCAAGAAGAGAAATTGATGAAGATACTAACACAACAAAGTAAAGCATTTTCCTGGACATATACAGATATGAAAGGAATACATCCTGATATCTGCAAACACTACATTTACATCAAAGAAGGTTCTACTCCCATCAGGAAACCACAAAGAAGGATGAACCTTGCACTAAAAGACATAGTCAAAGTGGAATTACAAAAGTTATTAGACGCAGGGTTCATCCATCCAATATTTGATAGTGAGTGGGTCTCACCACTAGTCATAGTGCCCAAAAAAGGAGGCAAATGGAGAATTTGTGTGGACTACAGGGAGCTGAATAAGGCAACAAAGAAAGATCATTTTCCACTTCCATTTATAGACCAGGTGCTAGATACATTGTCTGGAAACAAGTACTTTTCATTCCTAGATGGTTTCAGTGGTTACAACCAAATTTTAATACACCCAGCTGATCAAGATAAGATGACCTTCACATGCCCATGGGGAACTTACGCCTATAGGGTCCTACCCTTTGGTCTATGTAACGCCCCAACAACATTTCAAAGAGCCATACTAAGTATTTTCTCTGATTTTCTGAATAACAAAATGGAAGTATTCATGGATGATTTCACAACTTATAGACAGAGCTTTGAGCAGGCATTGAAAAATCTTGAATTAATATTAAAAAAATGTATTGAGATGAGCTTGTGCCTAAGCAATGACAAATGCAGGATGTTAATGGAAGAAGGAATTTTTCTAGGACATCATATATCATAGAGAGGTATAGAGGTGGATCAAGCCAAAGTATCAATAATCAAGACACTGCCCCCACCTATCAAACAGAGAGATGTGAGAAGCTTCCTTGGACAGACAGGGTATTATAGAAGGTTTATTGAGAATTATAGCTGAATTGTTGCCCCCATGTTTGCACTTCTCACAAAAGACAATGAGTTCATATGGACAAGCAACTACATGTCAGCCTTTGAAAGTCTTAAACAGAAAACCATCACAGCACTAATACTTCAAGGACCAAACTGGGAAATTCCATTTCACATTCACACCGATGCATCAAATAAAGCAATCGGATCTGTGCTTGGGCAAGAACAAGACAAGAAACCCTATGCCATATACTATATAAGCAAAAATTTGGTTGGGGAAGAACTCAACTACACAGTCACAGAGAAGGAATTTCTAGCAGTCATACATGCAATCAACAAATTCAGGCATTACATTACAAGATACCAAATTTTTATCCAAACTGACCACTCAGCGATCAGATATCTTATGAACAAGCCTAATACCAGTGCAAGAATTATTCGATGGATGCTACTTCTACAGGAATTCGACATCACTATAATAGATAAACCAGGCAAGCATAATGTCGTAGCAGAGTTTTTGTCAAGAGTAACACATGGGATAGATAATGAATTGGTCCAAGATAACTTCCCTGATGAGCACCTTTTTGCCATATCAATAAAAATTCCATGGTTTGCTGACATAGCAAACTATTTGGTATCAGGGAAGTTTCCAGAACATTACAGTTATAAATAAAGGACAAAAGTAATAAGACAAAGTGCCACATATATATGAATAGGGGGCATGCTTTTTAAATAGGGACCAGATCAAGTACTTAGAAGGTGCATTAGGGAAGATGAGGTACATGACATAATGCATGCCACCCAAAGTGAACCCTGTGGAGGACACTACGCTGCAAAAAGGACATCCTACAAGATCTTGCAAACAGGGTATTATTGGCCAACACTCCACAGAGATGCTTATGAGTATGTGTCCCATTGTGACAATTGCTAGAGAATGGGAAAGCCAACACAAAAACAAGAAATGCCACTACATCCACAAATCTCTTTAGAGGCATTCGATAAATGGGGATTCGATTTTGTTGGCCCATTCAACCCACAGTCCAATTAGAAGAGATACATCCTTGTATGCACTGATTACCTTACAAAATGGACAAAGGTAGCAGCACTGGCTGTTGCAAATGAAACCAGTGTGGCCAAATTCTTTACTGAGCAGATATTTCACAGATTTGGGGTGCCAAGAGAAGTAGTTTCGGATCAAGGACCACAATTCACATCAAATTTAATTGAAGACATGATGAAAAGAAACAATGTAAAGCACAGATAGTCATCCTCCTACCACCCTCAAGGAAATGGTCAAGCTGAGGTAACCAACAGGGAATTAGAGAGAATCTTGACAAAAACTGTCCAACCTCACAAAAGAGATTGGGCTTACAGACTTAGTGAAGCAGTATGGGCTTACAATACTATATGGAAAACAACAACAGGATTCACACCTTATGAACTGGTCTATGGGAAAAAGGTCATGCTACCAATCGAATTTGAAGTAAAAACCTTAAGAATTGCAGCCGATCTAAATATGAACCTATCAAACATTAAAAAAGAACGCATGCTACAGCTAAATCAACTGGATGAACACCGCCAACAAGCACTTACACATACTGAAATCATCCAACAGCAAAGAAAGAAATGGCATGACCAACATTTGAAGGATAAGAAATTCAAAGAGGGTGATTGGGCACTACTCTATGACTCCAGATTTCACACATTCAAAGGAAAGCTAACCACTAGATGGCTTGGACCTTACAGTATACAGAAAATTTATGACAATGGGGTTGTGAGAATTATTACAATTGATGATGATGAGTTCCCCATGATAGTGAATGGGCATCGCCTAAAAATCTACAAACAACCAAAGTCCAAAGAAGAATTTACACAAGTACTCTACTAGCAACAATTGATGCTGATAGAGCATGTTGCAAATCAGTAAAATTCAACACATATCATGAAAAAAAAAGAAAAAAAAAGAGAAAAAATATATAAAAAAAGAGAGAAAAAAAACAAAGAAAAAGGTAATAGGAAGTTTACAAGGCATCAACCTATTCAAGCGAGCCTGCACAATAATTCAAGCGAGGTTGCCATCAATTCAACCGAGCCTCCAAAATATATCAAGCGAGGCTGCCAATAATTCAAGTGAGGCTTCCAATAATTCAAGTGAGGCTGCCATCAATTCAACCGAGCATGCAAAATATATCAAGCAAGGCTGCCATCAATTCAAGCGAGCCTGCAGAATATATCAAGCGAGGCTGCCATTTAATCAAGTGAGCCTGAAATCAATTCAAGCGAGCCAGCCACATCTACATGCAAAAATCAGTCTTCATCTACTACAAATTAATTCAAGACACACCATGCCAACCTTTTTCAAACATATTCAAGCGAGCCTGCAAGATATTCAAGGGAGCCAATCACATCGAACCATGCAATCATCCAAATATAAAACACGATCGCCTAAGTCGTATCAACAATTGGCACAATTTTCAAAAGCACATATTCAGCAAATTCAAATGCACAAAATGGAAAAAGCAGCCTACGTACGTAACTACTGACATGCAGAAATCAACTACAGACACCACCAAGATATACTACAGAATCCACCACACATGAAAAACGCACCAGATCATCAATGCAGGTATGCATACATCCCAAGGTAATCACTAAAACGATTTTATTTGATTTTTAAGGTAAAGCACTTTCCCACAATACATTCGTTTCTAGTCAGCTGAGGACAGCTTCCATTTCAAATCGGCGGCATGGTGGAATGACCTTCATAACTCATGATTGCTACCAAAGTCCCGTCACCCTCAGCAAATCATGATCGCAACCTTCACCACATGAAGTACAGAGGTCGATCATGAGAAGGCAGAGATCGATCATGAAAAATAGGGGATTAAAAGTGGCACGTACAGGTATGATGGAAAGAATAGGTGCAGAAAGGCAGTGAATTAGGGTGCAGCATATTCCACGATTTTGCATATAAGTAACCACCCAGAATTCCCAAGAAGCAGCCACCATTGTATTCCTTGAGCCTGTAGGCAGAGCCTGACCAAGTTAAAAGTATAAAACTGCATTCCAAAATCCCTGGTTTGTCTGGTTATAAAGAAGATTCGAAAAATGACGAAGGGTTTTAAAAAGAGTGAACCAGAAGATCACAATGCCATTTATCAAAGCCCGAGAGTCCTGCAGATCATTCGCAACTCAGGCTGGATGCCATTTATCCTTGGAATGAGAGGATACCATACAGGGGTAGCCCAGGAGTTCGCAAGAAAATTCAAGCATATTAAGGATGAATAGTACGTCACCCGAGTGAAGGGGTTACGCATAAAAGTGGATGAGGACATGATAGCCAAACACATTGGTCTTCCAATGGGCCTGCATTGGAGTAGCAATGACCGGGAGTCAAACCACATAGAAAAAGCAACATTCTTTGAGCGTGGAGAAGTTTATGATGAAGAAAAAAATGGAGTCAAGAGACCCTCCATGCCAGCACCATGGGATGAAATGGCTGCAATTGTCCTGAGGTATATTACATGCATTAGAAGATTAAGTTATGTTCCCATTTTCCATTTTTCGTATTTTAGATCTTCTCAGGCACATAAGTCACATTTCATCAAACAACAATATTAGCATCCATTTTACTTGTTCCAATCCCTAGCAGAGATGAGTAGGAAGGTGGCTAAAGGAAAAGAGGATGCTTTGGCCCATCATGGGATGATCAAACTAATAGTTGGTGAGGAGCTAAAAGCTCCGATTCCAGAGATCTCCTGGGAGGATTTCATCGTGGTGTCCGCTGAGGATGTTCAGAGAATGAGGAATACGCCCTTGCCACCTAAATCAAAAAATAAGACCACCTCTGTATTAGGGGAAAAAAGAAAAATTGACTTGGACAGTGTGGCCGACACCTTGGTCAAAATAAAACACTCCAAAGAGGACTCCCCCAAATCAGACCCAGATATTCCTACCAGTAGTCAGGGGTCGAAGAGGTGCAGCAAGAGATTCACACAGGTATCTAAAATCCGAGTCTCCAAGGAGAAAGAAAGGGAACCCAACCCCTTGATTACCAATGTGTCTGATGATGACATTGATCCTTTTATAGATCAAAAGGATCCCACTACAGATGAAGAAGATGACAAAGAAGAAAAAGAAGAAGAGGATGAAGAAGAGGAAAGGAATAAAGAGGAAAAACAGGATACAGAAGAAGAAATGGATAAAGAAGAAGGGTAGAGCTTACAGGAGCAAGGCAACTTTCAGGAAAACCCTCCAGAATGTAATGAAGACCCCGAGGTCGTTTCCTAGCTCACTGAAGCACAAGCAGAATTGGAAAGGCTCAGAAATGAGTTGGAAACATTAAGAATTCGGTCAGGAAGCCAGGCCACACCTCCCCCATTCTCAGCCGAGAAGACACAAATCCTAAAGATGCACCATGCAGAAGAGCTCCGGCTGGCCGAGCAGAAGAATTTAGCGCTGCAAGAAAAGTTGGCCAAAGCACAGAGCGAATTAGCAAGGAATGACCAGGAGATTATCAAAATTAAGGATGTTTTTGCCACTACTATCAGCATATATGAGAGACTGTGTGACCTCAAACCACCGTTGGTGATATATGCAGTTTATTTACAAGAGAAATGGGGCGAATTCCAGTTCCAGAGGTTGAAGAAAGATCTCCCTATAGAGGTAAGCACTCCTAAAAAATTTATTGATGCATCTTTGAACTCCACAGAGCTGGAGAAAGACCAATTGAGTGAGTTCTTCTTGCACAATTTAGTAGTTTCTGGCTCACCCAATTGGTTGCCAAACCCATATGTGGGCGATTTCCAGTTAAGGGCATTGTGTTCGTGGATGAACCACGAAATTGAGCGAGCCCGGGACTATCATCTCTATGTTGCATCCAAATGGAAAACCCCATTAATGATCAGACCTGACCCAACTCACCCTAAGGGAATAATCTATAATCACAAGATCCTCACTCAGGACGAGGAACTGATACCCATTCTCCTCGCAAAACAACAGGAGGCGGTGAGTCATTTTGACATTACACTCTGCAACACACAAAAGGAAGTTAATGAGTCGATCAGGGAAAGGTGGATCAGGGTGGCAAACGATCTAAAACGAAGAGAACTCCACTCTCCCCTCAGGCTTAAGGATGCTCTCTTCAAAACCACACTCTACAAAGAATATCTGGCAAGAAACCAACTCAAGTGGATTGGGATGAGACTGAATCCCCCATTCTTTCTTTCCCTAGTCCTCAAAGAACAGATTAATGAAGAGGAGGAGAGGAAGGCATGGGCCAGGGAGGATAAAAATTATGGATATCTCAGGCAGGCAGGGGAACCTAAGGTGGTAGCATGGGATATCAGGGAGGTCATCGACAAATGGAATAAGTCACCCAAGGATGGGTGAATCCTTCAAGTAGGGGAGATAATGATGGGTCCATTTTTCAGGTATTTGATAACCCTTTTTCCATAGTCCAGCTCAAGCAATGGTAAAGAAACGCACTCAATTGTGGGAAAAGTGTTTTACTTTAATTATTTAATGAAATTGTTTTTATGATTAATCTTGTATGTTAGAATGCGTATCAAATAAAATGATTATATGGAAACCAAGTGTGATTGAGCAAGTTCAGGGTCATTAAAGGATGGACGTGTAGAAGACTAAAGGATCACCAAGCTTGGTGCCCTGTTTCCTGATTTATAGAGGACGCACTCCCACTTTCAAGATGAATCGACATTTTGACAATCAGTTAGGATCAGAGTTAAATCGTATAAATATGGACCTCTCGGGTAGCGAGAGGCCCCTACTGTTATTTTTGGGAAAGACATTATTTTTAACGTTTCTGCACTATTGAGATACTAAGAAGTACAGACTTCTATTTTGACATGGATTTAATATATTAAATGAAAGATTGATGATTAATTCCAACGAGCGTTTCTGAGTTTTTATTCTCTCCTGAGTACGAGTTGGGGAGGGCCCCTCCAACACGTAGGTCAGGAGATTCCTATTTGCAGGTATTTTTACAAGTATGAGTTTTACATTGATGAACAGTTCTATGATATATGGGAGCATTGAATGATTCATTATTTCTGTAGTAGTTTAGAATGCATTCCGTAGTACAGTAAAACGATTTCAGTAGTCCTGTAGGTTCTTTCTTTCAACACATATTTTTATCAACGATTACATGTGTAATAGCTTTGCTTTCAATGTCATGGTTTAGATATGGAGTTCACTGTAGTTTCTCATCGTGATTAGTTTCTTTTGACTTCTTAGTAATAGATGGGTAAGCATAGAATGATCGTATTTCAATTCTAGATTGGTAAAACAAGTTAGATCAAGACTCCAATTTTGTGCGCAGATAGTAGTTATAGACTTTGTTTCCCCAATAGTAGAATAGCTCTGTTATGATATTTTCATTCTCAGCATTTAGTTATTTCAACATTTTAATTATTTCAAATAGATTTACTGTTTTTGTATCTTCATTTCTTAGAACAGATCAGCATCTAATTACTTCATCATTTTAATTATTTAAAATAGATTCCCTGCTTTATTTCTCAGAACATATTTACTGCTTTCAGCACTTTAATTCTTTTAATTAGATTTATTGCTTTCCAGTATTTAATTCCATAGCATAATCAATTTTCACATTTAGTAGACAATCTTTAGAACATCGATACCGACATCCAACTGTGACAAGAGATTATCCTATCAGAGCACAGATAGTGCATGCATGTCTCAAGTTTGTACGTTCCCTGGGTTGACATTTAAAGTAGGCTCTTGGTATAGCTGCCATCATTAGGCATCCGCATTAGGAGCTCACCACCTACTATGCATACATAGTTCATTTATCTAATCTCTTGCATTTTCAACATTCCTATCCACAATTTCATATATATATAACTTAGAAAATATAATTATATCAACAAGAGAAAAGTTAAGGATTTATCCCTTTCCAATTCCTCATCATAGTGTGGAATTCCTCTTCCACATCATGGATTAAAGCAAGCAACCCCAGTGCTACAACCTTAGGCTCTGA
The DNA here is from genome assembly GCA_027924585.1 of Larix kaempferi. Classification (NCBI taxonomy): domain Eukaryota; kingdom Viridiplantae; phylum Streptophyta; class Pinopsida; order Pinales; family Pinaceae; genus Larix; species Larix kaempferi. The sequence continues at coordinate 25,537,326 of BSBM01000445.1, forward strand.
TACCATTTGTCACGTCTCTGATCCCCTTGGTGACCTTTAGAGTGATGGAGGAACAACCTGATACTCTTTTTTTTCTTCAAAAACTGATCCGCAGCTCTAATCTTTTGCACAGCCGCAATTGATCTTTGGTATGCAACTCCGCAATCTGCAAGCAACAATTCGCAATCGCAAATCGGAAGTCAGAAATCGGATTCCCAAAATACATAGCGTTGAAAATTCCTCTCCTACTTCCGCAGTTGCACATTTCCGCGATGCGGGACTCGGAAATTCGGAGAGCCAAATTACACAGCGTCGAAAATGCCTCTCCGATTTCCGCAATTCTGAACTGCGGGACTCGGAATGACGGAGCGCCAATTACACGACGTTGAAAGTGCCTCTCCGAATTCCAGAGTTCTGCCTTCTGTGATGCAGGACTCGGAACGTTGGAGTGAAAATTACATGGCGTCGAAAATGACTCTTCGACTTCCGCAGTTCCGCGATGCGGGACTTGGAACATTAGATCACCAATTATCCAAACTCGAAGATTTTCACTTCCGACTTTCGCACTCCGCAGTTCGCGATGCGGGAATCGAAAAGTTGGAACACCAATTCTCCAGTCTGCAAATATTTTGTAGTGTCCCCTCCTACCATATCAGCGTGATAGAGAGGATGTGGTGCTCAATCCGGGCAATTAGCCCCTTATTCATTAATTAAATTTATTGATGCAAAGACAGGTATATGTGCATGCTATAGAAACACAACTGAGATTAAATAAATTCTGTTGAATATCTAACATACATTCAAACTATTCTGTGACAGCCATTAAATAGAGACCTTTGCAGATTTATACAAGATCATATGGAAATGCATAAACCCTTAAAAAACACAGCAGAAGTAATTCGTTTAATACACCCACATATATTCATAATATTCATCAAATGATAACTGTCAATTTACACAAGAGAATACTTATCTCAATAAGGTAGTCCCACGCAACTGGCTATGCAACTGCAACGTTCCACCCAACCGTAGGCCAGTGTGCTCCTCAATCTCTCAGCACCACTGCCACCCCCGAGCTGGGCATGATCTCTACAAGGAACCAGGGAATAGCAGACTCACACATAGCCAAGCATACACCAAAATGAGCCAAGCCAATCTACAATTGGGTTTATCAGGCTGCTAGGAGATGGAAAGGAAGAGTTGCTAAGCTAGTGAGCTCCAGCACAGAGCCAGGGATAACCTTGCAAGATCTATCTAGCTTGGCACCCACAATACCTACACACCCAACACAAGGAAGTATTCTTTTCTCTGCTATACAGTTCCTCAAGCCATACCTTCCCTATCTAGTGCTCTCAGGGTATGCATAGAAGAGTAACCAAAGCCCTCTTGATCTTCTTGAGAGGTTGTCTCCTCCACTAGGTTTATCAAGCTACTTCTGTCCACTACCACTCCAAAACTTCAATTCACAGGTTCAAACCAAAATGAGGATGCACACAACAGCAGAACACAATTATGGGGCAAGATAAAACGTTTTTACAGTGAGATGCATGAGGTGGGGTTTCAGCTAACTCAGAAAAATGTGGGAACCCACAAAAACGAAATGGGAAGTTGGTGAACAACCCAGGAAGCCAAATCTGTTTTTAGAAAAACGTCCCTGGACATTCAGGGGCAAAAACGACCTCCCTACAGTCCCCAAAACGTGGCCCTTCTCTCCCAGGCTACTGCATATGCAAAAACGAACTCCCAGGCATGGAAAAATGCAGGATTTGGATGAAAAACGTGTGAGGAAGACCCAGCTAGCTCCAACTGCGTGAATGAGTGAAGACTGCCCCTTCAGAATGGCTTTGGGCACCATTTCGTGGGTGTTTCCTTGCCCAACAAGCAAAAACATGAATTTCCAGGTTAATGGCTTGCCCATGCACGAAATTGGCTGCCATACTTCTTCATTTCCAAGGCAATAACTGCCCCAACCAATCTTTGGAAGAATTAAATGATTGGGTGCATGAGACAAAATGGGTAGTTGGTGGTTTATGGGTTTCCCCATTGACACATGGATTAATACCATTGGCTCAAGGGTTTAAATAATTTCCCTCCCTTTTCCTTGTAGAGTCATGCCCCATCTCTTTTGTTGCATTGCATAGCTAGTTGTGGGTATTTTTCATTAAAATTCATATTTACATGATGTCTCATTTACATTGTGCCCATCTAGCACAAGAGTCATAAGCATCTAGTTTAATTGCCGATACATAAACGCTAAGTCAATGGTGGGGCCTTGGCCTTGAGCTCCTCACCATGATTAAATTACAATATGCGCATCATTTACGATTTAATACAAAGGGGTCAAAATGGGGACATTACATATTTCCACTTCCAACTTCCACACTCCACAGTCTGCGATGCGGGAGTCGGAAATTCGGAACACCAAGCATCACGCCGATAATTCATGCTTCTGTCTTCTGTGATCCGTAGTCCACATGCGGGTTTGGAAATTCGGAAGCCCCACTTCCCAACTTCTCCATCCCATAACTTCTTCATCCTAAGTCCAAATTGGGAAAATCTGGTACCGTAGGAAATATCTTGGAGAGAACTATGCAGCTGCAGGGTATTCATCCTCACCTAAGGACTTTTTTCATGCCCTTATTCCACTCCAAAAGATGACCTTAAGCCCCATCTATGCCTCTTTACCACTCTGTGAAGAATGTCTGCTCCATTCTTCCCTGTCCTCTCCCCTTCTTCTTGTCCACAAGGGTGTTTATTCATTTCCCAAGTCCTAGCTGGAGTCTCCTGCACACTTACCAGGCTTAGCCCTAATTCATCAATGGATAATTTAAATACATTACACCCATGGAAATGCAAATGTGCAGAAGTATAATAAGTCACTCTTGTATGCATATTCATACACCAGTGAACACAGGAGGATGAAACATTATCCACACAAATAGAATGGAATACATCAACCTATTTCTCCCAGGAAGATTGGTGATCTAACATGCTGAGACGTCGCCCTACTCCTCAATCCTGAATACATATGAGTGCTAACATGATATAAAAATCCAAAGGTGCATAAGTATGGAAATGACATGCACAACATAATGAAAACATAATTCATAGGCATTCAGCCCTATCACTCATTTGGATCAAATCATACATTCTGACATAAATAAACACACATGCACAGATGTAGAATAGACATCATTCAAGGAACAAGGAACACTTATCTCTTTGTTGAAATTTACAAGCAAACTGGATATGGACTGCAATGTTCCAACCCAACCATAGGTCTCTGCCCAACCTGTATTATTTCAGCACTTAGAGACCACCCTTGAGCTGGGGCTATGTATCCACTAGGGATTCCCACTCAAGTTCACTCATAGCTTGGTTCATAGTCAATCAGGGTCATCATCACATAGCTATCTTTGTCAAGCAAGTGGGGAAAGAAGGTAAGGTTTTCTAGGTCAATAGACTCCTCCAAAGGGATATGGGTATACCCCAATGACCTCAGCAAGTCTCAGGAACCCCCATCACCTCCATTCTCAACCTAAGTAAGGTCCCCTTCATTGTTTCATAGTACCTAGGGCACCCCTTCCCTTAGCACTGACCTGGCAAGTGTGGCTGGTCCTGATTGCTAAATCAATATAATTGACCCCTCACTGGTTCAAGCATGCAACACTAAACCTTCTTGGTCTCTTCCCACTGATTTTATCGGAGTCTCACCACTCAAATCCACCCAAGGATTCATATCTATGGATTTCTCATCGATCTTTCTTTCCACGCCAATTTCTGGACGATCTTAGCTCTGTAATTCACGGCCTTACTCAGGATCATGATTTGTGGTTTTCTTCCTCTCTCTTCGGTCTACTGGGTCGCATAAGGGTCTCATTGATGCTTGTATCCTCTACCAAGTTCTGGGAATGAGGAATATGTCCTCCACGAGGTAGGGTGTATTATGGGACAAGCAAGACAGAGCCCCATACCTTTCCTTATGGATTTCAGGGCAGTCCCATACTCCTGACCTCATGAACAGTGCTCTGCATTACTTTCCTTACAACAACATTCAATGGCAGCTAGGACATTCAAATGGGTTCTCAAGGTGACATATGGAAACCTAGGGTTCAATCCCACAACCCCCTCACCACTCCCTAGTGGATACACATATCCCCCTCATTTAGTTGCATCCATGGTCAGCTCCTTGGTATTTTTATTTACATGGTAGTTATTTACATAATTTACATTTTCCATGGATCACTAGCACATGGGTAGCATAATACCAATTACTTGCCTCTGCAAGGCTGAGCATTCACTAGCAAGGCCTTGTCCTTGAGGTCCATGCTAGGAATCATACATCACATGCATACAATATTTACATTATAGCCAAAATATACTAAGGGTCAAAATGTGGACATTACATGGAGGTTTTTAATGTTCTAACACCCCCCCTTAAGCCTAAATTTATGTAAAATATTAGAAATATGGGGCCCATCAACAAGGCTTGGCCACCGTTTTTACATACTTCTTGTCCACAAAACAAGGAAAGAAGGAAAATTTCATGGGAAAAAAACTCCCCTCAAAACATGGAGATGAACAAAATTGGAAAATTTTCTTTTCAATCCTTATTCACCACATGGTCACCCATCCCAAGTAGTGATCTGAAATGGATGAAAGTATTCTCGGTGAATGATTTGGTCAAGATGTCTGCAACTTGTTCAGAAGATGGGAAACACTCTAGAGCAATGATCTGATCATGCACTAGACTTCAGATGTAGTGCATATGAATCTCTATATGCTTGGTTCTTTGGATTTGTACTGGGTCAGTTGAGATCCTTATAACACTTTTCTTGTCACAAAAGATGACTATGGTAGTGCTAAAGTCAATCCCAAACTCTAAAAGTATACCTTGAAACCACACACACTAAGTTGCAGCATTCAATGCTACTATGTACTCGGCCTCTACTGAAGAGAGTGCAATGGCACTTTGTTTTTTACTTAACAAGCAAATTGGTCCTCCTCCAACCATGAAAAAAATGCAGAAGTTGATTTCTGGTCTGAGCTATCACCATCCCATTCAGAGTCTGAAAAACCAAGAAGATCCAAGGAGGAATCAACAACATAATGAATCCCATGAGACTTGGTGCCTTGCACATAATGCAAGATCCTTTTGGAATCCCTCCATTCAATCTCATGTGGCTGCTCCATGTACCTTGATTCTACACTCATTGCATATGCAATATTAGCTCAAGTGTGAGTAAGATACAAAAAATTTCCAAGTCACTGTCTATACAAGGTGTTATTCACCAAAGGGGTAGATTATGCATCTTCAAGTCTAACTCTTGAAAGGAAGGGAGACTTTGTAGGCTTGCATTCTTCCATTTTGAATTTCTTTAGTATATCTGATGCATACTTTGACTGAGATACTTTAATTCCTAAGTTGGACTGAGTGATCTGAAGTCCCAGAAATTGTCTAAGTATTCCCAAGTTAGTCATGGAAAAAGCATTATGCAAAGCAGTCTTCAATGAAGCAATCTCATCAATGGAGCTTCTTGTGATCAAAATTTCAACAAAATATGACACAAAAATCAAAATTGAACCATTGATTAGCTTCATGTACACATTTGTATTAGATTTGCATCTACTAAAACTTTATGACAGGAGAAAACTATCCATCTTGGCATACCAAGCTCTAGGAGCTTGCTTAATCCCATATAGTGACTTATTCAACCTGCACACAAGATTAGGATAAGAAATATAGCCTTCTGGCTGCTGCATATAGATATCCTCCTCAAGGTTTCCGTGGAGGAAATAAATTTTTACATCCATGTGATGCACTTCCCAGCGCTTGGATGCTGAAATTGCTAGAACTAGTCTTATTGAATCCATTTTTGCAACTGGTGAAAATGTCTCATTGTAGTCTAGGCCTTGGACCTGGGAGAATCCTTTGGTCACTAAACTTTATTTGTACTTCACTGCTGCACCATCAACATCAATTTTTTTTCTGAAAAATCCACTTACACTTTACCAATTTCCTCCCAGGTGGAAGCTTGACTAGCTCCCAAGTTCCATTCCTTTGAAGAGGATGAAATTCCTCATCCATGGAATCCTGGAATATTGGTTCATGTGAGGCTTATTAATATGACTGAGGATCATATTCAACCATTAATAAACACTTCTCACTCAGAATGGATCTTTGACAGAAAGATCATTCTCAAACTAAAATCTAGTCCTCCTAGGATCTTGAGGATCATCCGCAAGTCTAATGGCTGCTTGAATTGTTGTTGCAGCCCACTTATGCCTTGTAGGTGAGATTCGATATGAAACCAAGTGGGCCTTCATTATAAAAAATAATAGAATCAGAAATTTCATGAGAAGCTTCACTTACTTCAATAGGTGCTGGTTCATAGGATTCTCCAATTTCCATTGCTTGCAAGGGTTCTTCTTCTAATTCAACACTTGTTTCAATGCAAGATTTTTGAGTGGTAATATTCAACAAATTGTAACCCTTGGAGTCCAACAAAGATGCATGGTTGGATTTGGGGCTGCAAATCCCTTCCTTCTTAGGTGGAATTCTAGCCCAAGTCTTTGAGCCAAAAATCCTGAAATGAGACACATCAGGCTTGTGCCCACTCCAAGCTTCAAAATGAGTGATTCCTTTCAAGGATCTATGTGGCACCCTATTCTGAATATAGGTTACACAGTTGATGGTTTCATCCCAAAGTCTTGGACTCCAACATGCAAGTAGCCATCTCCTTGCGAGATTTGTTCTTTCTCTTAGCAACACCATTTTGATGAGGTGTGTATGGAACTGGATGCTGCATCTGGATGCCAACATCAGCAAAAAGTTGTTGAAAATCAGATTTGATGTACTCCCCACCATTATCAATTATGAGGAATTTTATCCTCCTACCAGACAGGTTCTCTACAGAGGCTTTAAAGATCTTGAAAAAGCCAAAAACGTCTGACTTGAATTGAAGGAAGAAGACTCAACAGGATCTAGAAAAGTCATCAATGAAGGAAAGTACATATTTGGCATTATTCAGAGACAAATTGGGGAATGGACCTAATATACACCTAATATATCATTGTGAATAAGCTCAAGGGGTGCAGAGGTTCGCTCAGATATATCTCTCTCATACTTATGCTCAGGGTGTTTTCCAAGGATGCAACCTTGACAGATTCCTTTGGAAAATTTGATGTTGGGAAGCCCTATGACCATGTTCTTCTCATGCAATTGATGAAGGTACTTGTAGTTAAGGTGACCAAATATCTCATGCCACAGTTTCTTGCTTCATTGGCATGAGTGAGGAGAGAAGAGGGTGATGAGAAAGACAGAAAGTGAGAAAGCTTGTAAACTTTTGAGCTATGATCAACAGTTCCTATGGAAACAACTCTACTTGTAGAAATTTCAGAAATTTCCACAGCATTGGGGGTGAAGATGACCTTTTTAGGAGACCTGGTAAGATTCATATGATATACTGACAAGAGATTGGTAGCAAGACCATGGACAAACAAAATATTAGTGAAGGAACCATGGTCAAGATCTATTCTACCCTTCCCTTTGGATGCAGTTTCAGAGTCATCTCCCAAAACAATTGTTGGACCACCAAAAGAATCAATAGAGGAAAAATACTCCCTTGTGGACACCATATTTCTAGATGCCCCAAAATCAATTATAAAAGATGAATATTTTGATGTGTTAGCCATCAAAGCATGAACTCTCTCCTTGTCTTCAGAATTTGAACTTCCTTCCTTCCTCCTTGCGTCATCTGGAAGAGGGATGTTGTTCTTCTCAAGAAGTTGAGCCATCATGTCATTGGTCTTCTTCATACAATAACTCTCAGGATGAAAGCCCTTATTGCAGTATGTGCACTTGCTTTTCTCCTTTTTTTTTTGTGGATTCTTCTTGGAGATTGAGGAATCCTCTTGTGCTTTTTGTTTGTCTTTCTTCTGATCTGGTGGATTTTTGGGATTAGACTTCTTCTTTCCTTTAGAATTCTTTGAATCTCCAACAGCTAAAGCATGATATTTTGATGGCTTTATGGCTTCCATCAAGACCAACTTGTCTTGCTCCTGAGTGTGTGATTCTTTGACTTTTTCCAGTGAAGGCATCTTCCAGTTTCAAACTGTGAGCTTGGTAGCATGGAAGGTCAAAACAAATACTGAGTAGTTAGGGCCCAATTTCGAAAGAATGTCCAAGATCAATTCCTCATATTTATTCTCAATTTGACATTGCTTTAGTTGAAGAACACGTGACTTAAAATTGGAGAAGTAGTCTTGTAGGGTCTCTAAATTACCTGGACTCAGATAAATTAATTCATTCTCCAGTTGGCAGCGCCTTAATTCATCATTCTTGCCAAATAAATCTTGGAGTTTGACCCAAAATTCATTAGGAGTGGTAAGACCATCTAGATGGAAAAGAAGATCCCTAGAGGTACTGAGACACAAGAGACCATAAGCCTCATCTCTTCTGTTATGTCACTTGGCCTTCTCAATGGTTGCAGTAGGCTCAAGCTTAGTATCCATAGTCACTCTTTAGAGGCCTTTGCTCCTCAATAGAATCTCCATCTGTTCCTTCCAATCAAAATAATTGAATGGACTCAAGATGATAGGTTGATACTGCTCCATGGATTCATTGAATTGCGCCCCTGTGAGTCTAGATTGTGCCCTTGTGAGATTGAGTTGCGCCCTTGAGAGACTGGTTCGATTCTGCACAAAAATAATAGGATAATACTATTTCTAATTGAGCTATGATACCATGTGAAAATCAATTCACAAGCTGATCTTGCAAAGCAAACAATAACTCTCACAAATTGTTAAGCAAAACTAGTCATAAATCACTCAAAACAGTAATTGAATTGATGCACACAATAAAGGTCTATTGAATAAGAGTACATCATCCAAACTTGGGAAATGTAATGGTTGTCCAAATATATCATTACTTTGGAGATTTGAAATCCAAATAAGGAATTCAAAATCCTCACAAAAGCAGGCTTACTCTACTTGTGAAAACCCCCCATGTGACAAAATCACTTTCCAAATCACTCCTAAGGCTAATGAATTGGAAAAAGCAGTGTTGTGAGGTGTTGAGTGATGGAAAAGAAACTAAATCGTGGATTTTGAAGAGAATAAAAATAAGGAGGGCGAGTTGTCCAAAAAGATCCAGTTTCTAAGTCAAACTAGTTGTACCTTATCCACTAAAAGAAGAGTAAGTTGTCTGAAGCAGGAAGGCATACTTGCTATTCCAGGATAGTCTAAAAATAGACAAAATATTATCTGGAATCATGCCAAGTGCACTCCTATGACTTTTGATGGCAAGGGTGGCATAATAAGCCAAAATTAGACAAACTACCTAGGAAATTAACCAAAGATGATTAATAAATGATATTCTAAGTATGGAGTGGGTTTTTAATGTTCTAACATTTTCAAGGGGGTCTATCATTGTCATGAAATCGAAAATACACCCGTGTAATTCTTTTCATGAAGTCTTCTCAAGATTCTTCTTCTCCCTTTCGACTATTATATAACTCTTCCCAAAGTTCATCACAGTTATAATTATCAAAGGCATCTACAAATTCTCCCATGAACTAAGTCCACATGTGAAATGATTTGTTGGAAAGTATTCCAACCAGTGTTCAACCCTTTCTTTGGAAGTGAGAGAAAGAAATACACATATAATACTTGTGTTAGTAACGCTATTAATCATACAATTACACAAAGACTGAATGAAATGATCACATGTAGATATTTTCTCCTCGCCATCAAAGCTTTTAAGTTTAATTTTTGACAAGTTATAAGTTGTCTTTTGGGAAATCTTTTTAGTTGTGAAAGTGAAAACACCTTCCCTTTTTTTATTTAGGAAGGAGATATTGGTTGTTAAAATAAAGAAATGTTGACTCCTCATAGGATGGATTGCCATCCAACCTGCCTTCTAGTGTTGTTTTTGGATGCCATGGAGGGATATATTATAGATCAGTTGGTTTTGTCAGCAGGCCAAAGGATAAATGAACTAATTAATATAATTTGAGATTTATATCTATTAACTATTTTTTTTACCTCCACCCTCTTAGCGCCATTTTGTTGATTGGTCTAAATATCCTCGTCAACAATAAGAGAAGACACTCGTTTGCAGGTCCCATGTTAGAACTAGTCACGTTTGGTATGTTGTCCCTAGCTGGTTAAGGGCCCCATTTCTACTGATTAGATATTAAATTTTGTTTCTAGATTTTATTTTATAATAATTAATTTGATCTAAGCTAAGCTAACGCTATGAACTAATTGAATAAAGACAATTCTAACTTATCTCAATTGAGAGCAAACTTTAATAATTCACATGCATAATAAAAGATATACTATTAGAATAAATAAAACGATAAGTTTTTCCACATTCAACAATATGTTGAAACAAATAGTGGTAAAGAAATAATAGACAAATAATCATCCAATTTGTATCTTCAACTCTGTATATAATAATAAATAATAAACATAGATTTATAATACTACATCTCACAAACAAGTCATGATTAATCTTTCTTATATTTAATTCCATCTTTGGAGAAAAGTCCTTCGTTCCAAAATCCAATATCAAAGCCTCTCCCTCCGGAGCCTCGCCCCACTCTCTACAAGACCAATCTCCCTTTTATTAACATAAAAGTGGTTTTCATTTCATTCCTTTAACTGTACTCATTCCCAATTATGACCATGTGGTTATATTTGGTTCTTTTAACAACATAATAATGAAAATTAATTTTTATTTTGTTTTTCATTTGATTATTTGTCTATTTACAATAATCTTCGATATTCTTGCTGAAAACTCTTTAACTCCAAAATATTATATTTTATTATTTTCTTACATCATGTCCTTTCTTAATCTATGCATTCATTCCTTTATACATTTAGCTCTTCCCTTTCCCTTTTCTTACTTATTCATCTACAAAATAAACAAATATAAAATTACTAATCTGAATTAAAACATGAGTACAAAAAATCACTTTCTATTTATTCATTTATATTATTATTTTTAAAAAATATCAACGTAAAAACAATGTGAAATTGAATAATCAATAAAAGAAATTTATCTCCCTTAATAACCAATACAATCAATCAAGACTTCATGCAAGTTTATCACACGTCTTTTTTGTATAATAAGATACTATAACTCTACACGCTCGGGTATCCTATAACTCTGTGATCATGTCATCCCAGAGGAAGTCATATCCTTTGTGTCATTTTCATTGAAATTTTTGTACTTTCCTACAGTTAGATTTGAAGTAGTTTTATTAATATAAAACTTCTACCCATTTATGTAAAAAAATGGTGCACGTTGTGTTACAATAATGCACAATATGAATGCTAGTGCACTAAATATTGGTGGTGTTCTTAATATACATGGATGCACCACCAACGATACCTACGTATATACAAAAGATCATTGGTTATATAAGATGACACATTTTTTTTTATCGTGGTTGGTGTGTTTATAAGAAACATATGTACCACCTTTGATGCTTACACATTAACCAATGCAACAGAAAAATTGGGTGGTATTTACTAGTGAGGCATACTAATACATGCCTAACATAAATAAACACATCATGTATGGAGTGTCAGTACACTCCGAGGCATACTAATAAAATTTTGGTTTTTATCGATTTGATTAATCTATACAGACACACCAAAATGGTGCATCCATGCATTCTAATGCACACTAACAAATATGTCCCATATGTAAAACTATAAATGATGTGTTTACAATGACAATTTGCATCGTAAGCGGTGCATATCCATCTAACAATGCACCACCCAATGGCCTATGCGTGACATTTTTACATTTTCTCTTGATGTGTTTATAATAATCAAAACCGCTATTTACATTAACAATGCTTCTGTATATCATAAAGTGCACTAGTAAAATGTGAGGGCTCATATATTATGTTGAACCAGTGTGCTTCTAAAATAGGCAAGGACAATAGAAAATGCACATGGTAAAGCACTAGTAGTAGTGTACCCTGTAAATTCATAGGGTGCACCACTTTCATATGCAAGCTAAATGACTTGAATGCACTACACAGGAATTGGTTTTGAAAAAATGGAAAATTTAAGGAAAATTTGAAATTTTAATCTACTAAAGATTTAAATGAAGAGGCAATAAATGTTTTTCATGTTGTCTTGTCAGCCAAGGAGGCATGGTTACTACGTAGAAAAATAAACAAGTTGTGGGACTATTTTGCAAAAATTGAAATCCCGTTGGAAAATGCAAGGGTAGGGATGCCACAACTCAGTAGCATTGCTGACTGGATGGTAGTACAAGTAGGTTATGCACCGGTGCTTCTATCGTCTCATGAACTTAAATGAATTTCTGAATGAAATTATCATTCAATATTTTTTTTATTAAACCCTACCCCAATGCTCCTAACAGTCTACTGCACCGGTGCATTTGTATAAATACAACACATCATTGAATAAATTTAAAATGACCTAGCATGGTGCACTATTTTGTAATACCCCATTTTGACCCTTAGGATATATTAGCTTTTAATGTAAATATTGTATACATGTGATGTATGTTTTCCTAGCGTGGAGCTCAAGGCCAAGGCTCCGCTAGTGGAAGCTCGAATTTTATTTAAAGGCAAGTATTTGACATTTTGTTACCCATGTGCTATTAAGCCATGGGATATTGTAAAAATGATGTAAATAAACATCATGCAATAAAATACCAAAATTGGCTATGGAGGCAACGAATGAGAAGGGGCCATGTGTATCCACTAGGGAGTGGTGAGGGGGCTGTGGGATTGAACCATAGACTGCCATATGTCACCTTGAGAACCCATTTGACTTACCTTGTTGACATTTATTTCTGTTGTCAGGAAGTGGTTGAGGAATTCAGTCCATGGCTTCAATGGAGCATGGACAGCCAATAAATTCGTATGGCAGAGTATGGGCTCTGTTTTCTTGTACCACAAGCGACTCTACCTCATGGGAGTTACTTCTTCCTCATCCCCATTCCATTGTGGAAGTTACCAGCACCATTTTCCATCCAAAAACGAATTGTCGGCAGTGAGAAAAACCAGAAATCGCAACTTTGAAAGAACCCATGTTTTGAAGAGCCAAAAACGCCCAGATTTGGTATTTGACAATGAAATCCAATGGGGGATCCATAGGTATGAACCTTGGGGCGAATTTGAGAGTATTGGATACCCCGAAATCCATTGGGAAACCCAGTTTTTATAGCCCAGAAGACTAGTGACGGGATGGAGTTATTTGTTGCCAGAATGGTGAGAAATCCAAGTGTGGATGTTTGAACAGAGGATGGGATTGCTTGAATTTAGCTTGAGATGTCTGCAGCTTTGTGGTTGAGCTCACCGGTTTAGCATCCTCCTCCATTTCCTTTTGGTATGCTTGATAAACCCAACTGTGTGTTGGCTTAGCATGACCATTTGAGTGAATCCATGGCTGTGAGTGAGCCTGTCTAGTTCCTCAGTGGATACACAGCCCAGCTCGGGGGTGATCTCTCAGCTGAAAGAATACAAGCTGGACAGAGATCTATGGTTGGGAGGAACGTTGCTCTCACGTAGCCAGTTGTTTGGATAGTTTCATCTTCAAGATAAGTGTTCTCTGTGCTATAAATTACATGCATTTTGTGTTCTGCAGTATATTAATTGTCCATGTTTAATGAAATGAAATGGTTATCTTAATATGGGATTTATGCATGGCTTTGGAACGAGATTGAGTCTCTACTTCTTGAATCATCCTCTGCTATGATATATATATGTTATGCATTACTAATTGTGTGTGTGCAAATATGAGTTAATTCGGTTGTGCTTAGTTAATTTGAACTTGCACACATTAAGTTTTTAATTATTATGCATTTTTGAGTAATGTATGGGGCTAAGATGGTAGAACGAAGCCCGTATGTTTGGTCTTGTTATCTCCCCTGCATTGGGATGACGGGAGGGGATGCTACATATTTAGATACGCACCCCATTGCAGTTATGACAAACCAATGTACCATGATGTTTTGGGAAATTTTTTAAAATAAAAACTAGATGTTATTTTTAGCAGTTAGAATTGATGATGTGCCTTATATACATATGCATTGGTGTGGTTCATGCCACTAAACACCCATGTACATTTATGATTTTATTAAAATAATAGATATATTATATTATTAAATATTTTTAACCTTTTTTGGTGCTCTATCAATGTAGATGCACCGGTGTGCTCTCCTATCTCTAGGGTGTACGCACATTTGGATTCAGTTCATAATGTATCTAATAATGCATTGATGTGTGTATATCCATTTAGCACACTGTTGAATATAAAAGACTATATTTATTAATGAGCATTTGATAGGAGTTGGTGCATTTTACATTGTAATGCCATGGTGTGTTATGTCATGTTAGATGCATCGATGAGTGATTTCGTATGATAAAAATAAACTTATTCTTTCCTTGAGCATTATGATTTTTTTTACGTTTGAGGCGTGTGATATTTAGATGGACTAGTGCATCTTTTATGTTGACACACTGATGCATTATTACAATTGGGGAGCACCAAAAAAATTCCTTTGCTAAAACCTCTGATTTCCCACCTCCACTATGAATGAATAAATGAGACATTTTTTAGGAAGGTTTTGAAAAAACTTCCACTAAAAGGTGTTTTCCCTGTAGTGATAGTTCTTTAGTAGTAATGGTAATCGATTGGTGATGGACAAAGAAAAAAAATTTAATATATTGTTTGACAAAAAAATAAATTGAATGTATTGTATTTAATAAAAACAATGACCATATGAAAATGTAGAATGTGCACAATGAATTTGTAACATGTCTAAAATGGTATGCAGTGGCCCTCAAATATTTTCGAGCTTGTATTGTATCTAGACGAGTTGGTATTGGGAAGAAGCAATATAATGGTACCTAGGTGATATTATAAAATCTTATGCATGGTGTCTCCATGAGTCGGAGTATGTAAATAGTATGAACCTATATATCCATGTATGTAAATGGTAAAGGGCATATTGTGTACGTCCCGATAGGCTTGCATATCCCTTTTTCATGTGTCTATGATGATATTAATAATTTGTTTAATATCGTGCAAGGACTCTATTATGGAGTATTTAACACTTGAAGGAGTGCGTAGTGTGTCAATTGAATGCTCTATGAGTGGAGTGTGTAGATTGTAAACTCTGAGCGGTGTGGTAAGCTTAGATACTTGAAGTTTTCTATAATTCAAGGGAAGTTTATCAGAAATTTGAATGAACCATGTACTTAAGGAACATCTTAGTAGATCAATGTAGATCAATGATTATATAGATTTTGAGAGTTTGATGATGTCTACATGATTGGGGTTAGAGATATAACTGTCAAATTTATTAAATATAGAGTTTGTTAATTATGAATATCTTCAATCACTACTACAAGGTGGAGTTGTTTAAGATATTGTCTTAAAGATTTGATTTTAAATATTTTATTATGGTTAAGACTATTTTTAAGACAAAATTAGACTCGAAATGGCAGATTTTATTTTTAGTTTTCTAAGTTACTATTTTCTTAAAAAAACTGATTTTTTTTTAAGGTAAACGAATTTGGGGTTTTCGTATTAAAAAATGATTTTTTTTTAAGTAAAGGGATTTGGGGTTTTGCATGAAGCTTCTGCTCAGCCATAGCGGTTGTGATCCAGATGGCTTGGGCATTGATGATAAACATGGGTGTTGTTAAGGAAATCTTATAATGGTTGATCTTGGTTTCGTCCATGGATTTATAGGCGTGACCATTCAAATGGAGATGGACCGAATTCTTCACCACATCATCATTGTTGTTGCTGCAGTGAAGAACTGTCAGCTATCAAAGATGTGGTAATCAGGATCGAGGGACATCCAGCTATCATGAGGGACAACAAGCAATATCACCTGGAAGTCAACAGAAAGAGAGGTATTTCCCCTTCTCACAATGATAATAACGTTTCAGTTGTTAATGGCTCAAAAAACTGGACGGGCTTCTCTTGTAAGCATCTCAAATGGTACAACGCTGCACAATATCCAGCTTTAACATTATTTATCGTTATAAAATGAGAGCGTTAGAATCACCAATATAAGTATTCTAGTTTCATCACTTTGTTAATAAAAGAATATTTTTTAAAAATCCTTTAGCTATAAAAAGAATAATGTACATTTCTCTATGTAATTATCTGTCTCATATTGTAATTCGTGCCACCTTGATTCTCTAGAATAGCAGGTGGTGACCATTTCCCAGATGGATTAACCCTCTAACAAATGGCAAACCACCTTTGAAAAAAAAATTATTTGTCTCATAAAATTGATTCTAGCATAATGTTTTTATCTTCATGTTTTTTAACAACTCGTAGTAAAGCTAGACAAAGTAATTGTAGGAAAAAGGCTAGAACGGGTGGGGTACCGGGTTAGCAAGCCAACACGCAGGACTAGCAATTTCATCCAACTTCAATCGTGGGGTAAAGAAGTCATTCATTAAAAGCTCATTCATATTATTAATTACAAAATAGGTCCATTCATCAATGTTAAAGAATAATGCTATTGGTTGTTATGGAATATTAGTGGTTTTTTTGTTGTCGTTGAACTTTTAACATGTTTGTTTGGTTGAGTAGACAGTCCAAAATTGTGTGCCTATTAAAATATGCTTTCACATAGAGTTTCATTATATTATCACAAAAGTGGTATAGAGTTTCATTATATTTTCACAAAAGTGGTATGCTAAAAAAAATGCATTCACATTTAGTTTCATTATATTCAAAAGAAACTTAAAATATTATTTTGTGAATATTTCATCATAACTAAAAACGTATTGGTCATTGTTACTTCATTACATTGAAAAAGAAATTCAAAATATGATTGTGTAGATCCTACTTTTCCATCAGGACTAAAGTCACTCTCGTACTATATATAAGAAAAATGTATTCTTGATGATCATCAATGAGGCGAGCCCCAAATGGGAATGTGCTGTTTAATAACATCTAGATTTAATCTCACACATGATGTCAAAAATTACTTTTATTTACAATTTAAGTAAATTATGTATATTTTTTATTTTGGTTAAGTAAAATTATTAAAATAATATTCATTAAATAATAAAAATTAGATGACACATATTTGGTAAAGGTTATAATCTCAAAATTCAAAGTAACATCATGAAAGGAACGGGTTATACTATCAAAATGTAGAGTAACATCATGAGTAAATTAGACAACACATGTTTGGTGAGGGTTATAATCTCAAAACTTAGAGTAACATCATGAAAGGAGAGGGTTATACTCTCAAAACGTAGAGTAACATCATGAGAAAATGGAAAATTAATGTACATGCATGTAGTTTCGTGGCTTGTAGATAACAATTTCTATGAGAACTGCCTTGTGGCTTAAATAGACAACAATCTCCGTGTGATGTGCATTGTGGCTTAAGTAGACATCAATCTCCGTGTGATGTGCATTGTGGCTTAAATAGGCATAAATCTTTATAAAAATTATAACCATTTGTCTACAAAAATAGCCAAAATATCATTTCATGTTTATTGTGTTCACAGTATAAAAAAAGCTTTAAACAATACAAATATTCTTTTTGCATATGAAGTTGCAGGGTGCTAGCTCAATGGTATCTAGCATTGGCATTATATAATGCAGAAGGTTGGTGGTTTGATTCCATCAAGCCATTTCATAAATGTTTGCATTCTATATAGTCTCTAGAGAGACAAAAATGATATGGAAAAACAATTTTCGAAAAAATATATAAGTTTTTTGTCTAAACATGAGAGACAATATCGTAATATAAAGACAATATGTTTTATAATTAATTTATTCTATATTGTTTCAATTTAAGACAATAATTCAAGACACTCTTAAAGACAATATTTAAGACAATACACAAGTTTTTTTTGTCTCATAGAGACAATAATTTAAGATAGTCTTAAAGACAATAGTTAAGACAATACACAATTTTTTTTTTGTCTCAAATAGTGACAATAATTTAAGACACTCTTAAAGACAATAGTTAAGACAATACACAAGTTTTTTTTGTCTCAATAAAGACAATTATTAAGACAATATTTTAAGACACTTGCTTAAAGACAATATTTAAGATAATACATAAGTATTTTTGTCTCAGACAATTTACACAAATATTGTCTTAAATATTGAACCCCTCTGTATAGTAGTTGTGTAATTTACACAAATATTGTCTTAAATATTGAACCCCTCTATATAGTAGTGGTGAATACACCATGAATATTTGATGCAAAGGATTAAGTGAAAGTGAAGACACCGTAGAGATTTAAAACAAGTACGCGTCTAAACCCTTCCCCGCCAAGTCTGTGTTTTTTTTTTTTTTCCTCGAAAAAAAAGCGTAATTTTATTTCATCTTGCGAGTACAAAATTACATTGAATCATCATCACTCGTGCAGAGTGTATATGCTGTTGAACAGCACCAATAAAACTACTTCGAACTTACATCTATGAAAAAACAGATACAGAGAAAACTCGAGTAAATCCTACAGATAAAACCTAAATCTATGCAACCATTAATGGTTCTACAAGAAGCCAGCAGAGATGCCGTAGAAGAGAGGCGAAAAAAAACATTTCCAAAAACCATGAATAAAAAAGCAGTGCCACTAGCAACTGCAGAAGAAAACCCCAAGCCTGCCGAAGAGACGGAACGACGGCCCACGAAAACCCAGGCAGAAAAATGACAGAAGGCCTCTAACACCGAGGGGATGCGGCCTTCTTGCAGCCATTCCCGCCCCGCGCATCTTCCTCTGCGGCTCCACCGACCTCCCACCGGGGAGCTCGCCTGCCATCAACGAAACTGGGGACCGCCAAGTCTGCCGCCGCCATCGAAGAACCTCAGCAAACCAGGGGCATTGGAAACCCCGTCGCGCGCCCTCCACGACCTGAGCGTCGTCTGAACCGTGGGACTAGAGCCCAAGCTCGATAGCCCACCATCTGCCGACGCAGCCTGCCGAAAAAACGCCCTGACCAGGAGCTGCGATCCTCTGCGAGTAAGCTACCGCCGCCGCCACTGGGGAGCCGAGGCTCATAGCCAATGGTTCGCCGCGCTAACATGCCACCGATCGATTCATAGCGGAAAAAAACCCTTTCAGTCGACCAGACAGATAGCGGACTCAGGGGAGAGAAGAGGAGGGCGGCCATGGAAGGATCCATGGCCGCCAGAACCAGTTTCAAAAAACGCCTCAACCAAGTCTGTGTTGTTATCTCTAAAAACAAAATAATTTTTGTATTTTCTAAATGTCAGCTTTTCCTTTAGAAACGTTGCAGTCAACATATGGTGCTGGTGGATTGCGCAAGTATGGCGACATTTTTAAAACCCATGTACTAGGATGCCTTTGCATTATGATCACGAGCCTAGAGGCCGCTAAATTCGTCCACTGAGCGTTAGAAGTTCGGCCCTTCACAATTTAAGGCGAATCAATGCTGAATATATATAGCGTATATATATCCACATTTTTTTTCTGACGAGGAATTCCCCGCCTTTAGGATAGGTATATAACTTCGAGAAAGATTACTCTTAATTTTGAATAGAAGAATGATCTGCCCATCATAGAAGTAATTTAAAAGGGATTGTGCTCTACAACTCAGCCCTATTAGAGATGGTTTGAAACCATTCTCAACCTCTAACACATAAGATTTAAATTGGTAACATATAAAGACTTAACCACCACTTTTAATCAATCCACCTACATATATACACACATCACTTCCACCATTATGATTAGATTGATGATGTGAAACTTAATAGCGCATTCAAAACCCAACACCTTATCTGGATTACAAATTCCCTCCATCCAACCAGCATAAAGCAAGGTCAACCTTTGACTTTGCTCCAACTAACATGTCAGCAATCAAGATAAGGATGACCACGTTTCTTCCCTTTGGTAACAGAGATCAGTCATGTCCAGGCAGCAATCAGCTAGCAAAGCTGGAGATGCTTATCCTCATTCACCAGTAAATACAGGTACAAAACCGTGGAACCATGTGTTTTCTTGTATTCGTTTGTCCTGATTCCCATGACTAATAACGTCGTTACGTCTGTCATGCCATCCTGATCCACATCTAATGATCAAGAAAACGTCAAACGGGCCATTTAGTACTAGGGATTTATTTTCAACGACTAGACTTCCTCTAAGGACGAACCTGCACGACTGCCAGCTGGAAAACATTGGAAATGAGTCCATTAAACCTGGAAACTTCCAAAGGTTGAAACAATTTCTCATCCAGCATACATTGGCATGGCTTAAACCAAAGTCAACTTGGGCTGAACGTTCACGTTGCCTTTTGCTTCTTGTCAATACATGAATTGAATCTAACCTTTGAACGTTCACGTTGCCTTTTGCTTCTTGTCAATACATGAATTGAATCTAACCTTTGAACGTTCACGTTGCCTTTTGCTTCTTTGTCAATACATGAATTGAATCTAACCTACCTTTTGCTTCTTGTCAATACATGAATCCCTGTAACTCTTGCTACAGTGTAAGAGGCGACAAAACTATTTTGGTTTTATATGTAACTATGTGTTTGTCATCGACAGGTGGTGGGTTATTGGAATTCAACACGGTCCTTTCCCAAGGAATGACTTCCAATAAAAGTTACCAGAAAGGACGGCAGATCGGTAAACCTTACCAAAAGTTCTTCGAAATGGACAATGTGTACAAGCTGATGATTTCTTGCATAAGAACGACCATTCATTTTCACTGACCTTATGCTATGAACTATATGAGTTACATTTCTATTACTTCAAAAGTGCTCTGCAAATTAGGTTCTGCATTACAGTACAGCTGATTATATATGATTGGAGCTATCTATTTGGTCTAGATGGTGATGGTTAATGCTTTTCATAAGTGTGTTATTTTGTAAAATTTAAATTTAAGTATGTTTTAATAACTATTTTAACGATAGAAATAGATTCAACTCCATCAAAAATATTTAGAATTTAAAAATTATAACAGAGTAAATTTCTATCTAATTTTTTGAAGTTAATATATGATTTATACAAATATGAATGCTTCGAAATAACTGTTATATTCTGTGCATTTTTCCATCGAAACTGTCTTCATATTTACAACCCATTTCAATTATTTGGTAATGGTTCTGTGTAATCTTTGAAAATATAAAATAGGAATAAAAAGGATGTTGTCTTTTTCGATATAATCCTGCATGCGCTCCGAAGCACACAGCGTGCCTGCAACTGCAATCCGATCGTCTAGATCAGTCAAAGTGGTGGAGTTACGTGATTGCAGGATCACTACATTCATTTTTATAGTACTAGATGATAACGATGTAGATCACTGTTTGAATGTCACCGTAGGTGGAGGTGATACTGAATTACATTTGTTTTTTCTTGTTTTGTTTTTTATATTTTTTATTATGGGATAAGTAAATATTAAAGTTTTAGATTGTTTATATATTAGTATAATTATAATGACTATTTTATTTTCTAGATTTATTAAGTAATTTTAAATTTTTAATATTTTATACTTTGAGAAATTTGATTTCTCTTTATGTTTGAATTTTGTCTTAATGAGTGGATATAGATTTTTATTTACTTTTTATTTGGTTTTAATTTTATATTTTATAAGTCCACGCAATTTTTTAATTGGTTTTTATTTTTATTAATGTAACCGTATCTTACCTAACAACATCCTCTATTGGGGTAGAGCACCTCACTTAAAAAGTAATTATATTTATTTATATGGGAAATATATAAATAATAATAATAATAATAATAATAATTAACCATTTTATAAAATTACTAATAATATTAGACTTACATTTATAATAAAAATAAATTGGGAGGTTTCATTTTGTAATTATTCATAAAAACCTCATAAAAAGTGTAATTCTTGGATTTCTTGAGTTTAGCATGTCTTTTTTAATATTAAGATAATTAATTTCTATAGTGAGAAAGGACACCTGCTCTTTCTTCTCATCACCAAGGTTCCTAAATTTTAATTCCAATCACATGATTTACTAAATTGTGAGAAGGGGATTGTGCTCTTTCTCCTCATCATCCAAATGCCCAAATTTTGACATATGGCAGGTTCTATGCTTCCTCATATGGGGGTTGACCATCATGGAATCTATCAAAGTTTGAGTTTCACTATCGGGGGTCTATCGTCGAGGGTTGACCGTTGGGGAATCTATATGGCAAGTCCTAAGAACATGAAATTTGGCACCGTGGAAAAATAACTAAGGAACCAAGGGAGACAAACAAGTTCTTAGGTGTAAAGGCGTTGGGATGGAATGTGCATATCAGCCTGTGACAACAAAAATCAACGGCTAGAAGGAACAACGCTTAACAAAATAACACAGAAGATAAATTAGGCATGATGAGCCATTGACCCGAAATAACTATGACACGTTGGCGAGTCTAATTGACAACAAATTCCAAATTAGAGTTTTGAAACCACTTTGGGGCAGATCCATCACTGTTCGACATGAAAAAAGGGGGATTTCCACCTGTACCCATGCAAGCCTATAGGAAGGCTTCCACAGTGGACAAATGAATGTGAAATAACACCCACATGGATCAGCCATAAATGAACACATCATCCGAATAAATTACCCAACAAATCCATGTCATCTAATTCTAATTCTAATTTCTTGCCATTAAAGTGAAAACATTCAAAAGAAGAAACCTCATTCTACTCTGTAAAAAGGAGAAAGAAAATGTATGAAGATTTGCAGCTGAAACACCAACATCAGTTACATAGGTCCATCCGCTTATGAGGAACCTACAACAATTAATTGATAAAATGCACGATATATTAGATCACATAATATTTTATTGATCGTGGGCGACTTCAAGGGGGAAACCTCCTTTGAGAAAGCTCAATACAAATAACTTCATCGTGCCTTCATTGGCCTCAACACACACTTATATACTAAGTCTATGCCCAATACTATGGATCAATACCATGGAACATATAATACTACGAGACAACTTACAAAGCACATGCGTCCAATACTATGGGTCAATACCATGGGATAATACAAACTATGGATGAACAAATACTATGGGACGAGTTACAAAGCATATGCGTCCAACAACAATATACTAACAAATTAAAGAGAAGGGTTGACATGGGTTCCTAACATCCCCTCTCCCTTAGAAAATCATTTGTCCTCAAAGCTTTAGATGTGGAAATTGATGCGAAATCTGAAGGAATGGTTCCCCTATAGCATCCTCAGGTTGCAGTCTGTGCCACTGAATTAATACCTCTATGATAGATTGAGAGAGAAGCTGACGCTTGTTGAGTTTCAAGGAGGATTGCTTGGAAGGCTATAGACGAAGAAGAAGCCTATAGGAAGGCTTCCACAGTGGAAAAATGAATGTGCAATAACACCCACATGGATCACCCATAAATGAACACATCATCCGAATAAATTACCCAACAAATCCGTGTTATCTAATTCTAATTCTAATTTCTTGCCATTAAAGTGAAAATATTAAAAAGAAGAAACCTCATTCTACTCTGTAAAAAGGAGAAAGAAAATGTATGAAGATTTGCAGCTGAAACACCAACATCAGTTACATAGGTCCATCCGCTTATGAGGAACCTGCAACAATTAATTGATAAAATGCACGATATATTAGATCACATAATATTTTATTGATCATGGGCCACTTTGAGGGGGCAACCTCCTTTGAGAAATCTCAATACAAATAACTTCACCGTGCCTTCATTGGCCTTAACACACACTTATATACTAAGTCTATGCCCAATACTATGGATCAATACCATGGGACATATAATACTACAGGACGACTTACAAAGCATATGCTTCCAATACTATGGGTCAATACCATGGGATAATACAAACTATGGATCAACAAATACTGTGGGACGAGTTACAAAGCAGATGCATCCAACCACAATATACTAACAAATTAAAGAGAAGGGTTGACACGGGTTCCTAACATCCCCTCTCCCTTAGAAAATTATTTGTCCTCAAAGCTTTAAATGTGCAAATTGATGCGAAATCTGAAGGAGTGGTTCCCCTGTATCATCCTCAGGTTGCATTCCGTGTCACTGAATTAATACCTCTGTGATAGATTGAGAGAGAAGCTGATGCCTGTTGATTTTCAGGGAGGATTGCTTGGAAGGATGTAGACGAAGAAGAACCATATCACATGCGTGAAAAGTGCGCTTAGAACGGTGTTGATCAGCTTGTTGTTTCATTCGAATTCTTTCCATGTGAAGATTGTCCTGCAAAATGAGAAGAATCTGATCGCGGTTTCGAAGAACCGAGTCAATTGCCTGAACTGGGGAACTACTGAGGGTGTATGGAAGAAGAAATCGCGGTTCCTATCCAAAGATTGCTTCATATGGTGTCATTTTAGATCTGGTATTGTACCACCAGAGCACTTCAAGGAAATCCATAGAAATAGCTATCCAAATCTGTGTAGGGATGGGAAAGGGTTCGAGCAATCCCAGAAGGAGTGTCGGTTCACCCTTGTTGAACTGGAAAGTAGCGCATTCAGCACCATCTGTTGAATTGTCATGTTCAGTCCCTTCCAAAAGAAGTTACACTGTTCCCGGTCATATGGTTTGAGGAACCCAAAGTGCCCTGCCGATGGAGAAGCATGGAGTTCATAGAAGACATAACCTATTCAACAGATTGCAACCAATTTGGAACAAGCATAGAAATAGTTGAAAGAGAAACTGAGTCATCAAATGTGAGAGAAGGAGCATATACCACCAGATTGTCCTTACCCTTCTTGTAAGTGATCTCATAGGCATAATCCATGAGTTGGATAACCCATTTCAAGTGTGCTGGGGAGGAGACCCGTTGTTCCAAGAATTTTTTCAGACTCTGATGATCAGTCTTGATGCATAAATAATTCCATAATAGGTATGGCTGCCACTTCTGTACTTCATGCAAAATAGCCATCATTTCCTGCTCAGATGTAGATGCGGCTAAATTCGTACCAGAAAGGTCTCTTGAAAGAGGCAAGCCCACTGGTTTAGCAAAGACACCTGCATATCTATCCAAGGGAGTAGCAGAGACCATTGATGGGTGCATCTGAATGGAATGGATCTGAGCGATGACACCATGTGAATTCTTCTTAAGGATCTTTTCCAGGCGATGTGAACTGATGATGCAGAGAGACCCTGGTTGTAATCCCGTAAATGTGTGTTGTTTCCCATTGACTGAAAATTGCATCCAAAGTTCAGCAAAATCCCATAAGATGGGGCCAAGTGTACGTAACCATTGAGCGCCCAAAACCACATCACATCTGCCTAAGGACAAGGAAAACATGTAAGAGCGAAGGTTATAATCTTCCATAGAGATACACACATTGCGACACTTCCCCTTGCAAGGTAAGGTGCCCCTATTGGCAATCATGACTTCAAATTTGGAGCAAGGATGGACAAAACAATCAGCCTGTTTGGCGATCCGAGGGTCAATGAAGTTATGAGTGCTACCGGAATCAATGAGTATTGTAAGAGGGATCTTCTTGAAGTAACCCCTGACCCGCATTGTTTGTGGGGTGGTGACTCTGGATAAAGCATGGAGAGATATCTATGGGTGGTCATCCGGAGACAGAGGGTCAACAGGCGGCTGCTGAATGTCGACCTGCTCATCTAGTGTTTCTGGAGCTTCTGCACCAAGTTCATAGGAAGGCATATAATCGACATCCAAGAGATAGAGTTGTTGATCAACACATCTATGTCCCCGAGTGAATTTATCATCACAATTATAACAAAGCCCTTTTTCTCTATGTGCCCGCATCTCTGCTTCAGAAAAATGCTTGATAGGAGTGGTGCGAGGAGCTGGCGTGATGGGAGGTCATTGGGAAACCATATTCGGAAGGGAACAAAAGTGGATTTGGAGCATTGTTGGGATGTGATCTTGTCCTCCGCCAACTTAGCCAACCTTAGGACTTCCATCATTGTGTTGGGATAGAACATTTTAACCTCTGAGCGGATTTCATCCTTAAGACCACTGATAAAACAACTCTTGTAGAATTCATCAGACAAGCCTTCTGTGTGATTGGCTAGTTTCTCAAATTCTGTCTGATACTCTCTCACAGTGCCAATTTGGCGAAGTTTAGTGAGTGCTCCTGTGAAGTCATCAAAATCACTAGGACCAAATCGTTGCAAAAGGAGTTGGAAAAAATCTATCCATTTTGGCTCATCATGAGCCTTGATGTACCGACGTTACCATTGAAGGGCTTCATGTTCCAAATTAAAGGATGCAAGTGGAAATTTTTGGACATCAAAAGTATTATGTGGACTGAAATATTGTTCTACCCAGTATATCCATCTAGTTGGATCATTACCATTGAAGAGAGGAAAATCAAGCTTCGACCCACAAAAATTGCTGGAAGAAGAGAACCTAGTGTTGCTTACATATCTTAAAGGCCATATGTGCCTTTCCATACTGAATTAATACCTCTATGATAGATTGAGAGAGAAGCTGATGCTTGTTGAGTTTCAGGGGGGATTTCTTGGAACGCTATAGACAAAGAAAAAGCCTATAGGAAGGCTTCCACAGTGGACAAATGAATGTGCAATAACGCCCACATGGATCACCCATAATGAACACATCATCCGAATAAATTACCCAACAAATGCGTGCTATCTAATTCTAATTCTAATTTCTTGCCATTAAAGTGAAAATATTCAATAGAAGAAACCTCATTCTACTCTGTAAAAAGGAGAAAGAAAATGTATGAAGATTTGCAGCTGAAACACCAACATCAGTTACATAGGTCCATCCGCTTATGAGGAACCTGCAACAATTAATTGATAAAATGCACAATATATTAGATCACATAATATTTTATTGATCGTGGGCCACTTTGAGGGGGCAACCTCCTTTGAGAAAGCTCAATACAAATAACTTCACCGTGCCTTCATTGGCCTTAACACACACTTATATACTAAGTCTATGCCCAATACTATGGATCAATACCATGGGACATATAATACTACGGGACGACTTACAAAGCATATGCGTCCAATACTATGGTTCAATACCATGGGATAATACAAACTATGGATCAACAAATACAATGGGACGAGTTACAAAGCAGATGCATCCAACAACAATATACTAACAAATTAAAGAGAAGGGTTGACATGGGTTCCTAACATCCCCTCTCCCTTAGAAAATTATTTGTCCTAAAAGCTTTAAATGTGGAAATTAATGCGAAATCTGAAGGAGTGGTTCATCCTTAGGTTGCATTTCGTGCCACTGAATTAATACCTCTGTGATAGATTGAGAGAGAAGCTGACGCCTGTTGAGTTTCAGGGAGGATTGCTTGGAAGGATGTAGACGAAGAAGAACCATATCACATGCGTGAAAAGTGCGCTTAGAACGGTGTTGATCGGCTTGTTGTTTCATTTGAATTCTTTCCATGTGAAGATTGTCCTGCAAAATGAGAAGAATCTGATCGCGGTTTCGAAGAACCGAGTCAATTGCCTGAACTGGGGAACTACTGAGGGTGTATGGAAGAAGAACTCGCGGTTCCTGTCCAAAGATTGCTTCATATGGTTTCATTTTAGATTTGGTATTGTACCACCAGATCACTTCAAGGAAATCCATAGAAATAGCTATCCAAATCTGTGTAGGGATGGGAAAGGGTTCGAGCAATCCCGGAAGGAGTGTCGGTTCACCCTTGTTGACTTGGAAAGTAGCACATTCAACACCATCTGTTGAATTTTCATGTTCAGTCCCTTCCAAAATAAGTTACACTGTTCCCGGTCATATGGTTTGAGGAACCCAAAGTGCCCTGCTGATGGAGAAGCATGGAGTTCATAGAAGACATAACCTATTGAACAGATTGAAACCAATTTGGAACAAGCATAGAAATAGTTGAAAGAGAAACTGAGTCATCAAATGTGAGAGAAGGAGCATCTACCACCAGAATGTCCTTACCCTTCTTGTAAGTGATCTCATAGGCATAACCCATGAGTTGGATAACCGATTTGAAGTGTGTTGGGGAGGAGACCTGTAATGTCCCCATCTTGACCCTATTGCATTAATATTGTAAATTATGTAAATATTGTTATTTAGTCATGGTGAGGAGCTCAAGGCTAAGGCCCCGCCATTGATTTATCATTCTATGTATCGGAAATTAGAATAGATGCATATGGTTCTTGTGCTATCCGTGCACAATGAAAATTTGGACATCATGTAAATATGCAATTTTAATGAAAAACCCACAATCAGCTATGCAATGCAACAAAGAGATGGGGGCATGATCTTACAAGGAATAGGGAGGAAAAATAACCAAACCCTTGAGCCAATGGAGTCGATCCATGTGTCAATGAGAAAACCCATGAGATCCCAACTACCCATTCTGGCTTATGCCCCCATCATTAAATTATTCCAAGAGTGGTTGAGGCAATTAATGCCTTGGAAATGATGAGGTATGGCAGCCAATTTCAGGTATGGGCAAGCCATCAATCTAGGAATTCGAATTTTTGCTTGCAAGGCAAGAAATCACCCATGTTTTGCCTTCCCAAGCCATTCTGAACCACAGTCTTTCCTCTCTCATGCAGCCTGGGGAGAACGGGGGTTTTCCCTTCACGTTTTCACCATTTCTCTGCATTCTTCCATGCCTGGGAACTCATTTTTGGTTAGCATAGTGGCTGGGAGAAGAGAACCACGATTTTCTGGGGTTTATAGAGGTCGTTTTTGCCCCAAAATGCCCATGGACGTTTTTCTGTAAACGATTATGCTCCTGGGGTTGTTTTCCCCATTTTCCCATTTTCGTTTTGGGCTTTCCCACGTTTTTCTGAATGGGTGGAATTTCCATCGTTGGGAATCCTACTGCAAAAACGCCCAGCACTTGCTTTTTTCTGGCTGTTATGCCCCTCCCTGTTTAGTTTGAACCTATGAGCAGGAGATTCAGGAGTGGAAGAGGACAGATTTGGCTTGATGAGCCCAATGAAGTATCCATAGCTCAATGGTTGAGCCACTAGCCTAGTAATTCACCTCTGCCCATCTCTTAGCAGTCTGAGAAACCCAACTGCTGATTGGCTTGGCTGATTCTAGTGTATCTTTGGCTATGTGAGAGCCTGTTTTCCCCTTTTTCCTTGTGGAGATCATGCCCAGCTCGGGGGTGGCAGTGGTGCTAAGAGATTAAGGAGCACACTGGCCTACGGTTGGGTGGAACGTTGCAGAAGCATAGCTGGTTGCTCAGGGATTACTTGGTTTAAGATAAGTATTCTCATTTGCTAATTTGATATTGCTTAAATTGATGAATGGCATGAAAATCTGGGATGTATGATGGATGTGTATTGGAACAAAATTCTGCTGTGTTTTCAAATGTTTATGCATTTGCATTTCTCCATCTACAATTTATATGAATGCTTATTTGTTTAAGTATGGGACTAGATGTCCACTATTATTATTAATGTCCTCTCCATATCCTTGTAGGATAGGAGGTACACTACAAGACCCATTGTTCCAAGAAATTTTTCAGACTCTGATGATCAGTCTTGATGCATGAATAATTCCATAATAGGTATGGCTGCCACTTCTATACTTCATGCAAAATAGCCATCATTTCCTGCTCAAATGTAGATGTGGCTAAATTCGTACTAGAAAGGTCTCTTGAAAGAGGCAAGCCCACTGGTTCAGTAAAGACACCTACATATCTATCTAAGGGAGTAGCGGAGACCATTGATGGGTGCATCTGAATGGAATGGAGCTGAGTGATGACACCATGTGAATTCTTCTTAAGGATCTTTTCCAGGCGATGTGAACTGATGATGTAGAGAGACCCTGGTTGTAATCCCGTAAATGTGTGTTGTTTCCCATTGACTGAAAACTGCATCCAAAGTTCAACAAAATCCCATAAGATGGGGCCAAGTGTACGTAACCATTGAGCGCCCAAAACCACATCACATCCGCCTAAGGAAAAGGAAAACATGTAAGAGCGAAGGTTATAATCTTCCATAAAGATACACACATTGCGACACTTCCCCTTGCAAGGTAAGGTGCCCCCATTGGCAATCATGACTTCAAATTTGGAGCAAGGATGGACAAAACAATCAGCCTGTTTGGCGATCCGAGGGTCAATGAAGTTATGAGTGCTACCGGAATCAATGAGTATTGTAAGAGGGATCTTCTTGAAGTAACCCCTGACCCGCATTGTTTGTGGGGTGGTGAATCTGGATAAATCATGGAGAGATATCTATGGGTGGTCATCCGGAGACAGAGGGTCAACAGGCGGCTGCTGAATGTTGACTTGCTCATCTAGTGTTTCTGGAGCTTCTGCACCAAGTTCATAGGAAGGCATAGAATCGACATCCAAGAGATAGAGTTGTTGCTCAACACATCTATGTCCCCGAGTGAATTTCTCATCACAATTATAACAAAGCCCTTTTTCTCTATGTGCCCGCATCTCTGCTTCAGACAAATGCTTGATAGGAGTGGTGCGAGGAGCTGGCGTGATGGGAGGTCATTGGGAAACCATATTTTGGAAGGGAACAAAAGTGGATTTGGAGCATTGTTGGGATGTGATCTTGTCCTCCGCCAACTTAGCCAACCTTAGGACTTCCATCATTGTGTTGGGACAGAACATTTTAACCTCTGAGCGGATTTCATCCTTAAGACCACTGATAAAACAACTCTTGTAGAATTCATCAGACAAGCCTTCTGTGTGATTGGCTAGTTTCTCAAATTATGTCTGATACTCTCTCACAGTGCCAATTTGGCGAAGTTTAGTGAGTGCTCCTGTGAAGTCATCAAAATCACTAGGACCAAATCGTTGCAAAAGGAGTTGGCAAAAATCTGTCCATTTTGGCTCGTCATGAGCCTTGAGGTACCAACGGTACCATTGAAGGGCTTCATGTTCCAAATTAAGGGATGCAAGTGGAAATTTTTGGACATCAAAAGCATTATGTAGAATGAAATATTGTTCTGCCCAGTATATCCATCCAGTTGGATCATTACCATTGAAGCGAGGAAAATCAAGCTTCGACCCACAAAAATTGCTAGAAGAAGAGAACCTAGTGTTCATGGCTGAATGCTGAAGATGGAGGATGAGAAACTTTTCATCCAAAGCTTGGAGTTTGGTTTTAAGGGCTGCAAGTTCGTCCTCCATGATTTGTGCTCCTGCATGGGTGACAACCATAACCACGAGTTTTTTTTTTTTTGTGAATGGGTAGAAAAATGCAAACAAAAGCTTATTTAGTAAAGGAAAATTTGGATTTGAGAAAAAATTGGATGGGTAATTGGGGTTTGACTAAGTTTTGGACACTTTCGAATGGAAAGGAAAGCATAAAATGAGGATTTCAGAAGCAGGGTGAAAGAATGGGAAATTTTTTCAAAGAGGGACAAAGAAGCAGAAATAGGGAATGAACACAGTGGAAAAATTTGAAGGCGATTGGGTGAAAATCGAAGAAGTTATGGCAAACCCTAAAAATAGACAAATGTGGGATTTCTAGCTTTGGGAAGTGGAATTTGGGATAGGGTCCTTAGGAATGAAATATGCAGAATGGGATTGTAGGGGTGTCAGTGAATTTTCGAGGGAAGTAGAGTTAAAACAAATGAGATATGGCGAAAAAACAAGTTTTTTTTTTTCCAGAATGGATCTCAATTGGATTTCAGAATGGATCTGAAACGGCGAGGGATGAAATGGCTTGGAATGGATTGTAAACGAATGGATTTGAAACAGATTTCAAAATGGATTTGAAAATGGCTGGATTTGAAACGACTCAGAATGGATCGAAACCGGCTAGATCTGAAATGAATTTCAGAATGGATCTGAAACGGCTGGATCTGCAATGGCGCGGAAGTGATCGACAACAGATGGATTTGCAGCGGTGTAGAAGTGATCGGCAACAGTTCAGCTAAAAATATATATGGACCCCAGGTATGCTCGGCTTCCTAATGGTTCATGGGTTTCGCTCGGCCACCAATGTTTTCTGATGGCTTGCGTATTGGGGCATTACCCCTCACTCCACGGCTCAAGTAAAGCTGATAACCGTTTTGCCACAAACGACAGCTCTTGGTTTACCTCACGGGTGGGAACTAGTCAATCAGGTAGGGGTCGTTTCCCTTTTCGCTGGCAGGCCCTCTCAATGGGCCAGCTACTTCGGGGTTCCCGTGGTACTCCTCACAATGAGTTTTAGGGCTGATTCACAAGTAATTCCCACAGCTAAGCGGATAGGGATTATTCCCAGATCCGAACCTGCAACAGATGAATTTTTTTTTTTTGGCATAAATTCCACCCAACGAGCCCAAGAAAGTGCTATGATACCAAATGTGAGGAACCTGCAACAATTAATTGATAAAATGCACGATATATTAGATCACAGAATATTTTATTGATCGTTGGCCACTTCGAGGGGGCAACCTCCTTTGAGCAAGCTCAATACAAATAACTTCACCGTGCCTTCATTGGCCTCAACACACACTTATATACTAAGTTTATGCCCAATACTATGGGTCAATACCATGGAACATATAATACTACGAGACGACTTACAAATCATATGCGTCCAATACTATGGGTCAATACCATGGGCTAATACAAACTATGGATCAACAAATACTATGGGACGACTTACAAAGCATATGCGTCCAACAACAATATACTAACAAAGTAAAGGGAAGGGTTGACACAGGTTCCTAACACCGCTCGACGCTCATCCACCCATTAGGTAAATCTATTTTCCTAACCTCCCTATTTCTTTTAATTTTACTACAAGCCAAATTTATTATCCATGCCATCCTCCTGCTCAAAAGAAAAACCCCCAAACCTAGAATCTCTTATGACAAACATTTGCATGACCATAATGCCGATATTTTTGACACTTCCATGTCATTCTCCGATCTCCATCTTATAATTTCTACAACAGAGGAAAACCATGTGGACGACCTAGACCCGTGACACCTATGGGAAAACAATATAGTCCATGTGGTCTATATGTGGGTTGTCCCTTTCCCTGAGTTTGTTACCTAGTGTGCTACCTATTATTTAGTGGATAGGAGAATTATACTTGACCCTGACCAATCTACCCCTCTGTGTTCAATATCAAAATATTCCCTAATGAAAATGTTGCGTTTCCTAGATTTGTCAGCCTTGAATGTGTTTCATGAATAAAATCTACATGTACCATATCAATCCCCGAATTCTACCGAGAAAAATAATTTCCTTTCCCACCACTTGAAAGAAGGTATGGAAATATCATCTGCACCCCCACCATATCCGTCCTCTTCATTATCGAAAAATTTGAGGAAGGCTATCACCTTAATAAGTATCTTGTTAGGATATGACCATGATAAAGTAATAGATGAATCCATCATGGGTTTTCTGGCATTTCTAACCTCAACAACTAGGGTTATCCCACCCAAATTTGACCTATGCCAATACCTGTTTATTAAATTCATTCCTAGCTTGTAGAATTTCCAACTTTGGAGCAATTTAGGTATTACTCCTACCTCTTTTTCATATTTTTGTATCAAAATTTTGCATGTTCAAAGATTTGGGATTAAATGCCAGAGGACAAGTAGGGAATCCACTTCCTGCTTATAAGTGGACAGATTTGGTCCTTAGACAATCCGACGACCTCAATTTTTAGACATTTATAGACATATTGATGACTGTGGCATACTACCTACTGAAAGGTTCAGCTCCACCAAGGATTTTTCATCAATATCAAGAGTTGTTGTAACTAAGCCCAAATGCCAGGATGGGTGACTAGTTCCTGTATGAAAAGCATATTGTCATAAGAGTGTATGGATTTGAAGAAGAACCTTACAAATTGTCAGTATTCCCGACACATAGGGTGTTTTCCTTGGAATATATTAGACAGATAATTCTATCATATCAGCTCCATTTTGTCAAGGCTAAGCACCCTATCGCTTTCAAATTGCCTAAGAACGTGGAAACATTCCTGGTAAATGGTAGAGGGGATCTGACATATCTGGAAGAAATGTTGAAGAAGTTGAGTTTAGAGAGGGTTGAAAAATGGGCCTATGACCCACACCAGGTCATTTCCAAGAAAATAATGGAAAATAAGAACTCCAAATATATTTACATGCCCCACCTTAACTAGGAAAGAATATCCAACCTAATAACTTGGAAACAATTTCAAGTGACTCTAGGAAGTACTAAGATGGCTGCAGAAACTCTAAATACAGAAGCAGGTGTTAAGAGATTAGCTTCATAGATAGAGGAAGATATGGAAATTGATGATCTAGAGACAACCCCCCTGTAGAAAAAATCTATAACAAGAGCATAATCAATATGGGAGATTTCCAAGGTAGAACACAAACAGGTTGAGGAATTAACTAGTGAATCAGCAACAACATTATAGATTCCTCAAACTAGCATAAATATTCCTCCTGTTAATATAACTCATTATCCCTCACTAGCGTTTGACTAGCTCAGACACAACACATCCTAGCTTCTATAAGTTCATCTCAAGAGAACCAAACACTATATACAAAATATTGCGGCACAAGGAAGCAAAGTATGGAAATAATGAAAGAACTCGAAAATGAAATGGTTCCCACAACAAAGAAATTATTGATAGTTGGTGATCATAAAGAAAGTACTATCAGAATGGTAGTTTTGGAACCAAAATTTCCAATCCCCCAAACACCTGAAGATTGGAAACCAAATGAGTATAAAGCTGATTTTAGACAATTCAGTCCGTTGGATAGAGTTGACTTTTACAGGAAGTCAAGTGATTTGTTATGTAAAGATGTACTACAATATTCAACTAGTAAAAAGAAATTGAGACTGGCATTAAAGAATATGGATAAGTTACTCAAGGAAGAAAAGGTAGCAACCAAGCTTAAACAAATAACCATCAAGGAATTGGAAAGTAAAATAGTGTCCTTGGGAGTTAATCCAGCTAATACTACAACAAAGGACAATGAAATTGTTGTGCTGAAAAAAAGTTGCATGTCCCTTACATAGAGCATGTCCAAAATCCATAGCTGATAAAATTACAGGAGGAGAGAGATGAAATAAATCAAAATATATTATACTATAAGTCACAAATGGAGCAGTACATGAAAAGGGTGGATGGTGTGGAATTACAACTTTGAGAAATGAATCTAAAACAAACATCCATATCTACTCAACCATAATCTACATCAAGCCAAGAAATCCCTCAGTCAATATGAGAGGCAGAACATATCCAAATAGATCAAGCACATGATACTGAAGTTGACCAAGCTGTTGAGAACATAGAAGATGATACTCCATGGGATTTGATAAAATAAAAGGATCTCAAGGTAGAAGAGATAGAAAATGATGTAAGAGAAAAGGAGATACTCATTTCCCACCTGGAAAATGAGAAATATGAGCCAGAATACAAGGTTTATCAGTTAAATCAAGAATTATTGGAAAAGCCCCCCCTGAAAGGAGATAAATAAATATTATGGGGAAAGATAGTAGAAGAATTCATCCAATGTTGGGACCAGTTTGAGTTGATGCATGATGAACTAGAGCGGGAAATAATTTTTACTGTTGGAATAAAAAGGACAGAAGTAGAGATTGAGTCTATTACATGGATTGAAAAAGATGTAATCAAATATTTGAACAACATAAATAACAAGTAGTTGACAGATATAAGGGTTACAAATAGAACACACATAATCAAAGAGGCTAACAAAGTGCTTACTAATCCTAGCATTAATGATGAGTGCTCAAAATTAAATAAAGAGTTTAACATCAAAGATTGAATTTTGGAGAGGACTATTTAAAGATGCTATTTCCATAGGATCGCCCAATCCATGGGATGGAAATGGAAACCTATATAGTAAAGCATAATTTCTGGAAAAGTTAAAGAAAAAGAGGAACGTAGAGCGAAATTTTGGGGATTTAAGTGGGCCTTTAAATGGGGCTTTGGTAGTTGACAAATTGAGAGAGGATTTTGAAATATGGACGAATCTCATAGATATCTTCAAACACTTAGTACCCCCTATCTCATATGAAAAATACACAAATTTTGAATTGGCAGTTGAC
Organism: Larix kaempferi; assembly: GCA_027924585.1. Classification (NCBI taxonomy): domain Eukaryota; kingdom Viridiplantae; phylum Streptophyta; class Pinopsida; order Pinales; family Pinaceae; genus Larix; species Larix kaempferi. Next base: position 25,573,276 of record BSBM01000445.1, read on the forward strand.
TCCATGAGGATTCATAAATATCCCATGGGAAACAAGTGGCATCAAATTTCTAGATATCATAAGATTACTTTACCAGGAGTGTGGAAATCCATTGCAGTAGAGAAGCCATCAATGAAGATAGTTGGACAATCCATTGGACACACACCTTGGTAGAATTCCACTAGAAAGGGTTCGACTAAGAAGAAATAAATCCAAACCATGCAGTTAGGCAATTAGAAACAACAACATTAACATAAAGAAAGACACAGAAGAAGAGAGAAACAAGAAATCAGTTGGACCACTAGCCCTTCCTTTCTCACTTCATTTGAAAGAGTAGGATAAGGAGCATAATCCCTTTCTTGGAATTTTGAATTATATAGTACATTTTTTATTACTTTGGCTCATGGTAACTCTGACACCAAGCTTTTTTATCTTTGAACTTGACTAAAGGGTAAGAGTCCACATCGTAGGATAGTCTAAAATTGAAATTGATATATTCCATATGTGTTTATAGAGGTGGCACTTCTCTTTTCTTACTTAGAGAAAAACAATTATATCAATTACATTACTAGAATATACTAGGTGGTATAAACAACAGATTCAAATACACATTCCAGATACCTATTATCCTTGTAATTATGTTCTTCTACTATGAATTCCAAACCTATTTTCTATCCATGAAAATTCTCTTCATATAATGAAAGTTTTGAGCAGCAAGCTTTGCACCATGTCTATAGAATTGATATAAATGTATGGTGGGTATTGTGATTGGGAAATAGATTTCATGCTAATATGATCTCAGTTCCTTCATCTATGACGTTCATGGTTGAATAGTAATTGATGATTTATGTTTTTATTTATTTATTATATGAATGTATTGGCTGCCATTGCTAAGCATTAACCAAGAATTATTTGTATTTTGTTTAAACTAGTGAATTCTTCATTGCTCATTATGTTTTCCTCCACCATGAATGTGTAAGAATGATCTAAATGGAACCTCACACACTTCATCTTTGTTATCATATTTTCAGTTCACTTTGTCCCAGGATAGTCCAAATTCATCCTTGGAACATCTTAGGAGAATTAACAACATTCACAAGGAAAGATGCATGCAGACCCATCCTCAATATTTCTTGCTTTAACATGACTAAGATTATGCATATGATGTAATAATCATAGAAATAGATAACAAAAACAAATTAAATGAATTCATTTAATATATCATTTTCCATTGATATTTAAAAATATTACAAAATATTTTCCTGGTATTATAGTAATAGAGTAATTGGGAGAGAAATTACTCTATATCTTAATTCTAGCTTGTTGTTTACATATCTTAAAGGTCATATGTGCCTTTCCATTTATTTTTACCTTACCTTCCTTTGCATTTGCCCATAATTTACGTGCCCATATTATACTATACACATCAATGATATCATCATTATCTTGTCCAACTGTCCAATGTTTAGTTTTGCTATCCCAAGATTCATATCCTCCCTTGGGTTTCCACCATTGAACTAAAACCAGGTGTCTCTCCATATCACCCATGTCTTTGTAGGCATCACCTAATTCCTTCCCTAACCATATTGGCTTATTATCACTAGGTCGTACAATAAGCATATGGGATTTATTTACATATTATCTTAGATCAAATTCTTCTGTAGGATTGTTGCAAGAAGGACCCACATATATCTCATCATTAGTAGGTACCCTTTGAACCAAGTAATCCTCCATGACATAAGGTTGTTCTTAAATATCATTGTTGGTGTTTGATTCTTGTCTTGTTATTAGCCAAAAGGATCCTCTTGGCCTTACTTGATTAACTAAGGGCACATATAAAGCCCCCAAAACATTTTCCCAGTATGTTATCTTCAGAAGCTAGTATTCTTCCCCTCCATCTTCCATTGCTGCACCGAAATGAGCAATATATGACTTTATTCATTTCTTCAAATCATCAATGTCTTTCAATGTTTTGAATGGTGACAATGAAGGTTTCCCCATAGGAAATTCTGACATGCCATCAACCGCATTTTTCCATATATTTATGCAATGAGACTAGTGTTCATCTCTAATAGTTTCCTTATATTACATTACATGAGTGCCATCAACCATACTAAATTTGAAGTATTGGGGGGATTTGATACCCACAATCTTTTGACCTCCATCCAATAAGTATTTTCCCACAAATGCCTTAAATTCATAAACCTTCTCGATCAAGTATGGAGTGAAGTTACAATCATCTTGGACTATTATATAGTTATCCATGATTTGTGGTAGTGATAATATATCTTGTATCTTCAATTGAGTTGCCAACCTCCTTTATGTTCCATCTATATCTTCATGAGTGTGACCAACTGGAAGGAATCTTACATATACAGTTGTAAAAATACGCTTTGTTGTGAGCATGGATGCAAAATAAAAGAAGTAATGATTCTTGTTCTCACCTCCACAATTGTTGAGTTGAAAGAATAAGGTTGGATGGTCAGGAATTGCAACTTTCAGAAATGAAGCTAAAACAAACATCCATATATGCTCAACCAGAATCTACATCAAGCCAAGAAATCCCTCGGCCAATAGGAGAGGTAGAACATATCTAAATAGATCAGGCACATGAGACTGAAGTTGATCAAGCCGTTAGAACATGGAAGATTATACTCCATGGGATTTGATAAAATAAAAGGATCTCAAGGTAGAAGAGCTAGACAATTATGTAAGATAAAAGGAGGTTCTCATTTCCCGCCTGGGAAATGAGAAAGAGGAGATATAATACAAGGTTTATTAGTTAAATCAAGAATTATTGGAAAAGAACCCCCCCTAAAAGGAGATAAATAAATATTATGGGGAAAGATAACAGAAGTAATCATCTGGTGTTGGGACCCGTTTGAGTTGATACAGGATGAACTAGAGCTGGTAGGGATTGCTACTGCTGAAATAAAAAGGACATAAGTAGAGATTGAGTCTATTACATGGACTGCAAAATATGTAATCAAATATTTGAGCAACATAAATAGCATACAATTGGCAGATATAGGGGTTACAAATAGAACACACATAATTAAGGAGGCTAACAAAGTTCTTACTAATCCTAGCATTAATGATGAGTGCTCAAAATTAAATAAAGAGTTTAACATCAGAAAGGACTATTTAACAATGCTATTTATAGAGGACAACCCCATCCATGGGATGGAAATGGAGACCTATATAGTAAAGCATAATATTTGGAAAAGTTAAAGAAAAAGAGAAACGAAGAGATAAATTTTGGGGATTTAAGTGGGCCTTTAAATGGGGCTTTGGTAGTTGACAAATTGAGAGAGGAGTTTGAAATATGAATGAATCTCATAGATATCTTCAAACACCTAGTACCCCCTATATCATATGAAAAGTACACAAACGATGACTTGGCAGTTGACTCCATGAGGACTCATAAATATCCAATGGGAAACAAGTGGCATCAAATTTCTAGATATCATAAGATTGCTTTACCTAGAGTGTGGCAATCCATTCCAGAAGAGTAGCCATCAGTGAAGATAGTTAGACAATCAACTGGACACACACCTTGGAAGAAGTACAGTAGAAAGGGTTTGAATAAGAAGAAATAAATCCAAACAATGTAGTTAGGCAATTAGAAACGACAACGTTAACAGAATGAAAGAGACAGTTCAAAAGAGAGAAACAATAAATCAGTTGGACCACTAGCCCTTCATTGCTCACTCCATTCGGAAGAGTAGGATAAGGAACATAATCCCTTTCTTGGAATTTTGAATTATATAGTACATTTTTGAATTACTTTGGCTCATGGTAACTCTGACACCGAGATTTTTGATCTCTGAACTTGACTAAAGGGTAAGAGTCAACCTTGTAGGATAGTCTGAAATTGAAATTGAGATATTCCATATGTGTTTATAGAGGTGGTACTTCTCTTTTCTTACTTAGATAAAAACAATTATATCAATTACATTACTAGAATATACTAGGTGGTATAAACAACAAATTCAAATACACATTCGAGATACCTATTATCCTTGTAATTATGTTCTTCTACTATTAATTCCAGACCTATTTTCTATCCATGAAAATTCTCTTGATATAATTAAAGCGTTGAGCAGCAAGATTTGCACAATGTTTATAGAATTGATATAAAAGTATCGTGGGTATTGTGATTGGAAAAGAGATTTCATGCTAATATGATCTCAATTCCTTCATCTATGTTCATGGTTGAATAGTAATTGATGGTTTCTGTTGTTGTTTGATTATATGAATGTATTGGTTTCCATTGTCAAGCATTAACCAAGAATTATTTTCATTTTGTTTAAACTAGTGAATTCTTCATGGCTCATTATGTTTTCCTCCACCTTGAATGTGTAAGAATGATATAAATGGTACCTCACACACTTCATCTTTGTTATCATCTTCTCAGTTCACCTTGTCTTGGGATAGTCCAAATTCATCCTTGGAACATCTTAGGGGAATTAACAACATTCACAAGGAAAGATGCATGAAGATCCATGCTCAAGATTTCTTGCTTTAACATGATTGAAATTATACATGTGATGTAATGTAATGTCCCCAGTTTGACCCCATAGCATTAAATTGTAAATGATGTAATATTGTTATGAAATCATGGTGAGGAGCTCAAGGCCAAGGCCCCACCATCGATTTAGTGATGCATATGCTTTGCGTGCTAGCCAGGCACATTGGAATTTCAACATCATGTAATATGCATCTTAATAAAAATACCCACAACTAGCTATGCAATGCAACAAAGAGATGGGGGCATGATTTCACAAGGAATTGGGAGGGAAAACATTCAAACCCTTGAGCCACTAGAGTCAAGCCAAGTGTCAATGAGAGAACCCATCAAACCCTCAACTACCCATGTTGACTTTTGTACTCAACCATTGATTTCTCCCAAGAGTTGGTTGAGGTAGTTAATTCCTTGGGAATGGGGAAGTATGGCTGTCCAAATTCGGGTATGGGCAAGCCACCCTTCATGGAAAAACGTGTTTGTCTCCTTGGGAAAGAATAGAGCCACGAAATGGCTCCCTAAGCCATTATGCAACCATCCCTTTTCCTCCCTCGCGAGTTAGAACTACCTGGGCGTTTTTCCAGGCATGGGGGCTACGTTTTTCTTCATTCTCCTAGAAGAGAAGGGCGTTTTTGTGATGTATACCAGTGGGGAAGAAGGGAAATCGAATGGGGGTTCAATAGAGACCGTTTGGGCTGTTGAAGGCTGAGATATTGGGGAAGAAATCGTTTTTCCTCCTTGTGGTTGTTTGCCCCATCCCACAATCCGTTTTTGGTTGGGAACGTTTTTGAGAAAATCCATGGCCATCTTATTTGTAAATCCTACTGTTTAAAAATGTGTATCCCTACTCCTGTTTGTGCATGTTGTGTGAGAGAAGAGTATGTTGGGTATGGGTTATGGGTATCCATAGCTTTGGCTGGAGCATGAGTGTAAGCCTCCAGGGTTCAAGTGTAGCCTGATAAACCCAGTTGGAATGGCTTGGCTGAGAGGAAATGGTTAATGGGTTGTGAGAGAGTGAATGTCCCCTTTTCCTTGAAGGAATCATGCCCAGCTCAGGGGTGGCCTTCGGACGGACTCAGTATAAGCTGTCGAAGAGCCTATGGCTGGGTGGAACGTTGCAGCGACATAGCTAGTTGCTTGGGCAGTTGCAAAAATGAAGATAAGTGTTTTTAGGTCTATGTATTTACTTATGAAATGCATCAATTTGATGACTGTTTTGATATGCTAGATGGACATGAATTGTGTGTGTGGATTAGATTTAAATTCCGTTGTGCATATTACCTGATTGTATCTGCACACCAATGTTTAAATTCTTGTGATTTTAATTAGTGGGCTGAGTTTTATGAAATGCCCAGATATTAATGCCATGTTCCCTTCCTTGCATTGTGTCAGCAGGTGGGTACATGACATGTAATAATCGTAGAAATGAATAACACAAACAAGTTGAATGAATTCATTTAATATCTCATTTTCCATTGATTTTAAAAAATATTACAAAATGTTTGCCTAGTATTATAGTAATAGAGTATTTGGGAGAGAAATTACTCTATATCTTAATTCCCACTTGTTTTTTATGTCACGTCCCCTCCCATCGAACCGACCAATGGAGGGAACATGAACAACAAAGAGGGTGCTAAAATTCTCCCTTAAGACCATGTTCAAATTCATTAACATCTCAACGTGTGTGCAGATGCATAATAACTTACATAATGGAAATTAAACTCTATAATGCACACACGACATGCATATACCAGCAAGCTCATCACATGCGTAACAGTTAAATCATGCACAAAAATAAACACATTTTATGCTATTTACAGGCACTCAATTTTAATAATTCAAATTGGATCATTTCATTCAATCTGACATAAACAAACAATCACTCATAATACATAAACTTGGCATAATTAGAAATAACAATGAACACTTCTCTTTTAATTGGAATTTCCCAAGTAAGTGGCTATGGAAGAGACATGTTCCACCCAACCGTAGATCTTTGTTCAGCCTATATAATTCCATTGAGAGACCACTCCCGATCTAGGATATGTATCCACTAAGGAGGAACTATTGAGGCTCACTCACATCCGTAGGCATAATCACTCATGATAAGCCAACTTATAAATAGGTTTTTCAAACATGCAAGGAGACAAGGAAGGAGAATGCTAAGCCAAAGAGCTCAACCACAGAGCTACATGCATCTCAATTGATCTTAGTCATCCTTGGCACCCACAATACCTACCACACCCAACACAAGGAAGGTTCCCTTCTCTACTACACAGTCCCTCGGGCGCCCCTTCCCTCCAGTGATCTTCATGGTGGGCATAGAAAGGTCCACGCTGCAATAACTTAAGAGATTCTTTCCTTCACTGGGTTTATCAAGCAATTCCGACCTCTGATCTCTCTCCCAATTCAATCCACTCTTTGATTTTTCCGAATTCCGGTCATGTGACTCTCAATCACGAAATTCAACTTTCGAGCTCCCAAATCTGAATCTTCCTATGGATTTCTGGGCATTTGACACTCTCAAATTCACCCCAGGGTTTATTTCTATGGATTCCCCACTGTATTTCGCTGCTCATGTCAAATTCTGGCCATGTTTGACACTCTAAATCATGGCTTCTTTCATGGTTGCGATTTCTGCAATTTTTTACTATTGGGAATGCATAATGGCTAGGAATTGATGTCTGGTTGTTCAATAATGGAATAGGGGTGATGAAAAATGAATTCCCATGAGGAAATTAACTTTCGAGTCAATTAAAATGAGCCCATACCCAACCATACGAATTTTTGTGTTTGCCCATGCTCCATTAAATTCATGGATTGATTTTTCAACTGCCTCTTACAACATAATTAAATGTCAGCATATCTAGTCAAGATGGGTTCTCAAGAGGACATTTGGAAACAAAGGATTCAATCCCCCAACCCCTCACCTCTCCCTAGTGGATACTTACAACCCCCTCATTTTTAGTTGCTTCCATAGCCAGCTCTTGGAATTTTATTTGCATTATAAATATTTACATGCTTTTACAATCTCCCATGGCTTACTAGCACATGGTTCACAAAATATAAGAATAATTGCATTTTAAAGCCTATCATTCACTAGTGGGGCCTTGGATTTGAGATCCATGCTAGGAATTTATACATTGCATATGCACAATATTCACATATGAAGCCAATACATTCTAAGGGTAAAAAATGGGGGGTGTGTGCAAGAAGATGAGGGTCACTTTAGATGCAATCCTACTTTTTCAAAACTCGTTTATGATACATAAAAACATAACGCGTTTATGATACTTAGCACTTGGCATGGTAAAACCCGAGCATGACATGTCACTAGACATGTAGGATAGATAACCATAACGCGTACGCGTTGTAGAACTACAAAACGCGTACGCGTTATTGAAATCTAAAATCAATTTAAAAACACAGTCCCGACCACCCACGGTGCTCTTCACGCATTAGAAACGCGAAGTAGAGGTTGGACGAGGACGGTTTGTGTGCCCTGGAGTATCGGTGGAGCTCAATTTAGTTGGAGGGGAGGCAAATTCACCGGTGGATTGTCATCTAATTAGGTAACTCATTCACCCATACCATTTTTTTGTCATTTCTTAACCTAATTACTATTTTTTTTGTTTAAAACAACCTAGTTTTGTAATATTTATAAAATTGGGAATAACCCAATCTCTAATTAAATTCACATCTCCCTCAACCAAGATGAGTGAATAATTAAAATGAATCCCTTCTCAAAAACTCAAAAATTCCTAATCCAACCAAAAATTGAAAAAAATAGAACTCCTCCCTTTCTACAATGTATCCATCCACATGAAACCCAAATTTCCAACCCTCAAAGGTCATTTCCCATGATACTAATTAAATAATTTTCCTTGGTAATGGCCATAACAAGATGAAATGCATGCACAAGCGTGAATAGAAAAAATGCAAAAAAAATTAGTAACTTGGTTTCTCAAAATTTCATCACAATCATTTGTCCATGAACATAATCAAAATTTCATCAGAAGTGTATGTAGCTATACATTGCCTCTTAGTTAAGCACCCTTGACTAAATGCCAAAACACATTAACAAAGTGTCTCTCGGGCCTGCCCTATCCACACCCTCGATCAATCTACTCAACGCTCAAGGACCGTCAATTCAACTCAAAGACTTCATATAGAAAATCACTATGTTTTTTATTTAATTTTATGAACTTGCCATACAATGTAGAGATCGATTTTGTAGAGAGAAATTGTCTCTGTTTTGAGAAGTTGACATTGTTGTTATTGTCATTCTAGTCACAATCTCTAGTTGATTATTCAACATCTTAATCATTGATAGTCATCTCAAGTACATATGTAATCATATTGGCAAGACAAACTCATACATATCCATTTCATTCCATGCCACTTTGTCCTCCCCTCCAACCACAAGGCGTAATATGTTGAAATCAATAAATTTAATGTTAGCTTATGAAGTTGATGGAAATATTGTTTTTTGCAAGGGACGTAAAGGCCAAAACATATCAAAATAACACTCCTAAATTCTAAGAAGTTTAAACCCAAGTTTGCATGGAAAAGTCACCAATGAGGGTTAAGAAGTGCCTTAACTTCTAGAAAGAAGTTGAATGAAACTTACTTTTTAATTGTTAAATGTTTAATTTTAAGTTTTAAATGTATGTAAGTGAATGCCATTAAATTGCTTACTTGAGTTTGATTTAATACATTTTCAATTTTGAAGAGACGTCATTATATACCATGTATATGTTTCTAATGATTTTCGTATTGATGTTTTTATTGCAGTTGCGGCTATGGACACAAATGCCGAGATACTGATTGAGCTTGCCCACTTGAGGGGCATTAGTGCATCTTTTAGTGGTGGGGATAGGATTTTCCGCTCGCTTGCATCAACCTTGGATGCAATTGTTGACACCATTTCACAGTCTAGCAATGTACTATATGATATTACATCATATAGAGAAAGAAAAAGACAACAATATGCTGATGGGCTAGACTACAATGCAATAAAAAAGTTGAAAATATCCAAAGAGCTCATATTTGCATTGTTTAGGGACCCTCGGATGGGGGAAATCCCAAATGCAAACAGGCCTCATATCTCCATTGAGTGGTGCCCGTTTCAACCATTTGTTGATAACTAGATGGATAAATGGTACATGGTTTTTGATATTGCACCACATAACAATAGGGAAATTCCCTTATATTTCCTTCGAAAGATGTACACAGAGTTCATGTTACATAAACACGTAAACTATTTTGACATCTTGTAGTTTTAGGGGATCGGTGGGGGGATGCCCCAAAACCGACCCAATGCGAGGCTTCGAGACCAGGATTGCCCTATCCCTGCACCTCGCAGGCAGTTTCCTGGGCCAGATGTCCCACCTGCACATCGTATTATTCCACAGACACGTGATGCATTTTTGAGTTTGGCACGGGCGGTTGTTTGCCATGGCACTATGGTTCATCATATGGGTGAGGAAGGGACATCTGTCTCTGGTGTGGTACATACGCCAGCTCGTCACCATGCAGGACCATCCACTAGCGCAGGACCATTGACACATCCCCATCCTAGTACTGATCCTCACGAGTGCACATCATGTGGTCATCCCTGCTATGGTCTTGCCTCATATGTTGCCTTCAGTGGGTTTTTGAGAGAGGTATGTAGATGGTTAATTGTAATAAATTCTTCATTTATTTTCTTCTTTGTACACATATATATAGTTTGAGCTAATATATTAATTTTGTGAACTTGCAGTTGATGCTTTATGCTGGTAGCGATGCCCCAGAGTCAGATGTTCCAGACTCTACAGGGGGGCATGATGCTACCCATTTGGCAGGCCCATCTTATATAGCACCTATTGTCGTATCTCACATTGAGGTAAACATTTTAAAATTTCAGTTTTTTAATACTTGTTAATTTGTTAATTTTCACATACTTTGAATTTTAGTTCACTAATTCTATCTATGGTCTAATATTTACAATTATTAAACTTGCAGATGGCAGATCCTTCACTGGGGCAAGGTAATGTGGAGGTAGCACCCATGGTCGTACCGTCTGATGAAACATCTGGGCTCCAGGTAAACAATTAAAAATGACATTTGTTAAATACATGTTTGTTTGTTGAATCATGCATGTCTAACTACATGAACACTTGCTGACTGTAGGCACCATCCGAGACATCTGTACCATTTCCTGGATTTGTATCTCTCGCTAGGTCATTCGTGAACAAGGGCCGTGTGTATGTGAGGCATTCTACTCCTAGAAAGTCTCTAGCTGCCCACGACCATGGTCTTACTCATACCATGGTAATGTATATCCTTTGATGATATTTGTTGTTTAAATTGAAATCCAGTGCATAAATCGTTTTTGTTAATGTTTGAATTGCATGTTTACTGCATCAGGAACCCGAGTTGTTTACTCAAAACCTCGCATCGATGGTTGATGCAGCAGTGAGTGCCGCATCTGCAATGGCAACTGATCACACACAGGTATGTAACTATTTCAACATTATCTTTACATAGTTTATTATTGTTGTCTATTGTTTATTCATGCATTTCTAACTATTTCAACATTTTTTCATTGTAGCCACCACTAGCAGGAGCAGTTCCTGGCCCCCCTGGTTTGACCATCCTGGATGTTCAACCAACGGCTCCATCTGCTACACAAGCAACGCAATCTCCTTTGTCAGTTGAGGTGAGATGTCCTTCAGTGACCAAGTGTTTCATGCACTTTCCATGCACCAGTTGATAATTGTTGAGTTAATTGTTGAGCTAATGTATTAGTGTACATAGTTAGTTGAATTTAACAATTGATATTTAATTTGCAGGATCCAGAGACGCACACTGATCCTAGAGATGTGCCTAGAGGATCAACGTCGGGAAAGAACAAGAGGAAGCTTGAGTTTTGATGTGTCTTATGTGATATATGTACATTTGGATACATGTACATGTGGCTTTGATAGTTTTGGACACATGTGCTTTTGGATACTTTTGGATATATATGTACTTTTCGATACATTCACTTTTGGAGACATGTACATTGACTTCATTGTGCATGTACTTTTGGAGACATGTACATTGACTTCATTGGATACATGTACTTTTGGATACTTTTGGATATATATGTAATTTTGGATACATGTACTTTTGGAGACATGCACTTTTGGATATATATGTACTTTTGGATAGATGTACTTTTGGAGACATGCACATTGACATTTCACTTATAAATGAATGATACATTTCACTTTGTATTTGTTCTTTGGTTTCCACGTGTTCTTGTGTCAATCTAATGTGTTGATTTGTGTGGATTATCTATTACTCATGAATGCGCTATGTCAAAAGAACAAAGTATTATATTTAAAGGTTTCAACGAACTCACTACATGCGTGCACTAATTGGTATCTAATTAAAATTTGTAATTTTGGATGATCATTACAAGTTATGTCAAAGTTATTGCTCATGTAATTTAATCAAACCAAGTGCAATACAATGTTTTTCAAGGTTTCAACAAACTCACTCATGCACACTAATTGGATAAGTGTAATTAAAATTTCTGAGTTTGGATGATTAAATTACAAGTTAAGTCAATGTTCAAGTGTAATTTAATAAAACTAAGTGCAATACATGCTACACATTTCATCAACGCCCAATATTTGATTGTACAATTAGATTCAACACTACATATGAGTAACTACATACAAGTGCTCAAAGCAACATTGGTGAAAGCAACAAACGCTACCTCGGGATTCGAGAAATAAAGTGCTTTCTAATGTTGGTTGGGAAGGATATGCTTGGATATCCTTATGGCTTGGAGGTCATCTTCATGTAGATAAGTACTCTTGTTGTCATGTGTCATTAAGTTTTTTTCATGTGGTAAAACCCTTCAGGGTTAGGGTTTGTTCATGGTTTCATTGTACTTGATTTCTAAACATATAATTATTCTAAGAAAGGTTGCTAGGTTTTCTTCCCCATGAGGGTTTCCCGGGATAAAATGTTGTGTCTCTTGTCCCTGAACAACATTTTCATGCGACTTGCAGCTCAACATAGCCTATAAACCGGATGTTGGACCGATGAACCGTCGACTCCGTTGGTCTCCTGGCGTGCGATTACCTCTAGGGGGCCCTCTCCCTCATCTCCCCATGGCCCAGTGGCTTCATTGTGCACTCATTTCGTAAACTAGGGTTTTGCTCAGTTTCATTGCATGCAATCTCGCATTGGTGGGTCAACTCTGTAAAACCCTCCCCCGAGCCAGTGTTGGCAGTGTTCCCACATCGGCATTGCCCACACACACCCGTAGGAGCCAATGGCACGCAATCTTGCTGCTCCGTTTGCTTTTTGGCTCCCAGGCGAAAATTCACTAAGTGTCCCTGAACGACATTTTCATGCGACTTGCAACTCGACATAACTCGAAAACTGGACGTCGGACCGACGAACCATCGAATCCGTTGGTATCCTGGTGTGCGATTACCTCTAGGGGGCCCTCTCCCTCGTCTCCCCATGGCCCAGTGGCTTCATTGTGCATTCATTTCGTAAACTAGGGTTTTGCTCAGTTTCATTGCATGCAATCTCGCATTGGTGGGTCAAATATGCAAAACCCTCCCCCGAACCAGTGTTCCCACGTCGGCATTGCCCACACACACTTACAGGAGCCAACGACACGCAATATTCCTGCTTCGTTTGCTTTTTGGCTCCCGGACGGAAATTCACTAAGTGTCCCTGAACAACATTTTCATGCGACTTGCAACTCGACATAACTCGGAAACCGAAGGTTGGATCGACGAACCGTTGACTCCGTTGGTCTCCTGGCGTGCGATTACCTCTAGGGGGGCCTCTCCCTCGTCTCTCCATGGCCCAATGGATTCATTGTCCATTCACTTCTTAAACTAGGGTTTTGCTCAGTTTCATTGCATGAAATCTCGCATTGGTGGTTCAACTCTGCAAAACCCTCCCCCGAGTCAGTGTTGGTAGTGTTCCCACGTCGGCATTGCCCACACACACTTGCAGGAGCCAACGGTACGCAATCTTGCTGCTCCGTTTGCTTTTTGGCTCCCGAATGGAAATTCACCAAGTGTCCCTAAATGGCATTTTCATGCGACTTGCAACTCGACATAACTTGGAAACCAGAGGTCGGATCGACGAACCATCGACTCCGTTGGTCTCCTGGCTTGCGATTAACTCTAGGGGGTCCTCTCCCTTGTCTCCCCATGGCCTAGTGGCTTCATTGTGCATTCATTTCGTAAACTAGGTTTTTGCTCAGTTTCATTGCATGCAATCTCGCATTGGTGGGTCAACTTTGCAAAACCCTCCCCCGAGCCAGTGCTGGCAGTGTTCCCACGTCGGAATTTCCCACACACACCCACAGGAGCCAACGACATGCAATCTTGCTGCTCCATTTGCTTTTTGGCTCCCAAGCAGAAATTCACCAAGTGTCCCTGAACGACATTTTCATACGACTTGCAACTCGACATAACTCAGAAACCGGACGTCGAACCGTCGACTCCGTTGGTCCCCTGGCATGCAATTATCTCTAAGGGGCCCTCTCCCTCGTCTCCCCATGGCCTAGTGGCTTCATTGTGCATTCATTTTGTAAACTAGGGTTTTGCTCAGTTTCATTGCATGCAATCTCACATTGGTGGGTCAACTCTACAAAACCCTCCCCCGATCCAGTGTTGGCAGTGTTCCCACGTCGGCATTGCCCACACACATTTGCAGGAGCCAACGGCATGCAATCTTCCTGCTCCGTTTTCTTTTTGGCTGCCGGACGGAAATTCACGAAGTGTCCCTGAACGACATTTTCATGCGACTTGCAACTTGACATAACTCAGAAACCGGAGGTCGGATCGACGAACCGTCGACTCCGTTGGTCTCCTGGCGTGTGATTACCTCTAGGGGGGCCTCTCCCTCGTCTCCCCATGGCCCAGTGGCTTCATTGTGCATTCATTTCGTAAACTAGGGTTTTGCTCAGTTTCATTGCATGCAATCTCGCATTGGTGGGTCAACTCTGCAAAACCCTCCCCCGAGCCAGTGTTGGCAGTGTTGCCATGTCGGGATTGCCCACACACACCTACAAGAGCCAACGGCACGCAATCTTGCTACTCCATTTGCTTTTTGGCTCCTGGATGGAAATTCACCAAGTGTCCCTGAACGGCATTTTCATGCGACTTGCAGCCCGACTAGAATTCCTTCCAATATACTATGTATAAAATCATCCAGCATCTTCCGATATTTTTTCAAATATTGGATCCACTGCAGTAGAAGAAATGCATTCTCTGTCAAAGCATGGGAAACACCAGAAAGATTGGGATTCAGAGGAAATAGATCTGGGGTATCTACTACATCAAGGTGTTTTCGAAAGAATGAAACTAAATCATTAACTGAATACATCAAAGCTCCTGCACAAGATGGTAGTGTAAGGTGACCTTCAGAAAGGGTTGAAAAGCCCATGGTAGTCCAGGGATTCCTTCCCATTAAATTGGCCCAATTACTTGTGGATGCAGGCTGGAGAAACTTCAGAGAGCCTCGTACCCTAATGATTTTCCCACCTTCATCTACTACGGGAATTTTCTTGCAAAGACTGGTAAGCTCTTCGAACCAAACGTAGTTATTTGCAGATGAATAGTGCAAAAAATGTGCAGCGGTGATAACAAGTTTACTGTCTGTTGAGTCTGATACTACATCCAGCAGGTGTCCCTGAAGGCCTTTTGGATGCGAGACGGAACAAGCCATGGAATGAAAACCGTTGATCAGATCGACGAACCGTTGAATCCATTGGATTCAGGACATCTGGATAGTGCTAGGGGTTCCCCTCTCCTCCGGTCCGGTGGCCTAGGTGTCACCTTGCAGGTCCATCTTGGAAACTAGGGTTTTGCTCAGTGTGGGAGTATGCAATTTTTGCACACGGGGGTCAACTTTGGAAAATCATCCACCGGGCGGGTATGGCTAGTGTTCCCAGCCCGAACCTACCTAGACACACCTGCAGGACTCCCCGGAACCCGGTTTTGTTTCACGGTTGGAGTTCTATGCCCCCGACAGGTATCCAGCAGGTGTCCCTGAAGGCCTTTTGGATGCGAGACAGAACGAGCCATAGAATGATGACCATGGCTCGGATCGACGAACCGTTGACTCCGTTGGATTCAGGACATCCAGATAGTGCTAGGGGTGCCCCTCGCCTCTGGTCCGGTGGCCCAGGTGCCACCTTACTGGTCCATCTTGGAAACTAGGGTTTTTCTCAATGTGGGAGTGTGCAATTTTTGCACACGGGGGTCAAATTTGGAAAATCATCCACCGGATGGGTATGGATAGTGTTCCCAGCCTAAACCTACCTAAACACACCTGCAGGACTCCCTAGAACCTAGTTTTGTTACACGGTTGGAGTTCTATGCCCTCGGCAGGTATCCAGTAGGTGTCCCTAAAGGCCTTTTGGATGCGAGATGGAACGAGCCATAGAATGAGGACCGTGGCTCCGATCGACGAACCGTCAACTCCGTTGGATTCAGGACGTCTGAATAGTGCTAGGGGTGCCCCTCACCTTCGGTTCCGCGGCCCAGGTATCACCTTGCAGGTCCATCTTGGAAACTAGGTTTTTGCAGGTCCATGATGAAGATTTTCATGATGATGATGATGGTGATGATGATGAAGATGTTGATGATGATGGCTTGATCTAAGGTGGTGCTCTCAAATCGCTAATTCATTATAAAATATTTAACAAGACATGAATTAAATTTAATATAAGTGTATTGTTTAATATAGTGAGCATGAATTGAATTAATTTTGTTGGGTGAAGCCAATAACCAACATGATGAACATAATATAATTTTAGGGTTTATTGATCATATGTAAAAAATGGCATATTCATAAACTTGACAGACAAGAGAACTTTTGGCATATTTATAAACAACGTAAACGTAAATTTGGCATATCAAGAACACAAAATTGACATATTCATATGAAACATACATGTGAAAATTGAGCATATATCAATATCCAATTACAAATAGTATAGTATTAAAAGTATGTAACATACCTCATCATGCTAGATCATACAACGAAGCCCTCCAGATCATCTCTTATACTGATGGTCTCCATTAGTATCTCGTGCTCTGTATCTGGTAAGAAGTAGCATACCTTCGATGTATTTCGGCTAGGCATTGTTCATACCTGGAGGTTTGTGCCAATGATTAAGTTGGTAAAGTGATACACACTTGCACCTGGTTTGTAATCCTTGTAAACATATCCACCCTTCTTTCTTGCATTGCTGTCCTGTGTCAAGTATTCACTTTTAACAACCATAGACCCAGTTGGGAAGTCGTTGTTTTCATCGTCAGTCATGGACATAATAAGGGTTTGCTTTCCATCTATGCAGCATGCCAACCAGTAATCACCACCCCATTCACTATCTTTTGAGGCAACAACTGCGTATATGTGCCCTGCATAATATGATTGTAGGCATATGATCAAAATATTTTTCATGCAATACAAGGCCATTAATGTGCATTTGAAGACTACATAAATAAACAAAAATGTGTTAAGGAAATGCATCATACCAGGTTGTACAAGGTCCGAGACATGATCAAAATCTTTAGAAATAGATGATTGGTCTTCTTCCAACGGAGTTAACTCAACAATTGCATGCTAATCAAGTGGAAGTGATATGCGATCCCATCCATCAACCCAATCCAATGATTCACACCCATCCCAGTCACCATCACAACAAGGCGGGCAAAAACAAGTGAGTTTTCTGGTCCAAATTTCAAATACTGGGTTATCAGAGCTTCGAACTGAATGAAAGCCACGAGTCCCAGGCATAGTCTTGCATTCCCATGCATGTGAACGATCTATGTCTACCACCTCCCAAAAAAATCTCTCCACGTGTCTCTTTCTTGTGGATTCTACTCGCATAGTTGATTCCTCTCCCATTATTGACGTGCACCACCTGACTGTAGATTGAGCATTTAGAATAGTAGATTCTATAGATACTTTCAATTCCTCTCTTCGTAGGGTTGTTTTGACACATGCTCCAGCTCCATCATGCTCTCCTTTACCATGCCCAGTCTCAAAATAGTTCCACATATGTGGCACTTTGTAGTTTTTATGCAATGAACACAACCACTGAAATATGCGTGCATTTTTGAACTGACCAGCACAGCCATCAGACCAAATCCAGTGTCGATCCATCTGTATGTTCCTTCCCTTCAAGTGATCATAGAACATGATGAAGCAATGACGTACATAGTGGAAGTCATGGCACCTATCATCACTTATGTAGAAGTGATATTCCTTCAGAATTTATCTTTGCTCTTCACTGCTATTTGGGCCATGCCTATATGTGATATGGACCATCAAGGAAACCTGCTCAGAGTGATAATACTGACTTTGGATCTCATTTTGAGGTTGCAGAGTGTAGTTCTCGGCAAAATCAACAACTGAAAGTATAGTACCAAGGGGAAATGTATCTCTGCATATTCTAAACTTCTCATCCTGCCATTGTTCCATGTGGACATGCTTAACATATTGATGTGTCTTTTCAATAAATTCCTTGATGAAGTCACTAACTTGTACCTGGTGACACAAAATGATCTCAATGTCAGTTTTTTTTGTAAGTAAGGATTGAAATGTAATCGTTAGAACATAATTTTATAGATATAAATGCATACCTGAGATGTCACCAATTGTATTTTTTTGCTTTCTTTCCCTGGGACTATTTCATAGTTGATATAGTTGAAACTTTTCATGTCTGTAACCATTTTCCCAAATTCATTGTCTCCATTCTCATGCATACATTGGCTCAATAATGCCATTCCAGCACAGTTGGAGCATGTTCCATCCAAACAATATTTTGCATAGTATGTTTGCCCCTCGGGCCTATTGCAAATGATGCTATGAATGAATTCTCTTGATGAATTCGGTGGTATTGTCATGGAGCAATCCTGCACATGGTTAGTATGCAACACACGATGTATGTACAAAAATGTTTCATAGTAATATTCATATTCTACATGGTATCTACAACAACAAGTGTTACGAAGATATTTATTCTAACATACCATGGCTTACATTTCTCAAAAGATATTTTCCCCAAGTTCAATTGTCTATGCTCAATCCTAAATTTCTCGTAAAGTTCTATATGTGTTATATCAAGAAGATGCTTAGTATGTGGTTCACGATCCTTTGAACCCCTTCTCAGTTTTAGTACATCCTTTCGATTTGAAGAAGGCCTTATGTGATCATGCCAAAAACTGTGCACTAGTCCCTTTACTGCATCAACTAGCTTCATGTCACGACGTGGCAACTGACCAACAAAGGCCCAAAAATCTGTCTGATCAGTTGTGTCAAGATGTTCTCTTCTATAGAATACCTACGGAGGGTTTTTACATTCAAATTAACTAGTTTGGATGTAGGCTTGAGAATACGAAGGACCCTGGTGTTTTTATTTGCAATTGCTTGTGACAACACACGACGAGTAGCATTGCGGTCCTTTGAACGTGTGTTCTTACCAATTTTACCAATTGCATCTACTAGGATTTTAACTATATGAGAACTTGGTTCAGAATTCTTTATCATCTTTATCCCTAACTTTTTCCTAACAACATTCATGCTCCTTTTAACATTGATAAAAATAATCTACATTTATCTCCATCACATTTAGAAACAAAATATTTATCAAGTATCTGTTGAGTTTGATAAGCAATACTACGTTTAGATAGCGTACCTTCAATGGAATTGATGATACTTTCATCAACTTGTATATGCTTTGGAGTTCTTCGACGTGTGCTTGCTAATGGAGGTAAGGGGGTTGGAATTCTACTATGTAGCGCATCACCAAGACGCTCTGGCGTTTCAGTAGTAGCTTGGTGTCCTTCATTCTCTTCCTGGTAGTTGGATGGTGGAAGTCCAACATCCTCATCGATGGTCTATGGAAGTCCAACATCCTCTTGTGGAAGTCCAACATCCTCATCGATGGTCTGGATAACATTCTCTTCTTCAACAGTAGGCAAAATGTCCAACGCCTCTTTGACTTCATCGCTTGTATAACCACATCCGGATAGCAAATTTTGTGTTTCTTCATGAGCTTCATCTTGAGATGGTAACTTATCACTTTGACTTGAAGTGGGAATTGAAACATCCCCTAATGAGCACCTATGTTTTGCTTCTTGATTACTTCCATGGGGTGCTTGTTCAACAACTATTATGGAAATTAAAGGTCCCTCTTATTGTGGATTAATAGGATGAACCATGGTATCCTCTACAATTGGATTTGGATTAGTTTCCAAAGAAAGCCTCTGATTCATCATGTATGTTCTTTTCTTTTCTTTCTCTTCTTCAATGACTTCTTGAGGTCTCTTCTTCCTTGCTGATTTTCTTACTTGGTTACGTGCATTCCCCATCACCACAATGATCAATTCAATATAGTTTGTTTTTGTTGCTTCTCAATTACAAGCTCTTCAATAATAAGCAAATGGAAGTTAAATCATAAATTGTTTGGGCTTTTTGATTCTCTTGTACACTTGTGTATATCCACCATCACCATGAAATGGTCTTGAAGCTTGATATCTTATCTTGTGTGCTCCTCAAATATAGGCAAAATGAATCTTTCAAAGGCCTTATCTTTGGTGTTATTCAATTGGAGATTCTTCAAGCTTGCTGATTATCTTCTTCAAATATGGCCATATAACCCAACACCACACTGAGCAACCATGAAAGATGTCCTCAATTCTGCAACTGCATAAAAAATAATAATGATGGATATGGTGTAGAGTGTGAGAATTTCCAATGGCGGGCTCGTGCTATTTGAAAAATCGCGGGAGTGTTGTTTTGGCTCGGACAGAGTGAAGTTGCTCTCGGACAGGGACAGTCCACTGTTTATAGAGTTACAAAACGCGCACGCGTTATATAAAGCTAAAATGCGTGCGCGATATGAAGTGCAAAAATGTGTACGCGATATTGTTAAGCACAATAAATAGGTTAGGTGCACGGCTAGGGCAACGAATAAAATCAAAAGAAAACAAATATTTTATATGGTTACATACAAAACAAATGTTTTTAGTGTGGGGACAAATGTTTTGTATGGTTTAATACCCCCTAGCTCTCTCCCAATAATCCCTAGATACCCCCTATCTCTTTCTAAATATCTATCCCTCATTCTCCCTACATTCCTCAATACATGTTTCTTTCATATTTCTTTCTCTCCCTTACTCCAGCCATGTCCCTACCACCCCACTCTCCATCTCTCCACCTTCTCTTTATCTTCATCATTATCCCTCCATATAGCACTCTCTCCCTTATTCTCCCTTAATCACTAACCCTCTACACCTTTATCCCTCCCCCCTGCCCTCTCTGTCTTACCTTGTTCCTAGAGCCCCTCCCCCATAAAGGCCTTTAGACCATCTTCTAAACATTAATCCCTAAGTGCATAAGTGCACAAGATGATGATGAGGAGGAGGGTGATGACAATGAAGATGATCATGATGCAGATGAAGATGATAAAGATGATTATGAGGAGGAGGGTGATGACAATGAAGATGATCATGATGCAGATGAAGATGATAAAGATGATGATGTTGATGAAGATGATGGTGATGATGATGAAGATGTTGATGATGATGGTGATGGTGATGTTCGGATGATGATGATGATGAAGATTATGGTGACATGATGGAGATGTTGATTTGATGAGGAAGATGATGATGATAATGGTGATGATGATGAAGATGTTGATGATGATGATGATGGTGATGAAGATGATGATGATGAAGAAGATGATGATGATGGATATGTTGTGTTGATGGGGAACCTAGAGATGACAATGATGATGAAGATGGTGATGGTGATGGTGATGGTGATGGTGATGGTGATGACGATGGAGATTTTGATGATGATGCTGATGGTGATGATGATGTTGACGATGATGGTGATGGTGATGTTTAGATGATGATCATGATGATGTTCAGAAGATCATGATGGTGATGATTGTGATGATGATGGAGAAGATGGAGATGATGGATATGTTGATGAGGAACCTACATATGCCAATGATGATGATGATGATGGTGATGAAGATGATGATGATGGAGATGTTGATGAGGAACCTACAGATGCCAATGATGATGGTGATGACGATGAAGATGTTGATGATGATGGTGATAGTAATGATGATGAAGATGTTTATGATGATGGTGATGGTGATGTTCGGATGATGATGATGATGATGATGATGATGATGAAGATGATGGTGACATGATGAAGATGTTGATCTGATGAGGAAGATGTTGATCTGATGAGGAAGATGATGA
The DNA here is from genome assembly GCA_027924585.1 of Larix kaempferi. NCBI lineage: Eukaryota > Viridiplantae > Streptophyta > Pinopsida > Pinales > Pinaceae > Larix > Larix kaempferi. The sequence goes on from BSBM01000445.1 coordinate 25,595,080, forward strand.
TGATGATGGTGATGATGATGAAGATGTTGATGATGATGATGATGATGATGGTGATGAAGATGATGATGATGGAGATGTTGTGTTGATGGGGAACCTAGAGATGACAATGATGATGAAGATGGTGATGGTGATGGTGATGACGATGAAGATTTTGATGATGATGTTGATGGTGATGATGATGAAGATGTTGACGATGATGGTGATGGTGATGTTTAGATGATGATCATGATGATGTTCAGAAGATCATGATGGTAATGATGGTGATGATGATGGAGAAGATGATGATGATGGATATGTTGATGAGGAACCTACAGATGCCAATGATGATGATGATGATGGTGATGAAGATGATGATGATGGAGATGTTGATGAGGAACCTACAGATGCCAATGATGATGGTGATGATGATGAAGATGTTGATGATGATGGTGCTAGTAATGATGATGAAGATGTTGATGATTATGGTGATGGTTATGTTCGGATGATGATGATGATGATGATGATGATGATGAAGATGATGGTGACATGATGGAGATGTTGATCTGATGAGGAAGATGATGATGATGATGGTGATGATGATGAAGATGTTGATGATGATGATGATGGTGATGAAGATGATGATGATGAAGAAGATGATGATGATGGAGATGTTGTGTTGATGGGGAACATAGAGATGACAATGATGATGAAGATGGTGATGGTGATGGTGATGACGATGAAGATTTTGATGATGATGCTGATGGTGATGATGATGAAGATGTTGACAATGATGGTGATGGTGATGTTCAGATGGTGATGATGATGATGATGAAGATGATGATGATGGAGATGTTGATGAGGAAGGGGGAGATGACAATGATGATGAAGATGTTTATGGTCATGAAGATGATGATGATGGTGATGGTGATGATGATGGAGATGTTGAAGATGATGGAGATGGCGATGAAGATGATGATGATGATGATGGTGAAGATGATGATGATGGAGATGTTGATATGATGACAATGAAGATGATGATTATGGGGATGATGATGAAGATGTTGATACTAATGATGATGGTGATGAAGATGATGATGATGGAGAAGATGATAATGATGGAGATGTTGATGAGGAACCTACAAATTCCAATGATGGTGATGACGATGAAGATGTTGATGATGATGGTGATGGTAATGATGATGAAGATGTTGATGATGATGGTGATGGTGATGTTCAGATGATGATGATGATGATGAAGAAGATGATGGTGACATGATGGAGATGTTGATCTGATTCAAGGAAGATGATGATGATGATGGTGATGATGATGAAGATGTTGATGATGATTATGATGGTGATGAAGATGATGATGATGAAGAAGATGATGATGATGGAGATGTTGATGTTGATGGGGAACCTAGAGATGACAATGATGATGAAGATGGTGATGGTGATGGTGATGATGATGACGATGAAGATTTTGATGATGATGGTCATGGTGATGATGATGAAGATGTTGATGATGATGGTGATGGTGATGTTTAGATGATGATCATGATGATGTTCAGAAGATGATGATGATGATGATGGAGATGTTGATTTGATGAGGAATATGATGATGATGCTGATGCTGATGATGATGAAGATGTTGATGATGACGATGATGGTCATGAAGATGATGATGAAGAAGAATATGATGATGATGGAGATGTTGATGGAGAACCTAGAGATGAAAATGATGATGAAGATGTTGATGATGATGATGGTGATGGTGATGATGATGAAGATGTTGATGATGATGGTGTCGGTGATGAAGATGATGATGATGATGATGATGATGATGATGATGATGACGGAGATGTTGATGAGGAAGGGGGAGATGACAATGATGATGAAGATGTTTATGGTGATGAAGATGTTCATGATGACGGTGATGGTGATGAAGATGATGAAGATGATAAGGATGAAGAAGATGATGATGATGGAGATGTTGATGAGGAACCTAGAGATGCCAATGATGATGAATATGTTGATGATGATGATGATGGTGATGATGATGAATATGGTGATGGTGATGAAGATGATGACGAGGAGGGTATCCACCTTATGTATATATTCGCAAATATCCAAGTCCCTATAGAACTCTCTCCCTTCATTCGCCCTTAATCACAAACCCTATGTGCCTTTATCCCTCCCCCTTGCCCTCTCTATATCACCTTGTATCCCTCCCTCCCTATCTATTTCTCTAGATATGTCCCTGGTTATGTCCCTCAATCCCTTTACCTCCCTCCCTCTATGTCGCTTTCTCTCCCTTACACCATCTTCGTCCCTACCACCCCACTGATTCCTCCTTCCCTATCACACACACACACACACACACACAACCTCCCACTTTCTTTGTCGCTCACACCTCCCTCTAGTCTCTCTCTCCCCAAACATCAATCTCTCTCTCTCTCTCTCAAACACACACACACACACACACATTATGTCCCTTTCCATTCTCAAACCCATCCCCCCTCCATCCATATCTATCTCCACCTTTCTCCCTCCATCCCTCACCCTACCTTCTCTCCCTCCCTCTCTCATCGCCTGTCTCTCTCTCACCTTCTATCCCTCCCTCATGTTATCTTTCCCTCAACCTATCCCAATCTCTCCATCACTCCCTCTCTCTCACACACTTTATGTCCCTTCCCCCTCCTCTCATATTCTCTCTCTCTCTCTCTCCATCGCCACCACTCCCTGCATGTCTCCCACCAACACTTTCTGTCCCTCCCTTCCTATCTCTTTATTTCGTTCTATCCCCATCTATCTCTCACTCCCTCTAAATCCATTCCTCCCCATTGTCCCTCTCCCTCCCTCGCTTTATGTCTCCCCCCCCCTTGTATTCTTTATTTCTCTCTCACATCCCCCTTGCCTCCATCCATTCCCCCTTGTCACTCAAGTCTCACTTTCAACTTCTAACCCTATACCTCTTCAGAACCTATTCTACTCCTAATAGTGCTCTCAAGCTCCACTTCCCTTCACCCCCTATAGCCCATCATGTTCTCATTCCCTTCATCTCTCCCCACTCAAGCTTCCAACATCCTTCTAAGCCCTTGACCCTTTCCCACCCCTATTAAATATTAACCATAGATTCCCTTGACCCGTCCCCACCCCTTCTCAAATATTAAACAAAAATTCCCTTGAGTCTTCCACACCCCCTCTTTCTCAAGTATTAAACATGTATTTTATGATTTACATAACACGAGTGTGTTTTGGAACTATATAACGCATATGTGTTCTGTAGTTATATAACGTGTGCACGTTATGTAGTTATATAACACGAGTGCGTTATGTACATCTAAAAGCGTGGCAATATTTTTGAATTTAAACAGAACATGCTCATGTTTTGTAGAGCCTAAACCAAGCCGAGTCACTTGCTCGCATGTCAGCAATAATCCTATGTGTATGCTTTGGAGTTTGCTTCGATAATTCCAAACTTGTGCTATGTTAATGAAAAACCAAAGCTAATTGGGTATTTCTTCCAGTTTCTGGAGAAGCCTGTGCTTAGCCACTCGTTACAATATGCTACACACAGTCATTTTTTACGAAATCTTAGACACAAATAGCATTTTTTCTGCAGATTCCAATATGTAACTTTTATTTTGAAATATTAATTTTTCCTATTTTCTTTCAATTTCTTTTTTGTCCTACATCCTTAACTCATGAAACACACTGTTAGTGTTTCTTCCATGACTTTTTCAATTCTCGATCATTTCAAAAAAAAATTGTATGGTGCACAAGAGGACACTAACCTCCACGTTCTATGAAAAACCCATTTCAAGATTTTTGCATTAAGACCTTCAAAGGTTGCAGCCACAAAAGAGGTACTATTTTTGAGGTTTGATCACTTAGACAATTATAAAAAAATTATAAAATTACTAATTTAATTTTCGAAAAATAATGGCGCACAAGTGCTATGTGTTCTCTACATGCATGCCGATTTTTGTAGCTTGATTCCATCATTTAGGCCCTCAAAGGTTCCACCCACAAAAACATATACCTTATCATTTGCGTGAAAAATAAAAAGTGTCTATTAGGAAAAATGAAACTTGACATAGCGATGCAAATTTTCAATACATAAAAGTTATATATTCGGAAACGTGATTCAATTTCCTACATTTCATCTTTTTTACTCAATGCAAGATATTTTGCGTAAGTAGCTCAAAAAATCCAAGTAAGTTGAGGGATGCCTGATTTTTCAGTTTTCTATTGCATCTTATGCGCCAAAAGTGACCCTCATTAGCTTGCACTAACCCTGGGGGCATTACAGTTTATATATCTTAAAGGCCATATGTGCCTTTCCATTTATTTTTTCCTTGTCTTCCTTTGCATTCGCCCATAATTTCCATGCCCATATTATACTATACACATCAATAATATCATCTTTATCTTGTCCAATTGTCCAATCTTTAGTTTTGCTATCCCAATATGCATATCCTCCATTGGGTTTCCACCATTGAACTAAAACCAAGTGTCTCTCCATATCAGCCATGTCTTTGTAAACATCACCTAATGCCTTCCCTAACCATATTGGCTTATTATCACTAGGTCGTACAATAAGCATATGAGCTTTCTTCACATCTTTTCTTAGATCAAATTCTTATGTAGGCTTGTTGCAAGAAGGACCCACATATATTTCATCATTAGTAGGGACCCTTTGAACCAAGTAATCCTCCATGACATAAGGTTGTTAAAAATCATTATTGGCTTTTGATTCTTGTCTTGTTCTTGGACAAAAGGATCCTCTTGGCCTTACTTGATTAACTAAGGGCACATCTAAAGCCCCCAAAACATTTTCCCAGTATGTTATATTCGGAAGCGAGTAATCTTCCCCTCCATCTTCCATTGCTCAATCGAAATGAGCAATATATGACTCTATTTGTTTCTTCAAATCATCAATATCTTTCGATGTTTTGAATGGTGACAATTAAGGTTTCCCCATAGGAAAGTCTAACATGCCATCAACCCCATTTTTCCATATATTTATGTAATGAGACCAATGTTCATCTCTAATAGTTTCCTTATATTACATTACATGCGTGCCATCAACCATATTAAATTTGAAGTATTGGGGGGATTAGATACCCACAATCTTCTGACCTCTATCCAATAAGTGTTTTCCCACAAAGGTCTTAAAGTCATAAACCTTGTCGATCAAGTATGGAGTGAAGTTACAATCATCTTGGATTGTTCTATAGCTATCCATGATTTCTGGTAGTGATAATATATCTTGTCTCTTCAATTGAGCTAACAACCTCCTGTATGTTCCATTTATATCTTCATGAATGTGACCAATTGGAAGGAAGCTTACATATACAATTGTAAAAATATGCTTTGTTGTGAGCATGAATGCAAAAGAAAAAAAGTAATGATTCTTGTTCTCACCTCCACAATTGTCGAGTTGAAAGAATAAAACCAGTGGAATTTTGGTCAAGAAAGCTCTTGGCACTGATAAAACTTGCATGGCTTCACTTTTATAAACTTGGGAATTTTCATAGGATTCATTTTGTTGAAGTGCATCATGCAATGGATTTATTAAAGACCCTTTCTCATACAACAATTTCCCAAATTCATCAACCACTGGGTCCTTTGACATCTGCAAACATAAATCCAAGGATGATATAGTGTAGTTCAAACCACCATCTAGATAAGGGTGCCCAAAGTGCCCAAAGTGACCCAAACCCCCCATACATGTGCCCATGTGTAAGTATGCCACTTAGATTAACAGGGAGATTATAGGCAGCACTAACCAACTTTGGCTTCCTTCCCATCCTTGGTATGGACGTCTTCATCTTGTCCATCTTGGGCGTCTTCAACTTGTCCATCTTGTCGTGCACAATGCTCAAGCATTTGCTTGGGTTGCTCTCTAATTCCAATCGATGTGCATAATAGGCTGTGCGAAAGCTGGTAATGTAATCATTGTGACATTTCTGGACTTGGTGCCAATATTTTCTCATTCCTTGGTCAGTTGGGCCTCTAAGTTTTTGTAAAATTTCATCACTCATCACACTGTGCAAAGTAGATGTTCTTTGTAATCGTAACATCTAAGAAATGCGTTGTCGATATAAGCTTAATATTGGCAAGGTGGTCATTACACTTATGAAGAACTGTTTTCTATGTATAATTTGTAGGTAATAATCTCGGAGGCATCCTCATTCCATCTGGATGCATTGATCGGGTCTGATGGGGAGTTATATCTGAATTTGCGTTGACTATCTTTCTTTCTTAGACTAGCTGTTGGACATGAGTCCATCAAACCTGGAAACTTCCAAAGGTTGAAACAAATTCTCATCCCGCATACATTGGCAGGGCCTAAGCCAAAGTCAACTTGGGTTGAACATTCACATTGCGTTTTGCTTCTTGTCAGTACATGAATTGAAACTAACTTACCGTTTGCTTCTTGTCAATACATGAATCCCTGTATCTCGTGCTACAGTGTAAGAGGTGGCAATAAATGAATTCAATACGGTCCTTTCCCAAGGACTCCCAATAAAAGTTACCAGAAAGAATGGCAGATCAGTAAACCTTACCAAAAGTCCTTCAAAAATGGACAATGTGTACAAGCTGGTGGTTTCTTGCATAAGAACGACCATCCATTTTCACTGGTTATGCTCTGAACTATACGAGTTACAGTTCTATTAGTTCAAAAGTAGACTGCCCCTAGGATTCTGTATTACAGTGCAACTGCTTAATGGAAATAACTGCCATTGCATTCTATGCCTTTTTCCTTTGGGACTCTATTCATATTTACAACCCATTTGATTATCTGGAAATGGTTCCGTGTAATCTTTGAAAATATAAAATAGGAATAAAATGCATGCCGTATTGTCCATATGATCCTGCATGTGCTCCAACTTGTACGGGTGATAATGCTTCTTTTGGACAAATGTCGAAACCTCTTCCGAAGCACACGACGTGCCAACTGCAATCCAACAATCTAGATCAGTCAAAGTGGTGGTGTTACGTGATTTCACATAATAACGTGCATGATCACTACCTTCATTTTTATAGTACCGGATGATAACGATGTTCACATTGTTTGAATCTCACGGTCGGTGGAGGCAGGGTTGGAATTTGTATTTATTGTTGTTCATCGTATAAATTTTTTTTTGGCGTTTTTCGTTCTTCTAGTATTTTTTATAGCACGTTTTTGTTTAAAATTATGACTTTCGACAATGAAGTTTTGATAAAAACTCAATTCTTCAATACTGAAATTTTAATTTAAAAACTATCCAAACAATCACATTTCAAAATATTAACAAACCACCAATGCAATACATAATTTACCTAAAAACTCAATTTTTTTTCAAATGAACAAATAACTAAACACCATAGTAGCATAATTATTAGTATTTCTTGTACGGAAATTCAGAATAAATTCGAATTCGTCAAATATTCGATGTAGATGTAATACGGATACGGATTATTAGTGGACAATTAAATTTTTAAAACCAATTTAAACAAACTTTAATTATTTAAACACTATAAAACAAAACTACCATTAGTTTCTTACTTTCTTATTAAAATAACAATTAGAGTTTCACACTTCCATATCCAAAGTTGTTGAGATTTTATATTTTTGGTTTTTAAATATATGTTATATTTTATTATATAAATGTCTACATGTATATTTATGATATATTTGTAAATATTTGATTAAAAATATTATATATAAGCAAGCTACTTCCGTATTTTATTTGTACTAGATATTTTCATTATGTATTTTTTTCGTATCGAATCGTATTCGTATTCGAATTATGCTATTATGAAATAATGTGGAAGTAGACCACCAATTGGATAACAATTTTGCAGAGATCACCGAAGAACTGAGTGCGTGATCTCTCGTGGAGGTAGCACTACTGTAGAGATCGTTGCTACAGGGATCACATCACTATAGGTTCGAAGCACAGTCAAGCTATGTGGAAGTGCATCAAAAAAATGCGTGGAAGTGAAGTCGTGGCTATGGTATAGAATCCCATGAAGTAGAGTAGCCCATGTGGTAAAGAAGACTTTGTTGTTGCGTCACTGCTGTGAGGAAAGTAGAGCCACGATTTGCAGCTATGTGAAGGGTTTCACCATAAAGAAAAGTTTTTTTTACGTGAAGGAGGAGCCCACGGTGGTCACTAATGGTTGTTGGAGGAACCAATACCTGTTCAAAAGAGAAAAGGACGAACATCGTGGACTTTGGTGCAATTGTTCTTGGGGACTGAACTTTATTTTTTATTTTTTATATGCAAGTATGTTGTGCAATTATTTAAAGGCTTAGCACCTTTTGCTTTAAATGCACTTTGGAGCATTATTTTTAAAATGATTTAACACTTGAATTTGCAAATACTTTGGAGTATTATTTTTAAGGAGTTAACCTTTTTAATATTGTTATTGCAACTAAATAGTCCATTTTGGTTTCCCTAGATTTGGGTATTTAACCTTGATTTCATTAAACATAGAATTCCCAGTGAGAATCTGGACTTAAAACATGTTTCGAAAGTGTGACTACTGTCAGTTTTTCATAGTTTGATTATCATTTTCAAAAGTACGATGATCGGTTTCTAGAATTGTGATCACCAGTTTCCAGAAGTATGATCATCGGTTTCCAAAAGTATGATAAATGGTTTCTGAAAGCATCATTATCGGTTTCCAATAGTGTGAATACTGGTTTCCAATGCTGTAAATATTAATTTCTAAAAAATTGATGATAATTTTAAAAGCTTACACATAGTAAGTGTAACTATCAATTGCACCTCGGGGTGCAATAAAAGAATGTTGTAATGCAAGTGAAGCAAGGAGATGTAGTAGGTGCATCCAAAGAAAACATATGGAACTAGAATCACAATTTGAAGTGTTGAACCACTTAGAGTTGTTTCCATAATGTCAGAACAATAGAGTAATCAGATTATTGTCAATGTGGATGTGGGAATATTCATATAATTATTTGATGGATAATTTTTAAAGAAATGCTAAATTGAAGACGAAGGTTTATTTCTCATATGATGGGAGGAAAAGGGAAATCTTCGTAGCTTGTTGATGAGTAGAACCTGCACATGGAAAGTGGAAGAACTTCTCTGACTTGTTCCAAATCATCACGACTACGAGAAATTTACATATCCAATAAGAGAAAAACATAATATATCACACTAAAGGAAAAACATGTTTTAAACATTAAGGTCAACATATTTGTTATTAATGGAAAAATAGAGCATTTAAACTCCAATCAATGAACCTGGCTCATTGTCTATTGCATAGAAAAAATCATTAACGAACTTTAGTGGAAATATGGAATATTCCAGTTAGTAATTGCAACGGAGTGGTGAGAGAAAATAAATACCATGATTAACTCGTTAACAAAATCTATTCATGACATGTTAGTAGGTAACATCAAGAGGATCAATTAGTTAAAAGAAATTATTCATATGCAAGATAATACAAAATGTTCATAATTCCATTAGATGCTCCTCAAACCTTCAAATGATTCTACTTCCATAAGCTAGACCATTGTTTTCAATATTCAATATTAAATGTGTGGGTTATTGTTTCGAGGTCAACCCACCTATCACACTCTTCACATAAATGACCTTTATTCACCTAAATGACATGTATTCAATGTGTTGCGAACAATTAGTGTTATAAAGAATGTGAAATATGCTTTGTCTGTGTGTCTTAACGTTTTTGTTTTTAAGTAGTACCCTTTAACATGGTGACTTTCAATCAATAAAAGCCACTATAGATATGACAAATTGGATTACAACTAAGCTATTTTGGAGCCTTTCATGCTTTCTTATTTATTTCATGAATGTGGGAAAGAGGGAGCCAAAAATTATTTTTACAAGCAACAACCTCCACCCTCTTCCCAAAGGCTAAAATGACGATCCCACCATATTTCAATGCTTCAAGTTATGCATGTAAGAGGAATATGTGTCTCCAACTATGATAATGTCACATCAATAACATGGTGTTTCCAATGTGTAAGTGGAGTTAAATGTCAGACTCATTGATCCCACCATATTTCACTGCTTCGAGTTGCGCATGGGGCATAGGTGTCTTCAACTACGATAATTTCAGTTTCACTATCAAAATAAAAACAAAATGTCAGTGTTGTTGGGGTTTGACATGTTTGATTTTGTATGCATGATCTTTGTAGTTTTCTACATGACGAATGTGTGAAAGCAAAGGGTGAAGAATTTGGTGCCCGTTGAGAAGCTCAATAAAGAAGTAAAGGTAAATCTTTTCACGACAATAAGCCTAAGTCTTCTTTATTTCATTTTATGGCATTGTTATGATTATTCAAGCTTACATTAATTAAGTTCTTGAAATGCATTACGTTTTTGGAAACCAGACAACATGTTTACTGTAGTCGATTATTTAACTTTTTGTAATTTTATGTTAAAAGGAGATGTAAATTCAATGTCATCCTTGGTTATTTCAATTTTTGTTAAGATTTTCTATCTTTTAATAATTTTGTTTTGAACTTATCGCTTAAGAATTTTACTATTGTCAAAATCACTTGAAATGAAAATTAAATATCGTCAGAGATCACATGACAAAAAAATAATAAAAAAACTCAAAGTACACTTCCTTGCAATTTCCTCTTCAAAAGGGTGCTTCTAGTTTTATTGGTAATAAGTGCTCGAAACAACAAATTGAGGACCATAGAATTCATTGATAACACATTGATTTTCTATGTTCTCTATTTCAATAAATAATATTTTTTTCCAAGAATCCAAAAAAGTCAACAAGTAGCTGTTGTAGAGAAATTTGTGTAGATTCCACACATATATGCCCCAAAATGAATAGCTATCTCTAAAAAACTAAATGGCCATCTAGGCCATTCATTATTGTTATCTAAACTTTTAAAGTATATGGAGTTAATAAATGTGAGATTTATGTACTATATATTCATAACAAAATTTTAAAAAAATACGAGTTGAAAGATAACACTATTCTCTACAAATCATCCTTTTTTTTCAAAACAAAATTCCAAACATATATATGAGTTTTGACCACTTGTAGTTAAAAAACCATAATATTTTACATAGACCATTCTTAAAAACAAGCTAAATCATTATCCATTTTGATATTTGCACTTTTAAATATGTTAAATAACTTTCTAATTCCATCCCTAAAATGATAAAGGATAAGAACCATTTAATTTTAATCACAAAATGTTCATCATAAAACTCAATAGTATCCTATATAATGTTTATAAAATAAAAATATAACCCTACAACTTTCTCCCTCCCACATGAGGAATAACTATACAGCTTCCTATGCATTCCATGTACTTTGAAGAACCAAAGTTCCCTTACTTTTTACTTTCTCCCTCCCATATGAGGAATAACTATACAACTTCCTATGCATTCCATGTACTTTTAACAACCAAATTTCCCTTACTTTTTACTTTGAGGGTATGAGTTTGAACCAAGGCTTATAATCTTAGCCTCAACAATAAGGAAGCTTGTCACGAGGAGCCCCTTGCATGATGCAATTTTTGTTTAAAATTCTAAAATCCCTTTACCTTTGATTTTGAGAGTGATCCCTTTCATAGAAAGGGCTCAATTATAAGTGCACATGTTAATAATACCCATGCCCTCCCAATGCCTTGGCGTGTAACACAAATTTATGGAATCTATTTTGATCTTCGAAGTTTGCCCAATCTTCTATAGGTGCTAATCGAAAGAGCCCAACATCCTAATATGAAGCAATCAATGGTATTGTGCATCCAAGAACATAGGTTTGAATATCTATTTTTCAAAATATTTTCTATAAATATCCCCGCACCCTTCAAAGTAATCTTGAAATGCAAATAATATTCCAATGGATTCTTTAGCCCGTTTGAATCCAAAACTAGTCTCATCTCTCGGAAAATAAGATATCCTTAAGACTTTGCCCATATGGTTTTATTTTTTAGACCATTAGTGTAGCGAAAAGTATCACAGACATTCCATTTTGTTATCCACCAAAGAAGTTGACAACAAAATTCGCATTCCATTTTGTTATCCACCAAAGAAGTTGACAACAAAATTCTAGTCTAAACATCTCAAAATAAGGCTAGTGCTTGAATTTCTATGCAATTAGGTAATGAAGGGTTTCATTGACCATTAAATATAGACAATGGTTGTTTTCTAGCGAGTAACCTTGTTGAATAAGAAAGAGTCCAAAACCAGAGACAAAAAAAGTGTAAATCTTGTTGGATTCTCTGATTTTTATTTATGATGGTGTATCATAGGTTCGAAACATGGATAATACTTTCTTGAACACAGTGAATCCAAAAACTATGAACAAACCAAAACAGTGTGAAAGCTTAAATCAACAAAACATATTATATTAATTAATTAATTAATGCTTTACTTACAAATAACCTTGTCGAAATGAGGAAGAGCCCAAATAGAGACAATACATATGCATTTAATATATACATCAACATTAATACTTTACTTCGTCTGACCATGTATTACCCCCACAACAACTATTTTTACTCAGGATAGTTGGATTCTTTATATTGCATAAAATAATATTAAAGCAGACAACTCAAAGTTGCTTCATTTTTATCCCTACTATTATTTATCTAGCCCTAGTTGACTAAGGGCTTACCAAAACCTACTATGAAAAAATAGAAAACCACACTAAAAGCATTATGGAAGTACTTATTGCATGGGATGTCTGTTTGTTTTTTCTCCAAGCCGAATTCAAGCTGGAATCTAACATATAGGACTTTATTTAGGGTTTTACTCCTTTTCTGGCTCCTGCACTTGAATTTTATCCATATTTTTCTGGCGAGCTAGCTCGATGTCTCGGCTCATCTTTCTGGAGTACATCTGAGCAAAAGTGATGGGATATTCCACGAAACACTTCTTGCCTTCCGCCTCCTTCACAAATCCATCCAATAGGTACACGATGCCCTGCTACGATGGATTCTAAAATGTTGCAATCGATAGTCTTCTATTGTTCGAATTCACCACTGCCTGATCGTCAGCTCTCTTGAACTTGTCATTGCTCAAATACTGCGATAAAGTTTGAAACTATGATTCATTGCTTTCGATTTGACAGGTCCACGCGCTTTCCCGAAAATCGACAGAGGAAATCACTACAATCGTCGGACAAAAATCCAACGGTCAATACCTCGTAAAAACAAAAGTTCGGAGAGTAGATCTCACTTTGGAAAACGTCTTACGGGGTAATTATTGTGATTATTGGATTTCCCGAGTTTAGCATGTCTTTTTAATATTCACATAATTAATTCCTATACAATGATGAGGTATCTTGTATAGTGAGAAAGGACACATTCTCTTTCTTCTCATCACAAAGTTCCTAAATTTTAATCCCAATCACATGAATTAATAAATTGTGAGAAATGGTTTGTGGTCTCCTCATCATTCCAATGCCCAAATTTTAATCCCAATCACATGAATTACTAAATTGTGAGAAAGGGCTTGTGCTCTTTCTCCTCATCATCTAAATGCACACATTTTGACATATGGCAGGTTTAATGCCTCCTCATGTGGGGGTTGCCCATCGGAGAATATATCAAAGTTTGAGGTCGACCGTCAAACCAAAGTGTGATTATTGGTTTCCAAAACTATGATTAATCGTTTTTGAAAGCATCATTATCAGTTTCCAATAGCGTGAACATTGGTTTCCAATGTTGTGATTATCAATTTCCAAAAATTTGGTTATTATTTTAAAAGCTTACTCATAATAAGTGTAATTATTGTAATTATTGGATTTCGTGTGTTTAGTATGTCTTTTTTAATATTCATGCAATTAAATCCTATAGAATGATGAGGTATCTTGTATAGTGAGAAAGGACCTGTTCTCTTTCTTCTCATCGCCAAGGTTCCTAAATTTTAATCCCAATCACATGAATTACTAAATTGTGAGAAAGGGCTTGTGCTCTCTCTCCTCATCATCCCAATGCCCAAATTTTAATCCCAACCACATGAATTACTAAATTGTGAGAAAGGTCCTGTGCTCTTTCTCATCATCATTGCAATGCCCACATTTTGACATATGGAAGGTTTTATGCCTCCTCATATGGGGGTTGACCATTAGGGATTCTATTAGAGTTTGAGGTCGATCATTGGGGGTGATCGTCAAGTTTGACCATAGAGGATCGACTATCGAGGAATCTATATGGATGGTATAGGAATAAGAAATTTGGTGCCATGGAAAAATAACCAATGGAATGGGGGAAACGACCAAGTGCTTAGGTGTAAAGAAGATGGGCAGGAATGTGCATATCAAGCCACAGAAAGAAAAATAGACATCCAGAAGGAACAACTCTTCATGAAATAGGACGAAAGATAAAGTAGGAATGATGATCCATTGTCCTGAAACCATTATGGCACGTGGGAGAGTCTAATTGACAACGATTCCTAAATTCAAGTTTTGAAACCACTTTGGTGTAGAGTCGTTACTGCCCAACCTAAAAAAAGGTGGATTTCCACTTGTGCCCACCCAATCTGACAAGAAGGATTCCACCACAGACAAAGGAATGTGAAATGATGCCCACATGGATGAACTGGAAATGAACACGTCATCCAAATAAATTACCCTACAAATCCATGCCACCTAATTCAAATTCAAATTTCTTATTGTTAAAGTGAAAATATTCAAGGAAGTGTAAAGATTCTTTCAAATTCACATCTAATTGAGCACCACTAAGGTGCACCAATTGGTTAATATGCCACCTTATCAAAGAAAATTTTGATAGACTGAAGTGGTTGCAGTTTTTTGTGAAGCTTTTATAGATATGAATACCAAAATTAAGACCATCTAACCTACACAATTGTACCACTTCCCCTTCAAGCACATTTGTAATATCCCCCTTGGAAACATACGTATTCTCATATGAGCACACAAGAGTTAGCTCAAGTGATATTCCTTTAAACTTCAAGTTGTGATTGTCAATGTGGGAAGAGGATGATCGTTTTGATTGGTGTATACCTTGAACCTACAATAAAATTCCCGTTTTTTGGTCTAACAATTTATCAATTGGCCAAGATATTACCTTCATGGGTTGCACTATGAAGGAGCACTTGTTACAATGTGATAGAACTCTATCCACAATTAAACCAAAATTACAAAATCCCAACATCTCTCCTTGAATACTGTGGTCCTTAAGCACATTTGAGACAAAACCCAAGGCTATGTATTCCTCTTCATTTGAACATATATGCTTAAGTATGACATGGTGTACAAGGAATTCATTTCTTTATTTGGGACCAATACTCATAGAATCATGTTGCTCCCCATTATATTGACAATCTGATAGAGAAACTTCTCCTAAAGTTGTTTCATCATCTAAAGAACTATTATGATTTCCATCATTGTCCTTCTTTGAATCATTAGCCATTGAATCACCCATAGAATCGTGATTTTTTTAAGGTACCAAGCATTCACCATGCATAAACATTTGCACACTTGACCATGAAACAAAGTACATTCCACAACGAGTGTCTTCCAATGTCCTTAGTTCTTCGTTAGGACATGATAATGGAACCTCTCCATTTAGAACATTTTCAACATTAACAATAAAGTAGTCGGATCTGACTTTGTTACAATTTAGCACCTTCCTACTAGGGTATACTTTACCTTCTGCAACCTTTCAATTTCTCCAAAATAAGTCTACTTGTCCATCCATGAATGTTGGAGATGTCATTATTGACAATATGCAATTCAAGCAATTCATTATTTGAATTATATATTTAAACATTAAAATTATTTTGTATTGATGCATATTCTTAGTGGAAAAATGAACTGATCCAGTGATCAAAATTGAAGTCGTCATTGCTGGTCAAGAGCCTTCTAGCTTGTGTCAAAGAACTGTAAAAAAAATGGCTATGCAAATGAAATTTAAAATATATAATATATTTTTGGATGTTAATCAGTTGAAAATTAGAAATTGTCTATATGTATCAGGGATTGCATATCACGAAGTCAAGTAATAGCCCTTTGAACTTTACGTACCCTCGAATCCTCGAAACACTTTTCATCAAATCATAAGCATGGGTTCCAAGTGGAGGACAATACAATTAAGGAACCAATCCTACCATTGCATAATTGTATTCTATCAAGTGGTATTTAGTCTTTGGTGATCTCTTTGGAAGTGTGACGAAGGGCCAGCCTACTTAGAATAGGGTGAGAAAGGGCCAATGTTACCACCCCCCCTACCAATAGTATAAGGTATTTCCCATGCTACTCATTCGAACAGAACAAGTATGGGAAAGGTATAGTGTATTCTAAGGGAGTTCCCATGATACTCATTCTTACGAAACAAGTGTGGGAAAAGGCTAGTGCTCCTTGACTCTTCCTCCCAAAAATTACCAGAGCGAGAGAAAGGGCCAATTCCTCATGCAAAGACAAAGTATTTTGAGAAAGTGTCCATGATCCTTCTCCTAATTTTTCATAAAATTACTCGCTCGTTGGAAACTGAGGCCACTCCACCTCCTCCCCATAATTCTAATCATAAAAGGGTAAGAAAGGGCTAGTGCTTCTTCTCTTCTTTACATAGATTTTAGAGTTGGAATAAAGGGCCAACACAAATAGAATAGGGTGAAAAAGGGACAATTTTGCCACTCCCTCTCCCAATAGTCCAAGGGAGTTTCCATGCTACCCATTCGAATGGAAAAAGTGTATAAAAGGGATAATGCTCCTTGACCCTTCATCCCAAAAATTACTAGAGGAAGAGAAAGGGAGACCAATTCTAGTTTTAAAAATGACCAATGATACTTCTCCACCTCCTCACTCATCATCACTCTAACAATAAAAGTGTAACATCCCCTTCACCCAATCCGATCATCAAGAGTTGACATTAACTAATTTCGAGCTCTCAAATTTTGCCCCAAAGCCATAATACGAATTTCAACGTATAAAATTGTTGGTTGTGGAGCTTGATCTTCCTTATTTAGAGGTCTTGTTTCAACTGTGTCTAGATCCCATCCCATGATGGAGGGGTTTGGGGGGTATTCATTCCCCCCAAATAGTCGCCATGGGGGTTCGGGGGCAGCGGCCCCGTAGCGAAAGTTTTGAAAAAATGCCTTATAAAATGTTGTAATTTCATAGTCATGACTTGGTCAATAATGGGTGATTTACGGTCCCATGGTATTGGGTGTCCCATAGTATTTTCCCATGGTAATACCTCTTTAAAATGAAGGAATTGTAATACGGTTGTGTATTGTAGCATTGTAAATACCTCTATGATTTTGTGAGAGAGACTATGAGAGAGAGAAGATGAAGTTGCAACGGATGTGTTGTAGGTATAATAATAAGGACTGGTGATTTCTATGTGGATGTAGCCCATCTTGGGTGAACCACGTTATATTGGTGTCTCTCTTCTAATGTGTTTTATGTGATTTATATTTGCATCTTGTTTATTGTTATTTCTCCATGATCCCGTTTTTATAACAAAAATGTGTGCAAAAATGTCAATAAATATACATAGCAGAATTAAACTATATCCACACACATCTATCATGCAAATACAAGCATAAACATTACATGCATTCAATAGAAATGTTTAAGATTCAAATGCATGAGAATACTTATCTTTATCCAATGCATATCCAAGGAACTGGGTGTGTAAGAGCAATTTTCCACCCAACCATAGGCACTTTGTCCAACATATACTCTTTTTGCTGAGAGGCCACCCCCATGCTAGGTTATGAGGCCACCAGGGCGAAGGAAACACCTACAAGATTCTCTCTCTCATCCCACAACCCATTCTTTTCTCTATGCTTAGTTGAATGCTCATATAGAGATCTATAGGGGTCTCATTCATCCCTCACATCCTTGGGCTTCCGCAATACTTACCCCACACAACACCCCTCTTGGATCAGGCATCCCCTTCACCGATCCATGGTTCTCTTGGGTGATCCAGCTTTCCTGGTGCTTCCAGTGTGTACATAGAAGAAGTCCAATATGACATGTGCTGCTATAGAACCACCTATAGCTTCAATTCATGGCTTCTCAAGCACCTATGAGTAGCATAACTCAATGGGTAAGGGTTCCTAGCTTTCCCAACCTCTCTACTCACCTACAACCATAAATTTTCACTTCCAAATTTGCAACACTGTCTCCAAATTTGAATTTCGGGGATAAAAATGGTATGGTATGTTCATGGATAGCAATGAAGAGCTCTTCCTAGTGTAAATCTGCATGAAAGAATGAGAGAATGAGCGTTGAATCCAAGGGATATGAGAAAGTGGTGAAAATACAACTGACATAGATTCTAGCAGTAGAATAAAGGACTATTGGCAGCTGTAGACTGACTTCTGTGATGAAAGAACTATCACAAAAGTGCAGTCATCCCCACGCTGCAATATCTACATGAGGTAAATTTTCCCACCAGCATCACACATGTATTCAATAATTGGAAGATAGTAAAAAAGGATATAATTGGATTATTCAAGGCACATGATGGAATTTGGGTCATTTCTAAGGTTGACACTTGGAAGTAAGGATTTAGTGTTCCATGGAACCTCTTTCCTCTTCCCCTTTGGTGGACATCATATAACATGCCTAGCCATTCACTACTCAGGCCTTGGCCTTGAGCTCTGTACTAGGAATCCACACTAGCAGATTTACATCATTTACATAATTTTGGATAAATACATTCCAAGTCAAAATTGTGGGTATTACAATCCCCTCCCCCTTGGAATAACACCATCCTAGGTGTTTTCTCAAAATTAGAACAAAAATGGATATGCCTCTCTTATGGCATCCTCCAACTCCCACGTAGCCTCATTGAGACCTAAGTGATTCCATTGCACCTTTACCTGTCTGATGGATCAGTTCCAAAGAAATGCCACCTTCCTATATAGGATGCATAGTGGCTCGGTTTGGAACTTTGTTTGTGGACAAATCCATCGATGCGGACACCAACCGATCTCCCTAGTCTAAATGGTTTAGATCTAGAACAAATCACCACAGAACACATAAACTTTCCTAGATTGATCAAATTAAAAAATATGTAGAGGGATTGCTTACCTTGCAACCGTAGTGATGTCTCCTTGATTGATGTATCCCTTGATCTTCAACTGTAGAACAAGATACAAAAAACAAGTGGAAACACACAAATGATAATAATATGAAATATTGATTAATCTAAACTAGCAGTCAAGGAAACCAATTCTAAAGTTCTATAATGTACAATAAACCTTTATGGAAAGACTATATATTACTGTATTAATGAAAATAAAGAAGAGTAGATTACAACCAAGCCTTGACGTCGCAATTTATTCCAAATGATCTTTGCCTCAAAGATCCAATCTTGCCTCCAATGGATGAAAGGGTTTCAACTTTAGTAGAATTTCACCAGCATTTATATGCTCTAATCCTTCCTCCCCCGACTATGAAGAGTAGGCTTGAATATATAGGCCAAAGAGGATAGAAGGGGTTGAGGCTTTGATGGAGAAGGCTAAGGGATCATCTCAATAAGTTAGGGGATCGAATGCCACCTTTACTGATTTGTTGGGATAGGCCTCCATGATGAGATTTGTTATAGAAGGCACTTGAAGCTTCTCTTTTTCTCCTCTAACTGACAATGACGCACCTTGCTAACTAGCAACATGCATCAGGGATGGGGTGACACATGTTGACTGAAATAAAGTAGGGTCAGCGACGCACCTTGCCAATGGGGAGAGGGAATCACCATAGGTATGACGCTACTTGTGAACATGCAGAGTGCATCATTGTCACAATATGAGGAAAAAGGTATGGAAATCCTTCTTTTCAGACAATTTGGCATCAATAATTTAGGAATTGGGACAAACCAAGTGTACACATGTCATGATGACAGGATTTTGGTGTAATAAACTCTCCCTCAGGTTACACTTGGATCGCATCCCAATCAATCACATGATTATGGTCATTTGCATATTTATTAAGAAAAGAAACATGAAAAACATTATGAGCTCTAGTGTTAGCAGGAAATGCAATTCTATATGCAACTGGCCCTATTCTCTCAAGAACTTCAAATGGCCCACAATATTGGTGATATCTTGGCACAACTTTCAAGCTTCAAGGAATTCTTCCTTGGCCTCACTCTGAGGTAAACATGATCCCCAACATGAAAATCCCTATGCACTCTATTCCTATCTGCATAGCTTTTCTGTCTATCTTTGGATTCCTTTAAATTTTTCCTAATCTTTGCAACCTCTTGCTCCATTTTCTTAAGCAATTATGGCCCAAGTACAATTATGTTCATTGTATTATCCCAAGTAACTGGTGTTCTACACCTCCTTCCATACAAAGATTCAAATGGAATCATGCCCAACGATGCTTGTTTCCCATTGTTATATGCAAATTTTACTAGGTTTAGATAATATTCCCACTTGGATGGTTTGTCCACCACATACATGCGTATCATGTCTTCAAGCACCTGATTTACTCTTTCTGTTTTCCCATATGTTTGTGGATGGTAGGAAGTACTAAAGTTCAGCTATGTACCCAAGTCCACAAAAATACCTTTCCAAAAGTTAGAGGTGAAATTGATATCCCTATATGAAATTATTGTCTTAGGCAATCCATGCAATCTAAAAATTTCCTTCATAAATATATTTGCGATGGCATCAATTTTATATGTAGATTTAGCCAGAATAAAATGTGATAAATTTGATAATGTATCCACCAAAACCATGATGGAATCATGCCGCCTCACTGCCATTGGAAAAATTGTAATAAAATCCATGGAAATCACTTCCCATTTCCATTCCGGGATGGGAAAAGGCTATAATAAACCTGTTGGGTGTTGATGCTCAAATTTTAGTTGTTGACATTTCATGCACTTAGAAATGTACTCATCAATATCTTTCTTCATTCTCATCCAAAAATATTGCTTTCTCATTGTAGAAACTATTTTCTGGTATCCTGGGTGACCAAAATATGGCATTTTATGAATTTTGTCCATAACAAGTTTTCTCAAGTCTGCCACATTTGGAATATAAATTCTGTTTTTATAAATGAGAAGTCCATCATTCTCCAAATGATACCCTTCAGACCTCCTTTATAATTGTGCTGTTGTAATTTGTCTTTTATTTGCACATACAATTCATCTTCAGCAATACAATTAACAATCAACTGTCTCAAATCTGATTGGCAGGTACTAATGGCTGCTACATGCATTTCAAGTAATTTTCTGCTAAGTGCATCAACCACCTTATTTTCCTTAGTACCTTTTATGTGTTTGATCTCAAAATCAAATTCACATAAAAATTCTAGCCATGTAGCTTTCCTAGCATTTAATGTTGGTTGCTCAAATAAATATTTCAGACCACAATGGTCTATTCTTAGCTCAAATTTTATACACATTAAATAGTGCCTCCACATTTTCAAAGCGTGTACCATGGATGCAAGCTCTAAATCATGGGTAGGATAACTCTTTTCATTCTCTTTCAAATTCCTTGACTCCTAGGATACCACATGGTTATCTTGAATAAGAACTCATCCAAGTCATTGTTTACATGCATCTGTGCACACCAAAAAATCTTTTTTCGAGTCTGCAATTTTCAGAATTGGATCACTTGTGAGATGCTTCTTCAATAACTAGAATCTTTCTTCACATTTCAGTGTCCACTCAAACTTTATCCCCTTCTTTTGCAAAGAAATGATTTGGTGTGCAACCTTGGAGAATCCTTCAATTAACCTCCTATAGCAACTAGCAAGACCCATAAAAGATCTTAAATCTGTCACATTCCTTGTAGTTGTACAATTCATGATGGCTTCAATCTTCTCGAGGTCCACCGATATTCCTTCCTCTGAAATAATGTGACCCAAATAATGAATTTTATTTTTATAAAAGTCACATTTGCGTAGCTTTGCATACAATTTATGCTCCCTTAGTAGTTGAAAAGCCATTCTCAAATGATCTTCATGCTCTTCTTCATTCTTAGAGTAAATAAGAATTTCATTTAGAAATAAAAGAACAAACTTGTCCAAATACTTGTTGAAAACACTATTCATGAGACACATGAATGTAGCTGGTGCATTAGTGAGACCAAATGGTACCACCACAAACTCATAGTGACCATACCTTGTTCGAAAAGTTGTCTTGTGAATGTCCTCTTCCTTGATTCTCACTTGATGGTAACTAGACCTCAAGACAATCTTTGAAAATACCTTTGCCCCTCTCATTTGATAAAAATATCATCAATTTGAGGCAAGGGGTACTTGTTCTTCACTGTAACCTTGTTAAGCTTCCTATAATCAATACATAACCTAAGTGTTCCTATAATCCAAAGAAGCAAATATGGTCATTGCATTAAGCACAAGTATTGTAAAATAAATAATTAAAACTTAATCTATGGATTGAAATCAAATTCCAAAAATAAACTTCCCACATAATAAGAAATGGAAACTAAGAAATGAAGTAAAACTACATCAACATAATAAAATCGTATTGCAAATAATTCTAAAACTAAGATCTATATTGAATTAAGATGAAATTGGAGTTTATTCCATCATTATTTGGACTATTTCTATAACAGGCCTCCCACCGAATGGATAAGGATCTTTTATTTATACATGATTTCTCCATAACAAAAAATAAATGAGGATCCAAAATATCCTCAACAAATTCCTAAAATTTTGGATCTCAAAACTGATGCCAAGATCTTTGCCAAAAAAATCTAATCTAATCTTTATCCAAGATTCTTTTCATATCCAAGAGGTTAATGATGCTCCTTGATCCACGGAATAAAAAGCGGTTGAGGGGAAATTCAAATTATTGATTGTTCTATGATTTTTGCAGGTTGTGTAGGAGGTTCTGCAGTTTCTTGTAGAGTTTCTGCAGCTTCCTGTAGAGGTTCCGCAATTACCTGTAGAGTTTCCATAGCTTGTAGGTTCTGTAGGAGGTTCCACAGCTACCTTTAGAGGTTCTGTAGTTCTCTGTATAGTTTCTACAGATGCATATAAAGGTTCCACAACCACCTATAGAGTTTTCACAGCTCGTAGGTTCTGTACGAGGTTATGCAACTGGTAGGTTCTATAGAGGTTCCACGGCTCATAGGTTATGTAGCTGCCTATAGAGTTTCTACATCTACCTGTAGAGTTTCCACAACTGCTTGTAGAGGTGTTGGTTCTCTATCTCTTTCTTTCCACTTAGATCAAACCTGGGTTTGACACAATTGTGGTCCAACAAAACCCTTCTTTACCAGCCCTTTCAGAAATAGACTGCGAATAGACTGAGGTCTCACCCGAGGCGAAGTTATGGGGTGGCTACAGAAGCATGTTTCTACAACCGGGTGATGCGCATATAATAAACTGGTGAGATGAACAAATTCGAACCTACTTCGCATTCACTTCATATACTACAGCGCACTCTAGGGATGCGCTTATGGGGAGCTACACACTGCATTGTAACAACTCACTCTAGGACTGCATTCAGGGACAGTTTTACACACTATAGGCTCCGTTGAATTAGTGTCAATTGTATAACTACACATTCGATCATACTCAGAAGTACTTGTGCATTCAAATATATGTGTTCGATGCTTAACATATTATTCGAATAGACCATTCATACGAAAATACATATAAAAGCGGAAAAACACATAACTATAAGCATGAACATAAATATAAACATAAACAATCACACTCATACATTCACACAACACACTTATTTACGTGGTTCACCCCCAGGATGGGAGCTACATCCACGGGAACAATTGTTTATATTAATGGGAAGGGTTCACAACTCCAGTCTGTGCACACAGTTGTAGACGCTTCTCTCTACAATGGGGTCTTTGCGCACTCAACTGCAGAGCCTCTTCCTCTCTTCTTATTCTTTACAATACTTAGTTTCTTCAAAGACTCTAAGACCCAAAAATAATACCAACCCTTCCCTTACAAAATTTCCCTTTTTACAGATCATGCCCAAGGGTCACGTATTTACAATCATTGCAGGCCAAAAACCCTATAGTACCCAAAAATGGTGTAGTTACCCCACTAACCAGGCTTATCGTACTCGACAACTACTTCACTTGACTTTGGCTCCCTTTCTGCGCCGATTCTGGCTCTGACGCTTCTTACGACAGCCGTAACTTTGACGAAACGACTCTGACTGCATACTGACATGTCCCTTTCAGGCACTCTGCCTCTTCTGTCGATGTTGGTCCACCGTTCTAACTGCCTCAGCTGTCCTGGTCATCTTTAGTACTCTGTTTAACTAAGGAGATAGGTCCCTTTTCATCTGACAATGCGTCATTCCATACCCTTCACTCTGGAATTGCAGAGACGCTTTCCCAAAAATAGGCCATTACCAGCCTTCATTGAATCTGTACTACCTTGAAGATGCTGTACTTTTACTTCGCGAATCCTCAACACTGGGCTAACTTGTCCTTAAGCTACGCTTCTTCAAAACTGCGCTACTCTTGAGCCTCTTTAGCACAACTGCGCAAACCTTGGAAAAACTATGCACATCTTGGAAAAACTACGTACATCTTGGAAAAACTGCGTACATCTTTGGCCTTTCCCAATAGGCCCCTAACACTTACTCATGGATCGTACCCGATCCACTTCCGCTGGGTGACTTCGACTACACGCCTTCTGGGGCACTCAACTTCGTAGTGAAGCCGTGTAGAGTTGCGCTGAGCTTCTCAATTGTATCCTTTTCCTCATGCTCAAACTCTCTAATGGTATCCAACATCACCAGCGAGATTTCTTCTTGAGCTTGTTCCTTGACTGTGCCCTCTATCGCTTCAAGTTCTAGGAAATTCTCATCTATGTGCTCCAATAGCGTGAGCACTTCTTCCTGTATTTGCTGCAACTTAATTGAAGTGACAACCTCTTTCTCCCTTAATGCTTTCAATTCCTTCTGTAGCTCCTTTGTCTCCGTGAACTTCTGTATCTTTTTCCTTGGTGGCAAATTCCTCATTGCCGCGTTCATGGAGTCGAGCTCTTGTTGTCTTTGCTGCAGGTCCTCTTGTATTTTCTGTAGTTCTGGCTCTTCTTGCAATGTAGCCAACACTCTAGTGGCTTCCTCAAACAAGTCCTGACATTTCACCACTTCTGCGAAGATGTTTTCTATTGTGACCCTTACATCTTCACTTCGAGCTACATTGTCGTCCTGAGGAGTGCTAGGCTGCTGAGATTCTAAATCAACAATATTTTCCTTGTATGCAGTTTCCATGTCCATCATCTTAGCCTTAAGATTTTCTACTGCGGCCCCAATCTTAAGTATAGTGGCCTCAACCTCAAGTTCTTCCTTGCACTCAGGTATTTTTGCATAGACTACTGACATTGTCTCTTTAAGTTTGTGGTTCTTCTCCTAGACATTCGACAATTCTCTGTTGCTTCGAGTAGATTCAAGCTTCAGATCATCATAGCTCTTCTCTAGCTGTATATTCGTGTTGTAAGTAGTGATACCTCTATCGCAGATTTAATCCACAACTTGTAGGTGCAGATTGTGTAAGTCTTCAATGGGAAACATTCCGGCATTAATGTCGAGGTCTGTCAACTTATTTGCTTCTTTAGCTAGCTTGTCGTTTGGAAAGATAATGTTTGTTGGCTCAATTTTTACCAAATGAGGTCGCATGGTCAAGGAAGGACCACTTTCTCCTCTTTTTGCTGGGCTCTCCTAACCTATCATCATAGTATGATTCTTGCACCAAGTCCTGTTGGACTTGTCCAATATTTGCAACCATATTTTTTTATCTCTGTGAGGTTCTGAACAAGGTTTGCTTGTACCTCCTCTCTTTTAGTTTCCTTTAAAGAGAGTTCTTCTTCCAAGTGCTTGCTGACTCTCACTACGATGCTCTTGTAGTCATTGTCATGCAACTGTGGTTCGAGTGGCGGCTTAGTGGCTTTATGCTTCTTTCTGTGTACTTTCGTTGTTGTTGGGATTTTAGGTTCCTTTCTTTTCTCTCCTGGTATTCCTGCACCAGCGCCCTAATGATTTTTTGTTGGCTTCGCACTTGATGTCCCTTCACCATTCTTTTGATTCTCACCTCTGCTTTCCTCAGATGTTGTGTTGATTTCCTATGGTGAGTCCTCCTTCGATTCCGACGACCAATCTTCCATCATTAACTCGATCCTCCCAGCATCTAACTGATAGAACCCTGGGTACCACAATGGTTGTTCCTTATCAGCTGTTGGATGAATATATATGAAATGCATGTTAGATTTAAATAGGAGTCTCAACATATACACGGTTGTCACTTCCTTGGAAATGTGTGGAGTGCGCTGAAGGACATTGAACAATTTCTCGTAATAAGTGTATAGTTTCTCATTGTTTACCCGTTGTCTATCTAGCTTCGCGTTTTCTCACATGTTGGCAAACCATGTTGCTCGGAAATATCCTGGCAAGACCGGAAGGCCCTACTAGTAAAGTGGCTCTTTCCAGCCTACGAATGCAAATAATACCAATATCCAACTATAGTGGAATGCAGATCCACTTTCTTGAGTCTATCAGACATCGTACAAGAACTCGTTCAACAAGTATTTTGACTAGTTATATGGGGTTCCATCTTTAACTTTCGAAGCTAGGATAACTGTTGCGGCTGACACCTCTGTCGTTCTGCATTTTCTGAACACTTTCCCTGCTAATAATTGAACAATGAAGTGCATGGCCTCATCCTAGATGCCAGCTATGGTGTACCCACGGCTTCCTTTCTGTAAGTTGAATTCTTCCTTCATCCTGGTCACAAGCTCTTTGTCTTGATTCTTCCCCACGAACTCTGCTGCAGGATCCACGCCTCACTTACTAAGTTATGTGATCTCATGTATGATGTCAATGTTCAGGTCGATCTTGCGATCTAACCAAAATTAACCTGAGTGTTTTCATGATCGAAAAGTATGCACTACTGCTATAAGCTCAGGACTTCTGTCGAAGTGCGGGATGAAGAGTAAGTTGAGAAACCCAGATGGCACTAATGGTGTGAGCCATTCCTTCGCATGAATAGTTTCACTTCCCATCCGTGCGTCAACCTGACAACACATAAATTGGTCAGGATGAAACTGTGAATACTTTGGTGCCTTGCGATCCTTCCCTTCTAACAACTCATAGTCCACAAACTTGCAATCCTAATATTTTCCCAATAGGTTCTCATGGATCCGCACATGACTTGAGATCAGTGGAAACGGGATCTCATAATGTGCATTCCTCATAAGCTGAGAGGGTGGTGCATCATCTCTTCTTGGCGGAATGTATTCATGTGTGAGATGAATGGGCCAGTCATGGGTTGGTTCTGGTGGTGGTGGTCTCGGCACACTCACTGTCTTCGGCTTCTCATTCTTGCGGGCTGGATGCTTGTCTTCCTTCTTCATCTCTGTTGTGTGTCTTGACGAGATTCGGGACGGTGCACCTTTTTATAGAACAAACTTCTTGATGGGCATTCTCATCAATCCCTCAAAGCCAGACTTATTAAAACCTCTCAAAATATCTTCGAGCGTGAACTGCTCAGGCATTCACATGCAAAGCACTCGGTGTACTCTTTATTGGTAAAAAGTTGGACTTTACACAAAGTAAAATTATAAAATTATAAAAAGTTGGACTTTATAGGCACCGCTTGACCTAAGATGCGCTCAATAATGACTAATTAGGAATTAAATGCCATGTTCGTTGGCCCATATCTCGTTGATATCTTGGTCATTTCCTTCATTGATTATGCCAAAACGGAAAAAATTTCTTTAAATGCGGAAATTTGTCGATGCCGACAAACTGTATAATGGCTACTTTATCGACCGACAATTGTAATGGCTAACTCATCGACCGACAATTGTAACGTCTAATTTTTCCTTCGAACTGCGCTAGCGGTTATGTGATTTGCGTGGTTCACTATGCATTTTCCTTCTTCCATACATTTGAAATTGTAGTGCAAACCCTCTATGTTTGCTGACGTATGTGATTTGTGAGGTTCACTACGCATTTTCCTTTCCTTGTTCTTAAATTTGTAGCGTGAGTGTTCTGATACTCCGCAATTCAGCTTCCTTTGCGTGCATGAGAGCACAACTTCCATATTTCTAAACACTTTGCATTTTACCAAAATTGCGTGCAGACTTGTATTATTGCATTCTTAGTGTCCAATTTTAACTGCACTTGACACATAATTTTTCTTCGTTGCTGATCAAGTGAGGTCTAGCAAAGTAGGACTATCCCTATAGGGTTTTAGTGTACTTCCATTAATAAGACTTGGTAACATTATTGACAACATATGGCCCTAGCCAATGCATTTTAAATTTTCCCAGAAACTTCATGAATTTGCTATCATAAAGGAGGACAAGATCTCGTACCTGAAAGAATTTGTGCTTGATATTCCTATCATGCCATCCTTTTTCTCTATTTTTTTTCACTTGTTCGTGAAATCCTGCAATGAAGCGATATTCTTCTAGCCCAACTAAGTGTAGTATCCTTTCTTCCATTGTCTCATCATCTGCCATGTTTGTGAAAGCTGGAATTCTCAAACTTGTTACTATGTGTTCCAGTGGCATCACAGCTTCCTTTCCATATGCTAACTTGAAGGGTGTATGACCTATCAGCTTCTTGCAAGTTTTCCTATATGCCCATAAAACAGCTGGTATTCGCAGATCCCAATCATCCTTGTTTGTATTACATACCTTAGTCAGTGCATTTTCTAACACTTTGTTAAAAGATTCAACAATGCCATTGGCCTGTGGATGATATGGTGTGCTCTTTTGATGGTAAATCTAAAATTCCTCAGTCAGGGATTCAATAGTTCTATTCAAGAAGTGTGTTCCCTAATCGCTCATTAGGATCTTTGGACATCCAAACCTTGTGAGGATGTTTTCGAAAATGAACTACGCGGCAGTAACTGTGCTACAGTCCTTCATTGCTTTTGCCTCTGCACATCTGGTTAGATAGTCTGTAGCTGTAATGATGTATCTTGAACCAGTCCACTTTCCTAGTGGGTTGATAGGTCCCAAAAAATCAATATCCCACTTATTGAATGCTTGCAATGTCAGTTGTGGCATTGATGGCATCTCATCTCTACGAGATGTTTTCCCTGTCCTTTGGAAAACATCGCAACTATGACAATGTTCCTTTGAATCCTTGTGGAGCATATGCCACCATAGTCCTTCCCTTAGAATCTACTGCACAATAGCTCTTCCTGCGTAGTGGCCTCCAGACACTCATAAATGTGCTTCAGCAAGTATCGATGGTTTCTCATGTTCTAGCACACATGCACAGTACTTCATCCGATCCTAGCTTGTATAATTGTCCTGCAATTATGGTGAATTCAGTTGCTTTTACTACCAGTTGTTTCTTCTGCTGCATAGTAAAATCTATAGGTGCCAACCCTGTGGTCAGGAATTCTACAATATCCTTATAATAGTCATTTGCTATTTGGATGGAAAAAAACTGCGCATCTAGTAGACTCTCCTTCAGGTTGGTAAGCTCTCCTTCAATAACCCAAATACTGTCCAATCATCAAAATACACTTCTAATAATCTATGGATAAAATCCTTGAATGCAGCAACAACTACTCTTGAAAAAATAGCAGGTTCTTTCTTCAGACCGAAATGCATAACTATGTACTTAAATGAGCCCCATTCAGTGGCAAATGTGGTCTTGTTCCTATTTGCTGTATCAATTCTGATATGATGGTATCCATAAAATCAATTAGTGAAGGAGTATGCTTCATTCCCTTCAACATTGTCTAACACTTCATCTGTGAACGGAGTAGGAAATGAGTCATGTAGCGATGCGTCGTTTAAATTTATGAGATCTACACAGATCCTAATTTCGCCTTTATTTTTCTTTTCCTGGATAACCATGGGACTTATCCATTCTGACTCTTCTACAGGTTCAATGATTCCTGCCTCAAGCATCTTATCGAGCTTTTCCTTTACCCTTTCTTTGTATTTGGGATTTAGTCTATAAGGTCTCTGCTTAATAGGACTTGCATCCATCTTGAGAGGTATTTTCATGACTCCCAAGTCACCCAAAATGCCTTTCATTTTGGAAAAATTTGTAGGAAATAAGTCTTCGTATTCGAGGAGTAAATCAGCTATTTGCGCAACCATCTCATCATCCCAATAGTCCGTTATAGAAGTGAACTTTGGTTCTTCACTATTTCCAATGTTCACTTTTCGATTTTTTACAGGAATTTCCAATGGAGGTCCTTCTACTTCGCGCTCTCCTTCTGACTCAGCAATGTTAACATTGCGCGGTTCGTCATCCTCGATTTCCTCTTTGTCTTCGTCTAATGCGAAGTTATAACATTCTAGGTAATGCT
This sequence comes from Larix kaempferi, assembly GCA_027924585.1. Taxonomy (NCBI): domain Eukaryota; kingdom Viridiplantae; phylum Streptophyta; class Pinopsida; order Pinales; family Pinaceae; genus Larix; species Larix kaempferi. The sequence goes on from BSBM01000445.1 coordinate 25,625,286, forward strand.
CTATCTATCTCGCCCACTCTGGTTTTTGATACACAGGTTCTAGTGTGTCATTGAATACCTTCTTTTTGATGATCTGCAAAGCCTCATTTATACTTGGAAAATCGTCCTCAAAACTGAAATTTTCTTGGAATATCTTGGTCATGACGGACCATTCTACTGTTCCTCTGCGAAGTTATGTTTCTGTGTACTAGTTATTTGGAATTTTCTCCAATGTGTGCACAAACTGATGGACCCATTTTGCTTGCGGTACGTTCGTCCATGCTTTTGTGCAAAGGTCTATGTGATCTCTAGGATCAGTTTTTCCATTATATTTCACTTGTATAAGCTCAATCTATTCTAGAAATATGATCTTCATCATGTTCTTACATTCTTCCCATGTGGTCATATTTTTCTTATGCGCAACCCACCATCGAGCGGGTGTTGCGCATAGTGTGGTAGCCAGTGCTGTTAATTTGCATTCATCTGGGACTGATATGAGATATTCCTGAAAAATTTCGTAGATATCCCCTAGCCCATCATAAGTAGGGATTGAACTTACCTCTGTTCCAATCCTTCGCAGTGACTTATTGAACTGGGCACACCTTCTCACAGATACTTTGTGCATTCTGCTCTGCCATTTCTCTAGTCTTGCATCTGATTCTGATATGCAAGAACTGCGGTCACATCGCCAAATCAATGTTCCATCGTCAGTTGTATTGATGTAATCTTCCTGGTTTACCATCATCTTGTGATATGATCTAGATCTTGAGATCTGCATTCTTCTCTTATTGGTTCAGTGTATCTAGGTACTTGTAAAGGATCCAAGGGTGCGATGACCCTGATATTTGTTCCTTCGAATATCATTTGCTTCTTTTTCAAATTGATAATTGCAAGGTTATCAATTGCCTAGTCTATGCCCAATAGTGTGGGATATGCATTGCTATCATGTATAATCTCAATGACCTCAAAGTCTGCTTTACTTCACACTCCATCAATGTCAACAAGGACATTTGATAATGTCCCAAAGGGTAGAACCTTTTGCTGATTAGCTAGCCTCAACTATATGGGTGACCATGATAACTTCAGCTTTCCCATTTGTTCCCATGCCTGCTTTGTTAGGACATTTACTTCTAAGCCTAATTCAAGGATAATCTCGTCCATTTAAAAATCCCCAATCTGCGCACTTAGTCTCATTTCTCTTCCTGTTCTTTTATGATCCTTAATATGATGAACCACTCTGTGTGCTTCGGTCGCTACATTACGTTGCTCGTAATGACTCAATAAGGTTTGTAATTCTGCCAAAGCATTTTCATGCTTTAAAAACTTCATGCAACTTTGTAACAGCTGTGCAACAGGACTCATCAGGTCTGCTGCAGTATGTGACTGATCATATGAAGCTGGCATATCCATCACAGGTGTTGTCTCACTTCGCAACTTGATTCTCGGAGTTGAAGGATTTGATTCTTTGAAGGTTTCTGTTGCTTCCATGAAGACCTCTTTTTATTTTTTTAGGTTGAAATCAAGTGTTTTTCTAGTTTATTTTCTTATCCAAGCCCCTTCAGTAGCCTTCTGTCTAGCTTTGTGATCCTCAGAAGTTGAAGCTTTAGTTCCTTGATCTCCACCTATCGTGGCTCCACTTTGCATTACAACATGAATGTTGCAATTTGTATCCCGTTTTTCAGTTGCAATCATCTGTATGTTCTGATTTTGCGCTTTTGGTCTTCTCTCTTTCATTTTTGCTTGCAAAACAGGGCATACCTCAATGACATGTTCAAATGATTTATAGTATTTACAAGTAGTACAAGGGTTCATACAATCTCTAGCTAGATGTCCTGGTTGGGCGCAGCTATAACACACAATATGACCTCTTCCTCGTCCTTGTCCAGTGTTTCGTCCTCTTCCTCCGAATCCTCCACATCCTCTGTATGTGGCTTGGTCATACTGCACATTTTCATTGTTGTTCTTCGTTTCCCCTTGAACTATGTAGACATCATGTTTTCCTTCTATCATGAGGTCATATGCTTTGCAGTTGTTATCATCATGTCCAGCTGACTTACAAAATGTGCAATACAGGTTCTTTGGTGTTTGCACATACTTTTGAAGTATGTAGCAGTCCTCTGGACAATGTCCTCTACATCGAAAAATCTCACACCATGGTCCTTGCGGTTGATTCAATGGGTTTGGAGCTCCGTTAGCGATGTAATCCCTAAATACTGGACAATGTTCTTTAGAGTGTCCTTCTCCCTTAGACTTTATACACCAAACCACTTCTCGGGTTTCTTTTCCTTTCTTCATATATTGCAGTTTTAATGTCAAATTTTCTAGCTAGGTCTATATCTAAACCCTTCCTGCGCTAATCTCTCCTATAGGTGAAGCTTCTAGTTTCATCGCAATTTCTAGGTCCTCTGTCTGCGAAGCAACTTTCTATTGCATCAGCGGTAATATGATATGGGATAGTAGGGAAGATATAAACCATTCTTGTTGCTGCTGTGGTGCTATGTCAAAGTTCACTTGATCTAGCAACACTTTGAACTTTTGATCAAATTCTCATACTGTCTCACTCGGTTTTTGCTTAATTTCTTTCAGCTCTTTGATACACTACAATTTTGACTTGGGTTTTTAAAACTCTTTGATGAGCGCAATTCTAATCTCCACTAGTGTCCTATTCTGTCCAACAGAGTTCTTCATAAAACATGTTAAGGCTCTGTCCTTGAATGTGGTAACTAGTTGTGCTTTCCTAATAACATCATCGTGTACTTGTTTAGCATTCCATACGGCTTCACAAAGAAACCAATGTTGCTCTGGGTCTTCGAGACTAGTTCCTTTGAATATAGCCAGCTTAATTTCGTCTATCATTCTTCTTGTAGGAGGTGTAGTGTGCTATGAAGACTTAGGTATACTACTACTTGGAACGTTTTGTTGAGATATTGTAACTTCGAAGAATATTATATTTGTGCTTTATCATTCCGGAGATGTTTCATTCCTCCGTGGAGACCATATTGTATATCCATAGATGTTTTATTCCTCCATGGAGAATGTGGTAACTTGGGTTATTATACTTCCCTAGTGGAGTCGGCCTTGTCACATTATGTTAAGTAGTTAAGTTGGGGCTGACCTAGTTAGTGTAAAAGTCAAGTCGGAGTTGTGTATAAATAGAGGAGGTGTGTTCCTCATTTAACACACATTCACTCACTTGTGATTGGCACATAAGAGAGAGAGAGATATGCTATGGAGGAGAAGGAGCTCATGTTTGGGTATTACATATTTGTATTAGGTGTTCATCTATATTGAGGAAGCTTTGTTGATTTTTATACCCCATGAGGGTTTCCCAAGATAAATCTGTGTCTCTTGTGTTTATGCTATGCTTGTTGTTCTTTCAGTGATCCTGTATATGCTATTGTTGTGAAATGGAATGTAATACTGATATTTTCTATATTAGCATATTAAATCTTAACATGGTATCAGAGCTATCCTGAAGGAAGGCAATGTATGGCACTTACGACACTTGTCTCACTTGCGACAATTTGAAAGTTAGGGTTTTATATAGAAAAATCTAGTCATCATGGAACTTTCGTTGTAAATTAATTTTGGTGAAGGTTCGGGATCTAAAAATTGTACAGGATGAAGGTAACATCCCCAAGTACCTTATGTCCGAAGAACAACATCTAATTCACTGTACTTTCTGTTTTATGGTCCATACAATCTAGGGTTTCTGCCTCTTCCAGATCTCAATCATAAACAAGTGACCTAGGAAAAAAGGTCACAACTTGGGATAGGAAGCTCCAAATGAAATTATGTAAAAAGTGACAGTAAGTGCACGAACTGTAGTTTCATAGGTAAAAGTTTCAGAGGCCGAAGTTGAACCAGTGACACGTGGCACTCCGTACAAGTTCGCTCTCTTGTTTCATCCCATAAAAAGGTCACATTGCGATACCTTGAATAACTGTCTCTCAGAGAATCCATTTGAGGTCATATCTGTGGGGTTGGAAAGATAACAGGTCAAGATACCACAAGCCAAAGTTTCAGACCCTAAAGATCTGAAATTTCCTAGTTACACTAGAAACAATAAGGTACATATTTCTGTGAAATAGAATTGGATTTTGAGCATTCTCATTTTTGGCTTATCACTTCTGCGATAAATTAGGGTTTCAGAGAAAGTTGGAATCAAAGTTTAGAGACCAAGATCGAATTTTTGGGTTGGGCAGAAGGCCGGGCTTGATCAAACCCCAGTTTGGGATTTTGATCGGAAAGGTGGGAAATTAGGGTTTCTCCAAAAGTTGGAATTTTTGGAATCTGAGACCATGGCTGGAAGCTCCTCAGAAAAATCAAAGTTTAGAGCACAAGATCGAACCTTTTGGTTGGGAAGAAGATCGGGCTTTATCAAACCCTAGTTCGGGATCCTGTCTAGAATATCCAGAAGTTTCAAAGGAAATTTTGAGGGGTCAAATTTTGGAGATTTCAAAATTGAAGTATGCCAGCTTGATCAGCTCAGCATGGTGCATCTTTCCATCCTTTCAGAAGTTTGAAATTCAAAGTTTGAATTTTTAGGGTTTCCTTGACAAACCCTAATCCAGCTCCAGATCCAGTTTCAACAAATCAAAGTGGATTGGGTTAATCCTAGAAGAGAATGAATTGGACACCTGCATAAGTGAAGAAGTTCTAGTTCCAGAGGGAGATGAGGCTAAGGCCTTACATAAGAAGACTACAAGCAATCCTGACAGGTATGACTTGAGGAAATATATGTATGTTTTGAAATCTGATTCTTGATTAAGTTCATAATATGTTTGTCTTCATATTATTGAGGTTAGTACAATTATGATTGTCTGATAATGGATGCATGTGAATGATAGAAGACATTCATTGATTAGGGTTATGACACTTATGATTGTACTAATGCATTTGTGGTGTTGTATGAGGATGATGTTGTCTGCTAACAAGATATAGGTACATCAAGAAAGACAAATCAAGTTCTATGACCATGATGACATAAAGACAAAGACTCATCCATAGTATTTGACCACATAGAAGCTCTACTTACGAGGTATGCATGACTTTGTTCTACTATGCTTAACTTATGATATATGTAGGTTCTTGCACAAGGTCTCTAAATCATTGAAGAGAACAAAGAAGATATTGTTTGGGTATGTCAGACATAACCAAGCATGATAATCCAGGTATGTTTTCCTATATCAAGTTAGAATCCTACTTTGTGTTAGGATCTTAGGTAAGCAATACCTGTGTATGAAATGATCATGACCATACATACTTAATATTATTTAGAATCATAATGTTTTGATAGTATTGATACTATACTAATGAATGTATGATTATGTATTAGATCATGAGGATGACACTAGTGCATACTTGAGCATTGAGCATGCATAGTGGTCCAGGATGGATAGAAGTTCAAAGACTTATAATCATGATGCTATCATAGAAATCAAGCGGGAGGCAACCACATAAACATAAAAGATAAGTATTTGAGTTGTTATTTGAATATCTGAATAGTTAATGATATTGCTCGTAATAGTTGTATGCATATTTGTATTCCTAGAATATATCATGTAGAGTGTAAGCATTCATATAGCATTGAACAGTATACTACTAATTTGCATATGATGGGTAAGTTGGACAAACATTCCATTGTTGCTTGTCTAGAATGAAACCTCTTTGCTGACATGCTGAGAGCTGTGCACGCTCTCGATAGTATGTTCTGGTAGAGATGGAAGGAATATAGATAACCACTGTATGCATACATGATATGGAAAAGTGTTGTGCCAAAGTATTGGTCAAGATATTTGCATGACTATGTGAATCATATTAGTATGCATAGTAGGTTATCATTGAAATGTCAACATGATTTGATGATTATGAAGTATTACTAATCATGTAATTAACTTTGATTTGTAGGAAAGATCATGAAGAATGATGAACATCGAACAAGTGATGGTTGTTCAACAAGAAGAATTACAAATCAAACATACTATAGAAGGCTCATGTCTAGAAGATTCTCTTAGAAAGAGGAAGAGAATCATGACGAGATGTTTGCTCCAAGACCATTCTCTTAATGGTGTAATTGAAGAAGAAGTACGAATCGAGAAAACTCCGAGGATTCAATTGAAGAAAGCTCTGTACAGATACCCATGATCGATTGTCATTTGAAGAGCTTAATGATCACCATGGGTGATGCGGATTTCAACCTTTGCTACAAGGTTGAAGATGGTGTCTATATACAGATGACATTCTTCTCTTATATGGATGCAAGAAGGAACTCACCATAGAGTTCGAATGATCTTGAGGCTCATATTAGTAGACCCATCTGATGCGAGATGGCACGAATAGATATGCAGAATATCACTCAATGCAGAGTGTGAATGATGTTCAGTCACATAATTGATAGCTTCTTGACAAGCTTGGGATTTACCAAAAGTAAAGCTGATCCTAACCTTTATCTTAAGGTTATGGATGATACTATTACTATATGTGGATGATCTCTTTCTGACAGGGAATGAGAAACAGATCATGGAAAGCAAGAAGAAGCTAGCTACAAAATTTGAGATGAAAGATCTCAGATTGATGCATTACTTCCTAGGTCTAGAAGTATGGCAAGGCTCAGAAGGAATCTTTCTCAACCAAGGAAAGTATGCTATGGAAATCTTGAAAAGATCTGATATGTTGGAATGTACAACCATGACCACTCTCATGGACTCTAACTTGAAGCTATTAGCTGATGACTCATCATAGTTAGTGGATGTAACTATGTACAGACAGATTACTGGGTCATTGATGTATATGACGAATAACAGGCCAGATATATGCTTTGATGTGAACACCTTGAGTTAGTATCTAGTGGAATCTATACGTGTTCATCTGGTAGCTGCAAAGCATGTGATGAGGTACCTATAGGGTACAACAGACTTTGGTCTATGTTATCTTGGAGATCATGACTTCAGATTGTATGGCTACACAGATGCTGATTGGGCAGGAAGTGTATCCGTCAGGAAGAGCACATCGGGCAAATGTTGTTGTCTGGGATCTACCATGATCTCGTGGGTTAGTAGGAAGCAGTCTAGTGTGGCTCTCAGCATAGCTGAAGTGGAATATATAACTGCTTGATTTGATAATTGTGAAGCACTATGGATTCAGAAATTGTTATCAGAATAATTTGACTTAGAGATGGACTCCACTGTGATCCTGTGTGACAACCAGAGTTGTATCAAGATGACAGAGAATCTAGTGTTCCATGATAAGTCAAAGCGCATAGAGATCTGATATTTCTATATACGGGATATGGTGCAGAAAGGAGCTACAAAGCTTGAGTATGTGAGCACTGACGAACAAGTTGCTGAAGTATTGACCAAACCTCTGTCTCAAGTAAAGTTTGAGTATTTCCGAGACAAGCTTGGTGTAGTTCAGAAGGACCCTCCTCGAAAGGGGGAGTGATATGGTCGATGATGATATTTGGATATTGTTATCGTTGTGGATACCTGTATCAATGATGAGATTGCCTATATCGACAGTAAGGTCGATGACGAGGATACTTGTATTGATGATGTGGATACTTTTATCGATGATGAGGATACATGTATTGATGATGAGATTACCTATTCCAACGGTGAGGTCGATGATGAGGTTACCTGTCCCGATGATGAGTTCGATGATATCAACGATAAGGTTGATAAGTGGTCCTAAGACTTGGTCTAAGTTAACAAGGGGGTTGTATCATCCCCGCACTTCGGTCCCTGAATTGATCCATAAACATATGTCTCTGAGAAGTGGTTCCTAGTGGATGTGATAGGACTGCATCGTCCCTGAACATTTGGTTAAAAATGTACGTGGTAGGATCGCATCATCCCTGAACATTTGTTTCAAAATGTACGTGATAGGACTGCATCGTCCCTGAATGTTTGGTTCAAAATGTACGTGATAGGACTACATCGTCCTTGAACATTTGGTTCAAAATGTATGTGATAGGACTGCATCGTGCCTGAATGTTTGGTTCAAAATGTATGTGATAGGACTGCATCGTGCCTGAACGTTTGGTTCAAAATGTACGTGATAGGACTGCATCGTCCCTGAACGTTTGGTTCAAAATGTACGTGATAGGACTACATCGTCCCTGAACGTTTGGTTCAAAATGTACATGATAGGACTGCATCATCCCTGAACATTTGGTTCAAAATGTACGTGATAGGACTGCATCGTCCCTTAACATTTTGTTCAAAATGTACGTGACAGGATTGCATCTTCCCTGAACGGTTGGTTCAAAATGCACGTGATAGGATTGTATCATCCTTGGACTTATGTCCTAAAGTGAGCGGGATTGATCATCCTGTAATTGGATCATGTGTATTGCAGATTATGTTGCTATGATGATGCTGTTGATCGAGAGGATCCATATGACGATGTTGTTGATCGAGAGGATCCATATGTTGATGCTGTTGATCGAGAGGATCCAGATGTTGACTATGTTGATCAAGAGATCTAGATGATGATGTTACTGTAGTTGTTTGAGTGCTGCAGAATATTAAGACTCAGTATTGAAGATGTTGATGTTCCAGTATTGAAGATATTGAAGATGTTCCAGTAATTTTTTGAGTTACTGATGATGTATGAAGAAAGCTTCCAATGATTTATAGATGCATCATGTATCATGTAGTTGATGACTCCTTGCTCCTGCAGATGTTGTTATAATATCCTTCTCATTAAGGGGGAGTGTTGAGATATTGTAACTTTTAAGAATATTATATTTGTACTTTATTATTCCGGAGATGTTTCATTCCTCCATGGATACCCTATTGTATATCCAGAGATGTTTTATTCCTCCATGGAGAATGCGGTAATTTGTGTTATTAGACTTCCCTAGTGGGGTCGGCCCCGTACGAGTCATGTGGGTTAAAGGGTTATTATACCACCCTAGTGGGGTTGGCCCTGTCACATTATGTTAAGTAGTTAAGTTGGGGCCGACCTAGTTAGTGTAATAGTCAAGTCGAAGTTGTGTATAAATAGAGGAGGTGTGTTCCTCATTTAACACACATTCACTCACTTGTGATTAGCACATAAGAGAGAGAGATATATGATATGGAGGAGAAGGGGCTCATGTTTGGGGATTACATCTTTGTATTTGCTAGTCATCTATATTGAGGAAGCTTTGCTAGGTTTTCTACCCCATGAGGGTTTCCCAGGATAAATCTGTGTCTCTTGTGTTTATGTTGTGCTTGCTGTTCTTTCAGTGATCCTATATATGTTATTGTTGTGAAATGGAATGTAATACTGATATTTTCTATCTTAGCATATTAAATCTTAAAACATTCTGATTACTGGCTCCTGCGGTGTTACTACTACTGGTATTTTTTGGGTTAGTAGTATTTCTGTTGTTAGCTGGATATTTATGCGGAGTGACGGGATGATAGGTAGTTACTCTAGGCTTTGTTTCACTATCAACCTCAACCTGATATAAGTGTTTGTCACTTCCTAACTCAGTTTCTAGAGAGATGCGGGGTCCAGGTTCATGAGACCTCTTTCTAATGCTAAACTTGTATCTTTTACCACTTCGTAATGTATAGATATTTTCCTCAGTGTCACTGTCTGTGTTACTGAACATTACAGACTCAAATTCCTAGGGTTTTTATTGCATTCTTAAGACACCTTTTTATGCTAAAAACATTTTAATGTATAAATTCATATTTTTCAGGTACTTACCTCTGAATCCTTTGAAGAAATATGCCTTGGCTACGCTGTAAGGCTTCATAGTGTCCAAAAAAAATTCTGTAACATAGAATTCTAGTATTTTATCGATCTAGAAGTCTACTGCTCTTGATATTGGGCTATTCACTGCTTTAAGTCTCCGAATCAGTGCTGGAGTCCACACCATAGGTTCTCCACCTTTAAAGCAATTTTTTCATTCTAAGAGCATCGATATCCACTTGTGTAGCTCGTTTCCAAAGGATGTGAAGAAATTTTTTAATGTATGTCAGAGAAGATATATCTCTATAACCACTCTTCCATAGATAAACGTGGATGTCTATTTTCTTTCTTCACAAACTCCTCCTCGGTCTTAGTTACCTAGTTCTGTATCTTTGTTCGCTCAAGATTCCAATTATTAGAGCACATCACCAGTTCAAGCGCAGAAATGAAACCATTTGTTGGCTCTCTATCTCTTTCTTTCCACTTATATCAAACCCGGGTTCGGCATAGTTGTGGTCCAACAAAACCCTTCTTCACCGTCCCTTTCAGCAACAACCTGTGAACAGACTGAGGTCTCACCCGAGGCGAAGTTATGGGGTGGCTGCAGAAGCATGTTTCTACAACTGGGTGATGCGCAAATAATAAACTGGTGAGATGAGCGAAGTCACACCTACTTTGCATTCACTTCATATACTACAACGCACTCTAGGGATGCGCTTATGGGGATCTACACAATGCAATATAACAACGCACTCTGGGACTGCGCTGAGGGATAGTTTTACACACTATAGGCTCCGCTGAATTATTGTTAATTGTATAACTACACATTCAATCATACTCATAAGTACTTGTGCATTCAAATATTTGTGTTCGATACTTAACATATTATTCTCATATACCATTCATGCAAAAATACATATAAAAGTGGAAACACACATAACGATAAGCATGAACATAAACATAAACATAAATAATCACACTCATAGATTCACACAACACACTTATTTATGTGGTTCAACCCCAATATGGGAGCTACGTCCATAGGAACGGTTGTTTATATTAATGGGAAGGGTCAACAGTTCCAGTCTATGCACACAACTGCAGACTCTTCTCTCTACAATGGGGTCTCTGCGCACTCAGCTGCAGAGCCTATTCCTCTCTTCTTATTCTTTACAATACTTAGTCTCTTCAAAGACTCTAAGACCCAAAAATAAGACCAACCCTCCCCTTACAAAATTGCCCATTTTATAGATCGTGCTCGAGGGTCACTTCTTTACAATCATTGCGGGCCAAAAACTCTATAGTACCCAAAAATCCCCCAAAAATGGTGCGATTACCCCGCTAACCAAGCTTGTCGTACTCGACATCTACTTCACTTGACTTCGACCGCCTTTCTGCGCCGCTTCTAGCTCTGATGCTTATTTTGACAGCCATAACTCTGACGGAACGACTCTGACTACATACTGACATGTCCCTTTTAGCCACTCTGCCTCTTCTGTCGCTGTTGGTCCGCAGTTCTAACTGCCTCAGCTGTCCTGGTCATCCTTAGTACTCTGTTTAACTAAGGCGATAGGTCCTTTTTAATCTGACAATGCATAATTCCATACCCTTCACCCGGGAATTGCAGAGATGCTTTCCCAAACATAGGCCATTACCAGGCTTTGCTGAATCCATACTGCCTTGAAGCTTCTGTACTTTTACTTCACTTCATCATAAATTCGCTAATCCTCAAGATTTCGCTAACTTGTCCTCAAGCTACACTTCGTCAAAACTGCGCTACTCTTGAGCCTCTTTAGCACAACTGCGCGAACCTTGGAAAAACTGCACACATCTTGGAAAAACTGCGTAGATCTTGGCAAAACTACATACATCTTGGGCCTCACCCAACAAGAGGTTCCGCGACTGCCTATAGAGTTTCTGCAGCTGCATCGAAAGGTTCTAGAATTTCCTGTAGAGTTTCTGCAGCTACTACTGAACTCTCTCAAATATTTTGTATCTAGTTCCCAATATATAATTCAATATCCAAAGCAAATATATAGTAAACTAATTCCCCCAATGTTAGTAAAAAATCAAATGAAATTCTAAGACATGTAATGGAAAAACACCTTAATCATGAAAACCCGCATATGAGCATTAGAAGGGATTAGTAAATGATTATGGATAAGCAAAAGGGATTATAGATAAGGTGAAATGATGATAAAAATATTATAAATCCAAGGCCCATCAGAAATATGGGTAAATTTGAATATTTTTGTAAGGATATTATCCCCTATCTCTTATGAAAATATAACCAATGTTGAGATAGATTTGTATTCTCTAAAGACACATCAGTAGCCTATAGGAAAAGAGTGACATCAAATTTCTGAATACCATAAGCCCATTTTTCCACCACAAGAGGAGACATCTAAACAACCATTTGGACAACTAACCGGAAAACCATCAAGAAAATTAGGTGTGACAATTGGGAAAGCATTCACACAAAAAATTGGGCAGGCACCCATACATCCAATTCAACAGTATTTCATGACACTGGTGGGGTTTTTATTAGGATAGGAAGATCTCCAAGAAATGCAACGGATATTGGCATAGACAGCTGGCCAACAAGAAGGGAAGCCTGCTGTGAAAGTAAGAGGACAAGGACGAGGTCAACCACCTCATCCAAAGACTGTAAAAGGAGCTCATATAAGAAGAAATAAAGGGAGAAACATAGTCAATAATTTTTAACCAAAACCTAAAATAGAATAATAGTGACAGGAATCAGGATAGCTGGAAAACATTTATATCTAACAAAAGTTTGTTACTATTTTCTCTCCTTTGTAAGGGCAGCTCGACGGCCTCTGAGGGACTACTTAGTCGATTGTACTACTTTGTATATAGAATTTGTTTCAAAGATTAAGATTTTGATGTATTTCAGATATGTTTTCCTCCTTTGTAATTTGTCCCTCCTGTTATTTGTAGATCTAATATGTATCTCTTTGATTTTTCTTGAGAATAAAAAAAAAAATTAGCAGCAAATTTAAATTATATTTGTATGAGTGATATGAATGTATTGTTAAGTGGTGAAATTGAATCTGAGATTTCATTTTTCATGACCTATGTTCCTTCTTTGATGTTCATGTGATTAAATAAAAATTGAAGACTTCTTTTACTATTTACTGTGTGTATGACAATGCTTCCATTAATTTAGTAAAATATCAATAATAGTTTTGCACTTTGTATAAACTACTGAATTATTTCTAAAATCTCAGTATGTTTGCTTCCACTGAATGTATGATTTTTTCCTCAAGGAACCTCATATACTTCTCTTTGTTCCATCTGATAGATTCATTTTCATATGCACCTGAAATTTTGAATGCACACCATTAAATTCCTCTAAAATAATCTTTCATATCAAAGTTAGTCCAATATTGTTCACCTACAAATATTTTCCTAAGAAAAATCAAATTTACATCTCATTCCAACATATTAATCTCTAAATATTTAATAATTGATCCTAATCATGCCTTAGCATGTCATAATTTCATCATAGAACATCGTAGGGGTTAACACCATGAATTCCCTTTTTGTGAATGTACAATGACACTTTTAAGTGTCATCTTTGAATTGTCGTCATGGGCGGAGAAGTGCCGATTTTATATATAAAAAGTATAAATACATTTAGTATCAAATATGAGAATATCTTGGGAAGCCCTTCCAACTCGGTTCCATTGAAGTGTTAAGTACAAGAATTGTAAAAAGAGTGTGATATTTGGGATTTCATGGATATTATATTGTACAACACACCAACCACATGAAATTGGTAGAATATAAAAGTAAGACAACTAAGGAAAAGTTAGCCATTATCAAATTGGTGAATCACCACTTCATCCCTCACATCATTAGGAACACCACTAGTAAGAAGATGATTAATGATATAATCACTATATATCAGAGTCAAAATATAAATCAAAATATTATTTTGGGAAATAATATTAAAGACACATGGATAATAAATATAGATATCATAGCTGGTTTTTAAGAACACCACCAAACTCCATGATCATATTGTAGTAGTTCAAGAAGGGGTTGAGAGTGAATGCTAAGAATACTAAGAATGGAAAACAATAGGATGAGACAAGTATGAAAAATATTAAGAATAAAGGATCGACCTCATTTTGGATGGCCTCAAGTGATTTTCTTAAGATTAGTGGTGTTTTATACATACATATTTTTTTACTATTAATGGTATTCCAATTTAAATCATGTTAGACCTAGTGTGTATTGCTAATTTTTACAATCAGAAAGTCATCATCTAGAGGAGATTCCGTAATCATAGTCTAGTTTTGGAAAGAGGTATTCAATATGTTTGTTTGTAAATGTTTCCAGTGGATCAAATGATATTGTGATAATCTGCAGGGATCTAGAAATTGTAACAAACTCACAATCTAACTCAAGATTATTTGCAAAGAAGAAGAAGCATGCATTCAATAATCACTCATAAACACAAAATAATGGACAAGGTCAATATCATACAATGAATAATGAATGTAGAGAATGTGTTACAATGATTAATGATGAGCCATCATATAGGATTCGAATTAGCCAAGTAGGGCATTCGAATTTGAGCTCAGAGTCTAGCTTGGAGATCTATGGAGACATCATCCAGTCAGCAGTATCAATCATAAATGGTAAGAGCCATTCAAGTGTGTCCAATTGAGTCTAATTGAACCATCTAGGAATAAATCAGGGAATGGAGACTCCAAGGAGGGCGCATGAGGCTGTCAAATAGTTAAGTGCAACTCCATAACTAGCTAACTAGAAGCTACAAGTAGTCAGTATGAGCAATCAGTGGAATAACTACTCAATCAATGCACTAACTGAAGGATAACTCCGGGTAGGTGAGATAAGGTGCCCTAACTAAGTGATAACTGAAGGTAGGTGAGTAAGGGTGCTCTAACTGACAGTGGTAGGTGAGAAATGCGCACTTGACATGCAAAACAGTCAAGAAGGGTGCATTAGGTAGGTAGGAGGATCAATGGGGCTTGCAGACAGGCTCTGGAGAGCTAGAAACAAGCTCTAGGTGCTGGAGCGACCACCATGATGATGACTAGATGCATGCAGTGGCATGCAAAGCATGCAAAATACAAAAGTGATGATGTGAATATCCCAACACCCCCCCGCAAGTTATACTATGAGAAATAACTGAAAACGGAAAAATAGGGCCCTGGTAACTAAGACCAAAGGTCACCCAGTACAATCAATCTAAAATAAGCTAAGTAAGGAAAGAGGGAAAACCCAGTGGGAAGAAAGCCCTCTCTCAAAGTAGACTGAAGGATGCTAATGAAGCATATCATATCTCACCCCAAGAAGTGATCTAAGGTAAGTGAACCTCTTCATTGTGAAGGTCTTGGTGAAGATATATGCAATCTGCTCTTCCGTCGAAAGGTAGAGCAGTGAAATGATCTGATCATGCACTAAACCTCTGATGTAATGCATGTGTATCTCAATTTGTTTGGTTCTTTGTCTCAGAACTGGATCTGTGGAAATCCTGATGGCACTTTGATTGTCACAATAGATGACAGGTGGAGTACTGAATGTAATCCCAAACTCTGACAAGATGCCTTTGAGACAAATGCACCGTGTGGCTGCATTTACAGCACCTTTGTACTCGACCTTTGCTGAAGAAAGAGCTAAAGTAGTCTATTTTTTTCTCAACCAACATATAGGTACAGATCCAATCATGAAGACAAAACCAAATGTAGAATTCCAATATGAGCTATCTCCATCCCAATCATAATCAATATATACAACTAGGTTCAAATGACACCCAACTGAGTAGTGAAGACCATGAGTCTTGGTACCTTACACATAGTGCAAAATCCTCTTTACTGCCTTCCGGTGAATCTCATGAGGCTCCTGCATGTATCTGGAGACAACACTAACTGCATAGGATAGATATGGCCAAGCATGTGTGAGGAACAAAAGGATACCAATCAACTGCCCATAAAAAGTACAGTCTACCAAAAATGTAGAAGATCCATCCTCAAGGCTGATCCTTGAAAGAAAGGGGAATGCAACTGGTTTGGATTCGCTCACGTGGAACCTATCAAGCAGATCTGAAGCATACTTGGATTGAGAAACCTTGATTCCTGAATCACTCTGAGTGACTTGAAGACCAACAAATTGTTTCAACAATCCCAGATCTGACATGGAGAAGGAGTTGTGCAAAGCAGACTTTATAGATCCAATACATGAAAAACTGCTCCTTGTAATCAACATAAAGTACAATGAGAAGTAAAGAGTTACCATCATGTCTCATGTAGACATTCAAATATGATTTGCACCTCTAAAAGTCTTTTGAAAGCAAGAAGGAGTCCATTTTTGCATACCAAGCTCGAGGAGCTTTCTTGAGCCCATACAAGGACTTCTTCAATCTGCAAACAAGTGAAGAATCATCAATATAACCCTTAGGTTGCTTCATGTAGATATCCTCCTCTAGATCTCCATGAAGGAAGGCACTCTTGACATCCATATGATGCACTTCCCAGTGTTTGGATGCAGCAAGAGCAAGAGCAAGACGGATGGAATCCATCTTAACAACAGAAGTGAAATTCTTAGAATAGTCAATCCCGTGAACTTGGGAAAAACCTCTTGCAACCAATATAGCCTTGTACTTGTGGGAGGATCCATCTGAATCCATCTTAGTTCTGTAGATCCACTTGCATTGAACAATTTTCCTTCTAGGTGGGAGTGAGCAAAGCTCCCAAGTCTCATTTCTTTGAAGAGATTGGTACTCTTCTTCCATAGCAGCTACCCATCTTGTATCTTGGGAGGCTTCAAAGTATGATTTTAGATCAGATCCCATCATAAGAAAACATCTCTCATCTAGAATTGGATCTGATGGAGAGAGTGTAGTTCCTGTATCATGATGATCAGATCTACCTTTGACAAGATCAATGGTGGAGATAGGAGCTGTGGTGGCCCATGTAGCAGTAGGAGATGAACCTTTAGGTGCTAGATCTTCAGGTTCTTGTGGATCTGGATCTAGCATTCGCACTTCTCCAAGAGTCTTTTTCTTCATCTTCTTTTGTGGATCTTTGATTTTTAGGCAACCTTTGCAGTTACCATGAGCAAAATTATCATCTGGAAGGCCTTCAACCACATCTTGGGCTTGCATATTCTATAAATGCTTGTAGTTGAGATGTCCAAATCTCTCATGCCACAATCTGCTTTCTTCATTGGCATGAGTATGGAGAGCAGATGGCTTGGAGAGCTGTAAGAAGTGTGAAAAATCATAGAGTTTTGAAGTATGATTTGCAACTCCTTTTGCAATGATTTCCCCTAGAACCATGTGTTGTATCTCGACTTCATTTGGAGAAAAGATCACTCTTTTGGGCTCTCCAATATGAGTCATTTGATACACTGAAAGTAAATTTGCTGCAAGAGAAGGAACACAAAGCACATCAGAAAAGTAACCATAGTCAAGTTTGATTCTTCCACTTCCCTGAGAGGAAGCTTCTGAATCATTACCCAATCTGATGGAAGGGCCAACTGAGCTTTCAAAATTGGAGAAGAGATATTTGGAGGAAGACATGTGTCTTGATGCTCCTGAGTCTATAATGAAAGAAGAATCTAGTGATGCAGTTGTCATGAGTGCATGAAATCTTTCTTTATCTTTGGATCTAGAAGGTTTATTATCAGGATCTTTCTTCCTTGTACATGCAGTTACAGGAAGATTGTTCTTCTCAAGTAGCTGAGCCATCAAATATACATTCTTCTTCATGCAAGAACTCTCAGGATGGAACCCTTTATGACAGTATGTACACTTGGATCTTCTCTTCTAAGAATGCTTGGTCTTCCTAGAGTTCGAAGCCCCATCTGACTAATATGGAGTATATGTATGCTTTGTACCATTCGATCTCTTGTCAGAAATCTTTTGCTTTCCTTTACCATTCGCTCTCTCTACAACTGTAAGGACTGAATCCAATTTGGGTTTGATCATTCCCATAGAGATCAAATTCTCTTCCTCTTGAGTAAGAGATTGGATGAAATCATCAAGTGAGGGAAAATTCTATTTTGGAATGGACAACCTACCTGACTGGAAAGTAGAGACATAAATTGAGAAGTTTGCCCCCAACTTTGAGAGTATGGAAAGTATAAACTACTTGTATTCTTTCACTATCTCATATCTTTTCAACTGTGATATCAAGCTTTTGAACTTGGTGAGGAAGGCATTGATAGATTCGAAACTGTCAGGACTCAAACATATGAGCTCATTCTCCAATTTGTGTCCTTTCATGTCATCTTTATGCCCAAAAAGGGATTCGAGCTTGTCCCAAACCTCTTTAGGAGATGTAAGATCGATGACATGGAGGTGAATATCTTCAAAAATTGAGAGAAGGAGGAGACCAACTGCTTCATCAAGCCTGTCCAAGTACTTGGACTTTTCAACTGCACTGAGAGGTTCTACCATCATTTCGTTTAGTATTCGGGTGAAGCTCTTGGATCTTATGAAGAGAGCCATCTTGGATTTCCACTCAACATAGTTGTAAGATGTGAGCTTTAGATCCATCTAAAACAGAGAAAGTCGAATAGTTGAAGAAGATTCTGAATGGGTGAAAAAACCTGCAAAACAAGAGAATTTTTGCTGATAGAGAATGCTACACTTCGACTGAACACTACCTTAAGGAAACTTGGCACATAGACTAAGTCCTTCACACCTAGCTATACCTCATTGGATTTCTCCAATGAATTCAAGTAATAGCACTAGGATTTGTTGTGGAAACTCAGAGGCTTCTTGTGCACAAGTGAAAAGATAGCTGCTCAAAGAAATGTTGCAACTGCTACAATTCGAATAGCTGCTGAATGCTCTGATACCATGTGATAATATGCAGGGATCTAGCAACTGTAACAAACTCAAAATCTAACTCTTAGGATTATTTGCAAAGAAGAAGAAGCATGCATTCAATAATCACTCATAAACAAAGAATAATGGACAATGTCAATATCATACAATGAATAATGAATGTAGAGTGTTAGGATATTTAGACACTTAGGAGTTAGTTAAGATCAACTTGTGTAATATATCCATTATGGATAGTGTGTTTCTTTAGTATGCATTAGTATGCATTTGTAAATACTTAATCCGATGGTCACGATATGTTCCCGACATAGAGTGATCCGATGGCTCAACTTCTCTTAGATCAAACCTAACCTTGATCCATGGCTTAACACCCGATTGGTCCATGATCTCTATTTAAAGAGCATGGAGGGTCATTGTTTAGTTGATCGATTATGAGAAGCTCATTTGTAACTTTCTTTCTTTGCATAATAAATTGTCCCGTAGAAGCTATTTGGCCGGGGCTGTGGAGTGTTTCCCTCAAGAGGGTTTAAACCACGTCAAAACATCGATGTGTTGATCTGTGATCTGTTTGTGTGAAGTGGTTGCTCTTGGTGTTCATTCCTTTGGTAGTACCCTGTGTACCCGAACATGGTATCAGAGATTTTATGAAGACCCGCTTCCGGTTATGATCTAGATCTTGAACTGTTGTTGCCGAAACTCGAAAGGGTTTCTGGTTCTGGTATTTCTGTACATTTTTGGGCCATGGGAGGTGTTCCATTGCGTATGGAGCGTCATTTCCACTAGGAAATAGTTTTTGTTTGATCGAAAACGGTTCTCGGTTGCTCCAGAAATGCTTATTTCATCAGATCTAAAGGTATAATGTTACAGTGACGCATTTTTTGTATTTTCTGTTTTTAAAAGAAAAAATCTCATATTTTATCATTTTTTTACTGTTAGATTTTATTTGGGTTCGGATTGTTTCTTTCCCGTCTGCGTATGCTCTTTGCCATGCACCTTGAGCGATCTCGGAAAATTAGAAACAGAAAGGGAAAGGTTTTTTCTCGGCTGCGTATGCTCTTTGCTATGCACCTTGCACGATCTTGGCAAATCAGAAACAGAGAGAAAATGTAGACTTTCTGGGCAAGCTAACGAGATCTATCTGCACAAGTGTGGAGAAGTTTTTTTTGTTTCGATTTGTGGTGTGTTTTGTAGGAAAAATGGCAAGCAC